>JALGBA010000872.1:0-185706 GCA_023970755.1 Azemiops feae
GCAGTGAAATACAGGGTGAACCTGTCTTAGCGTTTTGGGGAGTTCCAATTCTACTGTCACTGGATTTATTATCTGCTTAATGGGAAAAGGACCCACAAATTTCTGTCCTAACTTCTTTGATGGTTGTAGATATTTTAAATATTTAGTGGACAGGTATACTTTCTCCCCTACTTGGATGTGTTTTGGTTCTATTCGTTTTTTATCTGCTTGAATCTTGTATGCCTCTAAAGCTTTTCTCATGACTGTCCAGGTATTCTGGAGTTGTGCTATCCATTCCTTCAGAGAAGGGATGGTGGGCTCATTAGTTGGCAGTTCAGGCATCGGGTAGAAACTTTGTCCTGTTGTGACTTGGAACAGCGTATACCCGGTGCTGGAGTGAATGGTATTGTTATATGCGACTTCTGCAAAGGGAAGGAGATCGGTCCAGTTGTCTTGCTGGTAATTTATAAAACATCTTAAATATTGTTCCAGTACTGAGTTTGAATGTTCTGACCCACCATTTGTTTGCGGATGGTGACTAGATGATAACCCCTGATTGTTCCCCAAATGTCCAAGAAAGCCTTCCAGAACTCAGATGTAAACTGCAACCCCCTGCAACCCCCTGTCTGATATGATTCATTGTGGGGCTCCATGCAGATGATATATGTGTTGCACAAACAGCTTTGCTAGTGTCTTTACTGTGGGGATTTTTTGACATGGAATGAAGTGCACCTGCTTTGAGAACAGGTCTGTCACAACCCAAATGACAGTGTTTCCCCCACTCTCTGGTAATTCCACAATAAAGTCCATAGAAATCTCCCTCCAGGGTGCTCCTTCCAGGGGTTGCCACATCTGCAACAATCCTGGGGTCTTCCCTTGCCTTTGTTTGGCTGTTTTGCAAATGGGACAACTAGCCACATAGCTTTCAATGTCCTTTTTTATCAAGGGCCACCAAAACTGCCATTTCATCAGGTGGAGGGTTTTTACGAATCCAAAGTGCCCAGCCACTTTGGAATTATGACAGAGGTGCATGAAGGTTAGTCTCTGGCTTTTTGGAACATAGAGCTTTCCCCCCACCTAAAGCAATCTGTTATTCATCGTGCACAGGTTCTTATGGGTTAAAACCCCTTTGTCTTTTTCTAAGGCTTGTCTGAACTCCATCCCCGCCATGCTCGCTAGAGATTTGGGATTTTTTCTTTGTGCTCACTAGGTGACCGGCACCGCTAGTTGCCTTGATGGCATAAGTGGGTCTGTTATCTCAGTTTTGTACTGTTGTATTGTGGTAGTCATGACAGAGTGTCTGCTAGGAAGTTCTTTCCCCCCAGTAAGTGTCTAATGGTGAAATTGAAATGATGGAAGTGCTGGGACCACCTCGCTTGTTTGGGCAATAGTTTCCTAGGTGTTTTTAGAGCCTCTGTTCTTATGATCAGTCCATACTTGGAAGGGGATTTTGTTCCCTTCCAGGAAATTTCACCATGTCAGGAGAGCCCAACGAACGGCATAGGCTTCCTTCTCCCACATTGCCCATATCTATTCAGTTTCCGTGAGTTTTCTCAATGTGTATGCACAAATGTTGTAACTTCCCTTCGTTATTCTCCTGGAGTAATACTGCACACACTGCTCCCATCCTCCAGTCCACTCTTGGGTTCGATTTCATTAACCACGCCATCCCTAAAATAAGCGGGCACTCCATTCCATGGGTGCCCACAAAAGTTAAAGTCTCTATGTGATCCCCTATGATGAGCTGGATGGGCTGCATGGTGAGGGTGGCTGGAACTCCCCCTGTGATGGACCCATCTAACTGGCCAAATGAAATCAGCTTCTTCAGCCTCCTCACCGGGATTCCTAAATTCCCCACCAGGGTTGGGCTTATAAGACAGTGGGTGCAGCCTGAGTCTATCAGGGCTCTTAATGAGACCTTTTCTGGCATCCCTGGGCTAAACAGTTCTACGGTTCTGGTTAGGGATGAGATGGGTCCACTTACTAGGGGCTCGTCCTCCGAGCTGCTATCAGAGGATTCGGGTGGTTTTCCTGTTGGGATTGGAGTTCCTCCCCCCTTAGTTGTTGGGGTTTGGACCTTGACAATCTCCACACTCTTCATGGCCATTTCCTTCGGCCGCTGTGGCTTTTCCTGGGATTTCCCCCTCCGGCTCGGTTAGGTTTCTGCACAGGGGTCTTTGAGCAGCACTTGGCTACGCGGTGTCCCTCCTTCCTGCACTTGAAACAGGCTGATGACCTCGGTGTTGCAGTGATGGTTTCACCAGCTCCCGAGCCCCCTCTGAGGGGGAACCTCCCCAGGACTGCCCCAGGCATCACTGTCTGTGGGCTCGATCAATTTTGGCTTCTTTGGCCAAGATGTACCAATCATGGAGTTGGTCAGGATCCCCCCAGGGAATGCAGGTGTAGTACAGATCATCGTTCAATCTATCTTTAAAATAGCCCATTACGACTTCCTCCAGCCAGTTGAGTTGGCTTGCCAAGGCTCGGAATTCCTCTGTGTATTCAGACACAGGATGACGACCTTGCCTCGCCATTTTTATGCATTCTCTAGCCTTCCAGTCAGCCAGGGGGTCCTCAAACCTCCTCAGGGCAGCCATGAAGTGATTGAAGTTCTGCAACTCCGGAGCTTCAGCATCGTGTAGGGTCACCATCTACTCAGCAGCCGCTCCCTCCAGAGCTATGGTTATGATTCTCACCCGCCCATGATAGCTGGGGATATCTCGACTGTATTCTTTCCTATTGCTCAGGACGTGAGCCAGGAAAAACCCCAATTTCTGAGGCTCTCCATTGTACCCCCAAGGGCGGGAACTTCCATCCGGATCCATGGCCTCTCCTCTGTCTGGTCCGGTGCCTGTCTCTGCCAGCCAGTACGACTCGTGCTGGGGTGGCAGCCATGGCCGCAGCTGCTGCAGTCTCTGAGGTGCTGGTGGAAGGGCCCAGGTTTGTGACCTTGCTCTCCATGAGCTCTTCTTCTGCCGTGCCCGTGATTATCGAGCCCTGGCATGGATCCACCTTCTACTCCTTTAGGGAGTTGAAAGCGACCCTCAGCATATCGATTGCTTGTTCTAGGAACCGGCTAGAATGGGCTGGTCTCTTGTTCTCCTCCTCACTGAGATGGAGTGACCTCTCCAACTCCCGCTTCCAGCCCAGCTGGTGACTGCCCCATTTGAGGGTCACTTTTCTGGCTTTCCGGTCCTAATCTTCCTTCTTTCCAACACCCATAGACCACCTCGGCGTATTCCAGTGCTTGGTGGCCATGGCTTCTTTGGAGGAACTGGAGGAGTGTGAACTGCCTGCACTTAGGCCAGCCTGGGGGGAAGCTTCCCCACCTAGGTAGCCTTCTTGTTTCTTTGCGCCATGGTTCGACATAGTTTGCACGGTCCCCACAGTAAGGGTCTTCCTTCTGGGCTGACCAAAATTGCAGATTCTGCCTAATGTAAGGACCTGCCTCAATCCCTCTTCCCAAGAAAGCAGAACTCCTGGAACGGCTTCATTCCAAAAGGAACTTTTATTAGGAGAAGTTGACAACAGACATAGAAGGCAGGATCTGAGAGTTTCCCAAGTGAATCAATAGGTTAAAAGAGTAACTAGCAAACCCCACCCCAATAGTCCATCCGGTTAGTTCAAATGAGCCAATCCTCAGGTGTGAATCCACTGTGGAAATGGGATTGAGAAGACACCATTCCCAAGGCTGTTAGGTTGTTAGGTCTTCGCGCATCTTCTTCCGCAGCTAGAGATAAGGCAGATGGCCGGAGGCACATTCCATTCTCACCCCAGGCTGGCATCAAGGGAAATAGATCAAAGAGCAAGCAGATAGAGGAAAGCAGAGAGGATACATTGTAGTGCCCATAGCTTCCCCTCTCTGCCCAGGAGTATGGCAGAACCCACAGGAACAGAGAATAAAGAAATCACCCCCTCCCAACAACTGGGTTCTGACAGAGAGTTCTCATTATCCAGATTTATTGAGATGAAAGTGAAGGGACTTATAAGAAACATATACATATATTTTTCTCAGAAAGTGTCAGTCTTGCAAGTATCCTGGCTCTGATCTATTTGTGACTTGAAAAGTGATAACCAGCACTGCAAATTGCACTGGGAGAAAAACTTGAAAGTCCTATAAGTTGTAATTCCACCTTCCAAATAAATGCCAAGTTGGTGACTTTGGGCCAATCACCAGGAGACACTGAGTTTGACTCCCAGGTGAGTCATGAAAGCCGTCTTGAGGACTTTAGACCAATCACCAGAACTCTCTGAGTTCTAGTCCCACCTTAGTACTTATTGGTTGGGGATGTGAAACTTGGAGAGAAGTTCTCAGAGTGCAGGGTCAGCTGATAAACCCCTGACTAAGGTGGGCTACCAGAATTAGGGGTTCCTAGCTCCTGAGATGGCTGAATGTCCAATAGTGTGTGGTGTGATAGAGGAAAGTGAAATTGTGTGAAAACATCCTTTGCATTTTGGGCAAAGCAATAGGTCTGCTTGTGGGCAAACCAGACACTTTTGTGTGTTTTCTGTGAATCTTTGACTGACCTTGGTCTGACCCATCAAAGCTTTTTTTTAACCTGCTTAAATTGGAATTTGCAACAGGATTTGATTTGCAATTAGAAGCCATTTTGAAACCTTGGATGGATTATCAAATCATCAGTAACATGCGTCACGAATGAAGACGAATGTACATGTCCCAGGATAATGTTGCAGGATCCAATCTGGGTCGGTCACTGGGACCAGAGGTTTGGTCTTCTAAGCTTTTGGATTCATGCTGGAGCCTATCCTCGGGGAATTTCTCTCTGCCAGAATGTGTGCTTTGGCCCATTCCATGCATAGTATTTATGTGGTGCCTGGTTGTGTGTGTCTTTTTAGTTGTTGATTGGAGTGTTGATGGACGACTGTTGTTGTTGGCTGTTATTTCCTTGTGCTGCCAAGTCCTCGCCTCCTAAGCACCAGTCTGAAAGCTCTGAAGATTAAACCTTTGGTCCCAGTGACCAACCCAGATTGGATCCCACAGTAATATGTGTGGTTGGATAACTTCTGTGGATTCAAGTTTCTAGAAACCAAGATGTTCCTACCTTTACTCAGCCCCTTATTGGAGCTGGATGAATACTCAGAATTTAATGCTCATGCCCTCTTTCTCTGAGAATCACCCACCCTTTCACAGAAAAACCCTGCTTGGAATAGGAGTAGGAAAATTCTTTATGTGTAAATTGTAGAGTGGAAAGCCCCTGAATATCATTAGATGTTGCTGTTTTATTTCTCTGGATGATGAAAGGAAAAAAAATATAGTGGGAATTTCTTAAAGGTGGATACATAAATAACAACAACCCCAAACTGAAATGGTACACAGCTCTTGTGATCAACACTTTCGCTATCGAGGATTCTACCAGGATATCAAGAAGGAACCATATAATAGTAATGAATATTTGCCTCCCCAGCTGAGAACAGGTCAAATCCTACATTCCAGGTCATTCTGCCACTCCAATGGTTCTCATGGAGATTATCAAACAGCATGTTTGGAACTGGGTTCCCACAGCATCCATCTCCCCTCTTTTCCTACTCAATGCATTTCTCACATACACTTTTAGCCACTGTCAATAGAAATAGTTGCTCAAATGATTTCTTAAAATGTGTCATGTTCATTGGCAGTTGCTGAACAGCAAACTCCTCTGAATTTCTTTCATGAAGTTCTCTTTAGCAAGATTTACTGAGCTGAAAGGGAAGGTAGTAATTACAGTCATTCAATCATTTCCCATTTTGAAACAAGTAGATATGATTTTGACTCATGCATACTATCTAAGTGGAAATAAATTATATCTTAGTTCAAATTAAAGTAAATCTTACAATTATTTAAATATCATAGTGGTTATTATGTCTCAGGTTTTTACATTTATTCTGGCTGTAAACTGTTCCTTTATGTTCAGGTCTGGCCTCAGAAGGATAATGTAGCACTTGGGGATGAAGATGCAGACCAGCAGACCAGTACTAGAAGCCAGGATGGAGAAGACCTGAACAGCCACCATGTATTTCCCTTTGGTGCTCAGGTAGCTGGGCACAAAAGTCACCCAGACACTGCAGAAGACCAGCATGCTGAAGGTGATCAGCTTGGCTTCGTTGAAGGCCCCAGGCAGATTCCTGGCCAGGAAAGCCACCGTGAAGCAGATGGCAGCCAGGAAGCCCATGTAGCTGAGAGTGAGGAAGAACATGACAACAGCCCCTTCGTTGCATTGCAGGATGATCTCTCCAGGCTGGGAGTGGAGGTCAGAGTCAGGGAATGGGGCAGAAACTCCCAGCCAGATGGAGCAGATGATCATTTGGACAGCAGAAGAAGAAAGGATGATGGAGTTGGCCAAACTCTTCCCCAACCATCTCTTTGCTTGGTTTCCTGGTTTTGTGGCCAGGAAAGCCAGCACCACTGTGATGGTTTTGGTCAAGAGAGAAGAAATGGCAACCGAGAAGATGAGACTGAAAACTGTTTGTCGGAGAAGGCAGGTGGCTTTCCTTGGTTGACCAATGAAGAGAGAAGGAGACAAGAAGCAAAGCAGGAGGGAGACCAGGAGGATGTAGGAGAGGTCCCGGTTGTTGGCTCTGACAATGGGAGTTTCTTGATATTTAATGAAGATGATTAAAACAAGGGCTGTGGTTAGGAACAAGAGTAGTGCAAAAAAGACCAGGATGATGCCCAGATGTTCTTCATAAGACAGGAAGGTTATACCTTTGGGGATACATTGCACTCTATTCTCATTTGCATATTTATCATCTGGACACTTGGTGCATTTTTCTGTATCTGAGAAAATCAAAAAGTAATATTTCTTTAACATTCTATCCTTTTATCTTACAAAACACATTCTTGAGATAACAACTCATACCAAGAGCATTTTCCAAGATGTATTTCTAAACAAATTCATAGATAAGAATAACAGTATAATTATTTTAAATATATATACTTCCATATTCTTCATTGTGACCCACCTTCCTGAGTGGAGATGGTTCCCTCTGGACAAGGAATGCAGTCGTAGCAGCAAACTGGCTCTCCTTCTCGAGCCCTCTTGACAAATCCAGGATGACAATTTTCCAGACATTTGGATTGAGGCAGAGACTAAGGAGAAAAAAGAGGAATGACAAAGAAAATGTGTTAGGACTCACCATCCATGGGAAATGGAGGTAGAATGTTAGACAAGTAAAATATGAAATCTCTGAGTAATATATTTCAGGACAAAGAAGAAGCGTTCCTGTCAGCACCACAATCCCCAGCACTTGATGGCCTCTCTCACCAATTTTGTATAGATAAGAAATCAGAGGGGACACAAAAGGGCCATCATCTATGTCCAAAAGAATTGTCATCCCAGATCCCAGGTTGTCTGAATCAGCTTAGAACATTGTCCCATATTACATCTGAAAGAAACTTTCTTCATTACTACTGAAGTCTCCCAAGCAGTCTAAGAAACTATCATTCCCCACATTCAATTCTCAGTGAAGGTCATCCACCATGGCAACTAGGCTTAGCTCACTGGAAATGTCTCCTATGGCTTTGGAAAACAGGAAAAAGGCGCCAATATTTCACCCGCCTTTAGCCATGAAGGACCATCTTGGTTGATAATAAGTCTCTCTCTTTCAAAACTCCCTGGGTGCTGAAAGATGAAATTCAGCTTGGGGAGAACCCTCCAGGTCCTGATCTTCAGATCTGCTGCTACATCTCCGTTTTGGTCCAAATACAAAATAAAGGTGGAAAGATTGCAAAACTCACTCTTCGCCAGAAAGGGATGAAACTAAAATGGAAACTGCAGAAATGTTAAAAGCAGAAATTTCGGTTTCTTATCTAATGTGGTCTTTTCATGTTTGAATCTTTCTACATTTATCTGACTTGCAAGTATTCTTAGCTGGAAGAACAAGAGTTACCATTATCTTCCAAAGAGAAAAAAAAGATTCAGCAAAATTTGTCAATCATATATCAATAAAACAAAATTGACATATTTTGTATATATGGAACATTACAGAGTAGTCACAACACAACTGAACAAATAAACCAGTAAAGAGATTGTTTATAAGCTCCTTGAAAACAACAGGTTGATTACTAGTAAGCATGGACTTGTCTAGAAGGAAGTTCCCAGGCTAATCTTCTCCCAGGTAAGCAGATGGGAGATGTGGCTAGACTCTGATTCTAATTTGTTGTAAGGCTACATTAACTGGATCCTGCAAGTCTGAAAGCACAACTCTCCCACCAACAATTTTTACATCCTGAAATGTTAGGCAAGACCTTCCTGACGTTCTTTCTCTCCTTGTTATGCAGCTGAGGGCTCCCCTCCTTCACGTCGGATCACTTCTAGTCAGCCTTTCTTCCCCCATCCCCAAGGCCATTCCCACATGTCATTATACTCTTTTAATAGGCTGTGGGAATGTTTTTGATGTAACTTGATATCATCAAAGTATTAACAAATATCTTCATGAAATCATGATTAGAAATTAGTCAAGTGAGAATTGGATGGGATGGTCATTAAGTGGAAAAAGACTAATAAAAATGTTCTCAAATAATTTTCAGTATTCCACAAAGAACTGGGAGATACAAATAACAATTATTCCTTGTTCATCTATTCTTCAATGTATCCATTAATATAGGCAGATAGAATCAATAATTTATGATTTTGTGATGCATGATTTATTCTAACTCTTAGATAAAGATAATAAGATCACTTTTTAAAAATTCCCAGCTTCCAGAAAAAAATATCATTTCTCAATAGAAAGAGGTGCATAAATAAAATCCAGTAGAAAAATATCTGATGTTTAGCAATTTGGACTTGACAAACTATAGTATCTGACATAAGGACAGATGGATGGGAGTTCCAATGTGGATCGATCATTAAGGTTTCATTTGTTCTTTTTGATATTATTATCTATGTATGCTGGTCATTGATTATAATAAATTGGTGGCAATAACTAATTTATTAGAGAAATAATCATTTAATTATATAATTAATTTGATAATTTCATTAAGGATGCACTGGAAGAAGGATGAAGGATAAAACCTGACAAGAATCATTAAGGAAATAAGCTGTTGGAAATTCATGTTGTTCTAATATAATTATAAGAAATTTGTAATTAATTTGTATACAACGATGTACTATTGGTATTTAATATCTGATACATTGTCAAAGATATATAAAGGTATATAAGATATATAAATATTTGTTGGAAATGTAATTGTAAAGAAAATACTTTTTATCACATGTGGTTGACTTGTGACAAGGCAAAGAAATATGGGGACCAGATTTACAGTGTATTTCCATTCAGAAGATTCTTAAAATAAGTATACAATTGAAACCAAAATGTTTTCTTTTAGGACTATTGGATAATGAATTGGGGAAAAAAATGAGCTTTTTAAAATCATATATGCTAACTGACATGAGAATCTTATGCACCCAAAAATAGAAAGAGGCGTCAACTCTCAGAATGGAAGAATGGATGGAGACATTGATGGAATACATATATATATAATGTTTTATCAATAAGAATAAAATGCAAAACGAAGAAAGCAGAAAAACATACGTCCAACAGTAATAAAAACAAAACAAAACAAATGTATACAAAAAAGAGGGGAAAAAATAACACAAACAAAAATTAAGTCTAACATTAATCATCCAAAAAAATCCACCCTGGTTAGATGCTGGAAAGTTTTTCAGACATGGAAAAAAAGAACTCAGTTACAAGAGAGGAAATTCTGGCTGAATGAGAGGGAAAAAAATCCTAAAAAGGCAGAGCCATTTTAGAGCTGAGCCAGAGAATGAGAGTCTCCCCTTCATGCAAAGACCGAGCAGCCCTCGGTCAGGAAAACTGGAATTCCTTGCAGAGAGGAGGGGTTGGGATAGATAGTCTCAGGGGCTCCTTCACATATATGAAGGTAAAATTCAACAATGCTAATCACAAACCCATAAAGACAGGTATTTATTTAAAAATGCATATATCCTTTTAAAAATAAGCAGTGTTTAATAGGAAAACATATCTGTCATGAATACACTCTTTGGAATATTGTTCTATGCAGGGCTTTTTTTCTCATAGAACGCTCAGAACGGAGTTCCGGCACCTTTTTTGGATGGAACCTTGTAAGGTAGGCAAGGTGGGTTGTATGACATGTGTGAGTTCCGGTACCTTTTTTTTTTTTTTTTACAAAAAAAGCACTGGTTCTATGAATGATTAAATTGGCCAAACCTCTTGCCCTTTTGTCCCACAAAGAGATTCAGGTGATTCCTCTCTATCTCCTTTCAATACTTTTTAAAAAGTAACTAAGTTTGATGGATCCTTGTCAGGATCACTTACCTGCCATGGCTGCAGCCTTGGAGCCGCCAGCCTCTCTTTCACCTCCTTGCTTCTCCTCCTGGATCTGGAGGAATAGGCAATGTTCAAGGCGTGGGCCAGAGTGTTAATGAAACTGTACATATAGGGGTAATTTGGGAATCGGATCCTGTTCCTTTTCTCCTGGGTCTCCAGTGGGGCTTTCTGGGTGCATCTTCTCTGGCCTTTGACAGAAAAGACATGCTTTGAAAGAGAACAGTAAAAATAGTGATCTTCAATCTGGGGTTCCAAAAATATAGAGGGCTCAAAAGGATAATATTTTTGCCTATATTTCTCCTGAAAAGCAAAGGCCCAAATACTATGGACATATTTGAGAAGTCTGCTCCTTTTAATCATCAACTGACCCAAGACTGACATGATCCAGACTTTCCCTTCAATGAGTCCTGGCAAATCTTCAAGTGTTGAATGGAAAGGAAGAATTCTGTCCCAAATGGAATCATATTCCATGAAGTGAACAAAGACATTGACTTGTCTCTACTGAGAGAGGGCATCCCTGAGGGCTGCTGTATGTTCAGTGTTTGAAACCTGTTGTGCTATAACAACACAAATTCCCTTCCTGACAAGCATAGGAGTTAAAGTCCTCATGAAATTCTCCCCATTCTGTGTGTCTGAAGAAAAGAGGCCAATCAAGGTCCATCTGAAATGGAGGAGCAGCTGGACAATTGCTGGGTACTGGATCCCTTGTTTGGGGAGCATCAGGTGGAAAAAAGGGAATTGACTTTTATCAGTCAGAATCGCTGAAACAGGCTCAACGCTGATCTGAAAAAGCAGTGAAGAATGCTGGGTTATATTTGGGTCAAATCAAGTCCCAAATACTAATTTTAATAACTCTTTCTTGCTTCTCATCAATATATTAGAATAATATATTGTTGACTAGCCTTTAAGTCATATAAAAATGCATAATGTAAAACACAAAACATTAATAAGTCTGTAAAGAAATAGAATGCAAGAATAAATTAAGAAAGGGTAAGGATAAAGAATATAAATCATGTCTATATCACACCTACAATTTGCCACAATAAGACCCACATATCCAGATATTAACTGAACTGTTTTGCTCAAATAATGGGCTGAATTATATGTAATTGTTTTTAATTCTGACACCCCAGGATATGTTATATTAATGTATGGATTCCAATAGGTCAGGGGTAGGCAACCTTGGCTCTTTTATGACTCGTGGACTTCAACTCCCAGAATTCCTGAGCCAGCCATGCTGAGGGGAAAGGGAGAGGTTTCCAAGCTGAGCCATTCTGGCTCAGGAATTCTGGGAGTTGAAGTCCACAAGTCATAAAAGAGCCAAGGTTGCCTACCCCTGCAATAGGTTATTTGTGTAACCTATTTGTCCAAGATACTGATCTCTCTCTTCCTTAGATAATTGTCATTCCAGTAGTAGATGTCTTGTCCAGTTGAACTAGAGAAAGTGAGATCACATCTCCTAATACAATTTGTCAGTTGTACAATCCAAGATGCCTTTAACTGAAATTTTACAATTCTAACACAGGGAATTTTGGGAGTCTGTCAGATTCCATAGCTTTAATTGTACACTAATAATTATATGCCCTGATTTTAAACAAAGGACAAATTGTTTAAATTCCCAAATCATATCTGAGGGCAGCTGCTGAAGGCCTTTTGTCCACCTCCAAGATCCTCCTCAGATGCTGTGACTGGGTTTGTTCTAGTAGGGATATATCTTAAGCACCACACTTCAGTTCAGTTTAAGGGTTATGGGGTAACTTTTTATATACTTTAATTAATGGAAAGGAAGCTGGATAGCTTTTTTTTAAGTTTAAGTAAAAAATTCACTCATACCCTTTCTCTAAATGGCTCCTTTAATGACGTGGGAAGCAGTGAAAAATTACCCAAAGAGAAGCAAAGGTGTCACTTGCTCTATTGGCTGAGAATCCAATGGACATCTAACAACTATGCTGTTGTCTTCCAAAAATCCTAACTTTTGACTTTGATTTATCAATAATCACTGAATGATTATATCAGTGGGAGTCAGGTTTTCTTAACAGTCTACACAATCCAACTTAAGAGTATGATAATAGTATCACTTTATCAGCATAAATCTGGGTGTTCCAATATGTATTTAGCATGTTAAACATAAGCACTTCGGGATCCTTCATTATTCCAAGTAAGACATGAATTTCTAGACTTAATAACAAGCATTCAAATATGCATCCTTCCCTTCCCCCTTGGTAAGTATCAGTCCTTCTTCACGTGGCCCCATTGAGCCCAAACGTCCCTCTCAAACAAGGGCTTGGATCAGGGCCAACAGTCGGAGCTCCATTTTGAGGGCAATCAATTCCCTCCATAATATTTCTCCATTTACTGTGCCAGATGCTGCCCTAACATCTATAAAGCCAGCAAAGTGTGGTTTACCTGACTGACATATTTATGATTAGATATTACAAGACAAATCTGTTGTCAATATTAGATTATTAATTTATGCATTATTTATTATACAAATTTATATAACTTTTAACTCATCTAAAACCTTCTTATTCTTGTAGAACAAATACACTTTTCTTCTACCCAAACTCAGATGTGTATATGTATACACACACACACACACACACACACAAACACACAAACACACTACTACTACTACTACTACTACTACTATTGCCAACTTCATCTAGATATGGTAGGTATTAATTAGATGTGAAAATGAACATGCCAATAAAGGGTCCCACAACTCGGCATATTTGTTAAATAGTTGAACAGCTGATAGAAAGTCCTCTCCAGAGACCTTATTGCTCTTCAGGCTTTTTATGATAAAATTGAACATGAACATAATAGACTAAAACATAGCTGACATGTTCACTAATATGGCAAAAAGCAGCTCTTGAATTGCATAGAGAAGATGTGTTTGCATCTGTCACTCATCCAACACACTCCTATCATTTTGTCAGATAGAGAAAAACACACACAAACCTGTGAGATTTTGTAGGTGCCTAGTAATGTTGACAGCTGGATGGAGATGTCCCTGCTAGCCCCATCAATAATAGTCAGAAGGCTGTCCTTCCTTCCACAGCCATAGTTGGGGACATTGGCTTCCCCAGTAGAGAGCATGTCCAGCAAGGCATCTGAAGTGCATAAAGTGCTCATAGAGTTGTCATGAATGTTGTAGCCAAGTGTGAGATTGTGCAGAAGCTGGCAATTCTTGTTGATAAGTTGAATAGCAAAAATGAAGCGTAGGGTTTCTGAATAACCAAAAGAAAGCCTACTGTAAAAAAAAATGTTCATGTTATTATCATAAACAGCAACAACAAATTCTTTTTTAAAAAAATTAAATCTCCTTGTCTCCATCGAGCCTACTGAGCCTTAAGCCAACATGGATCCAAAAACCTAGGATCAGTTGGTTCAGTAGTCAAGTGACAAACCCAGGATTCTATAGAGGGGAAAATAGATTTTTTTTCAGCCCCATCTTTGGATCTGAGTCTCTTCCACAAAATAAGACAAAAGAGGGAAGCCATGGAAATAGAAATCATTCAGAAAATTCAACAGGTCCTGCAATATAGAACCAGGTGACATCAGAAGAAAAGAAGGAGAGTGTTAGAACTTCAAATGGAGGGAATGCAACTCCATCACCCTCAATGACTTACGAATGACCAGAAGGAGTAGAAGGAGGACTATTGAAAGGCAGCTTTATATGTGATATCTCTGTCACAGTGTTGATCATAGTAATGAGATAGTCTCCTGGTCTGTAATAGCTCCATGGCTGTTTTCCATCCTGGTGCTCCAAACTCATCCGGCACTTCCTTCTAAGCTTCCCAGAGATCAGCTGGGACAACAGTAGCATCAGAACCAGAACCAGAAGATCCATAATTCATCCCCTTTCCAAATCTTAACAAAAACTACAAGATGAGTTAAAAGAATGGTATGGGGCTTCCTGCCTGAGCCAGGGGTTGGACTAGAAGACCTGCAAGGTCCCTTCCAACTCTGTTATTCTGTTACTCTGTTAAGATGAAAACGCTAGTGGCTTTCCTGATTAAGACTGACAAAATCCAAGTTCCACATCAAAAAGAAAGAAAAACACATTCAAGAGCACAGATCCTGCCTATCCCAAATCTTTTGAAATATAGAGCATGACCTGAGGTATTTATCTTTTTCTGATGAAAGATCTCTTCCATGTTGCATCCATCTCATGTTTCTCTCGAAGGCAGCTATTGGAGAAATAGCATAAGAGCTCATAAAGACTGGGATGGTGATTATTACAGGGAGAAGCAACTTTTCCACTGGGGACACTGAACTCCTTTGCGGATCCATGAGAGGAGGGTTAGCTGGAAAAAAAAACATGTTAGTGAAAACCCACAGAAGGAGTTTGAAGATCCTGGTACAAGCCAGTTTAGTGGCAATCTGTTCTTCTTCCGCTATCACTTCCCCCTCTCCTTTCCCCATCACCACCTCCCCATTTCCCACCATTTGAGACACAGGTGTGGGGTGCCCCAAATGCCTCTCTCCTCTCTTCCCCTTTGATGGCACAAGCCCAGCAAGGCACCAGGCCAACGGTGGGGATCCTGACACGGTCTCTGAGCTCTGCAGGCAGTTTCTGGGAGCTCGTGGCTTTTGCTCTGCTACTGTATGCATTGTCAGCTATGAGGCATCCTATAGAGAGGTGTGTGCCTCCCCAAATCATGCCCAATCAATTCAATTTACCAGAGGTCGACTCCAATAAAGGTGTAGAAACATGTCAGCAGCGATCAAGAGAAATGGGAGGCAACTGAGCTAAATTTCAAGTGTTGTTCAAGCAAAGGGTCTGAATACTTATGCCAATGTAATATTTCCGTTTTTTTCTTTTTCATAAATTTACAGACATCTCTAAAAATCTGTTTTCACTTTGTCATTATGGGGTACTGAGTGTAGATTAATGAGAAAAAAAAGAATTTCAACAACTGTAGAATCAGGCTGCAGCATAACAAAATTGACAAACCTGAAGGGGGTCTGAAAACTTTCTGAATGCATTGCATATACACAGGCACACACAAAGCATGTAGTTGTTGTGTAGCAGATTTTAAAAAGTTGTTGCAGTTTGGGTGGCAGGCAAATACCATGTTTCGCCAAAAATAAGAACCAACCAGAAAATAAGCCCTAGCATGATTTTTGAGGATGCTCATAATATAAGCCTCACCCCCAAAATAAGCCCCAGTTAAGATCGTCAGCCAGATGGACGCATTTAGCACCTTATTTTCCCGAATATATGCCCTAACTGGAAAATAAGCCCTAATGCGTCTTTTGGAGCAATAATTAATATAAGACCCGATCTTATTTTCAGGGAAACATGGTAAAAGCAAGCAAACAAAAGATTTGGGAAACAAAGTTGTTTGCTATGTTTGTCAGAAATCTGTTTGATCTCCCACTAGATGCAGAGTTTGTTTTCCAGGTGATGTTAGGATAGTTATTGTATAATAGTTATACTATTATAATATACTACCTACACATCTTAGATAACTGATTACCAAAAAAATCTATCTATTTCTTTTGTTTGGTTGGGTGGTCTGCAATATACACCTATGGCAATGTTGTTCCTTTTTCCTTTTATATTAACCCAAATAGATTCAAGAAGGTTTTCATTTTTTTTTATTTTTGCATTTCTGTAGGTGTAGTTATTATATATATATATTTGGTTTCTTTCTTTTGAACAATTTAAATTCCTCTAGCTGTACATTGTACATCTTGCAGTCTCCTTTACTTATTAACTATTGAAATAGCTCACGTATGAAGAGCAGCTTCAACCATTTTCTAGGTTTGGCCTGTTGGAACATGTTGAATGTTGAAATTCTTCTGTCTCACATTTCCACATTTCTTCTGGTCGTAAACTGCTCCTTTGTGTTCAGATCTGGCCTCAGAAGGATAATGTAGCACTTGGGGATGAAGATGCAGCTCAGCAGACCAGCACTAGAAGCCAGGATGGAGAAGACCTGCACAGCCACCATGTATTTCCCTTTGGTACTCAGGTAGGTGGACACAAAAGTCACCCAGACACTGCAGAAGACCAGCATGCTGAAGGTGATCAGCTTGGCTTCATTGAAGGCCCCAGGCAGATTCCTGGCTAGGAAAGCCACCACGAAGCAGATGGCACCCAGGAAGCCAATGTAGCTGAGAATGACGTAGAACATGACAACAGCCCCTTCGTTGCATTGCAGGACGATCTCTCCAGGCTGGGAGTGGATGTCAGAGTCAGGGAATGGGGGAGAAACTCCCAGCCAGAGGGAGCAGATGATAATTTGGACAGCTGAACAAGAAAGGATGATGGAGTTGGCCAAGCTCTTCCCCAACCATCTCTTCACTTGGTTTCCTGGTTTTGTGGCCAGGAATGCCAGCATCACCGTAATGGTTTTGGCCAAGAGAGAAGAAACTGAGAAGATGATGCTGAAAACCATCTGTTGGAGAAGGCAGATGGCTTTCCTTGGTTGACCAATGAAGAGAGAAGGAGACAAGAAGCAAAGCAGGAGGGAGACCAGGAGGATGTAGGAGAGGTCCCGGTTGTGGCTTTGACAATGGGAGTTTCTCGGTATTTAATGAAGATGATTAAAATGAAGCTTGTGGTTAGGAACAAGAATGGGGCAAAACACTCTGTTCTTTTATCTTTCAAGAAATATCTTCTTGGGACAACAGCTGATAACAGGGACATTTTCCAAGATACATTACTTAACAATTCCATGGGAAAAATTGAAAATATTATTTTCTAAAAACGATATAGCTAAGGTGTATGAGACTGGGGAAAATCCTAGGACCTAAAGCATTTCCTGTGTAATAAGAAGACCTTCATAGGAACCTACATTAATAGAGATAAATAATGAATCTGCTAACACACATACACAATACACACTCACACAGTATTTACAGAGAGAGAGAGAAAGAGAGAGAGAGAGAGAGAGAGAGAGAGAGAGAGAGAGAGAGAGAGAGAGAGAGAGATCTAGTGGTTAAGGCACCAAGCTAAAAACAAGGAGACTGTGAGTTCTAGTCCCGCTTTAGGCATTAAATCTGGATGGGTAACTTTGGGTCAGTCACTCTCTCTCAGCCCTACTTATCTCATAAGGATTTTGTGGGGAAAATAGAGGGAGGAGGGAGTATTTTGTGTCTTTGCTGCCTTGAGTTGTTGTTGTTGTTGTTGTTGTTGTTGTTGTTAATAATAATAATAATGATAATAATGATAATAATGATAATAATGATAATGATAATAATAATAATAATAATAATAATAATAATAATAATAATAATAATAATAATAATAATAATAATAATAATAATAATAATAATAATAATAATAATAATAATAATAATAATAATAATAATAATAATAATAATAATAATAATAATAATAATAATAATAATAGCAAGCAATAAACAAATAAATAAATAATATATTTTAACAGGGATTGGCCTGTTAATCCCAGTTAGGTACTTCACACTGACCAACTAATAAGAATTTGTTTGTTTTGCAGGAAGAATCATGATACCCCCCCTTTATTTCCATGCCCCCAGAGAAGGCAAAGAAAAACCATCCACAGAAGCTAAAACAATCCCTGCTCCTCAGCCAGAATGGCCTCAAGTAACCTCAGTTAAAAGAAACTCCATCACTGGATGCAATATACCCATTAGCGAGAAACAAAGCCAGAAGGAATGTAGCAAGAAGCAGCTTCTGCAGTTTAGACCGAGGCAGGCTGAATTGACAGGATGAAGTCAGAAAACACAAAGCCACACAGAATTTACGTTCCCCACCTTTTCCCAAGACTACCCTTGACCCTAACCAGCACCCAGGAAAACAAATAGGGACAACTAGAATACAGAAAGGCACAATTATTAATCTAATCAAATAACCCCACCAGGCATCTCAATCTCAAAGGTCCAAAAGGGTATAAAATCATTCCACTTGCCATGCCAGGCTGTCAGCTGTCCCAGAACTGATTGCTGAATGTCACTTAGCTTCTGATTCCTAAATAAATGGAGACCTCCTTTCCTGAAGCCTGCCCTCAAATTCATAGGCTCCTGCGTCTTTCTCCCAGCTTGGAACCGGACCGGATTTTACTTCCAACAGTTTCTTTATACAAATTATAGATTGCCTGTCTCCCAGTGTCTCTAGATTATTTATTATTTAAAAAATGTAAAACATTTCAGAAGACAAAATGAATCCAGAACGGTTCCCAAAGCTAGCTATAACCCACATCCCCTCCACCAGGGGCTCAGCATCCCTCTGCTCCTGAGCTTGGAGAGCAGCCTGGTCTTTCATGGCTTCTGGAAGGTTCTCAGGGTGGGAGTCATCCTGAGCAGAAGCCCTTGAGAGACCTTGGGGGAAATGGGGGTCCTCTCTCTCTGAAGGTCGCTTTAGGTTTGTAGATACACAGCTTTACCTTTGTGCTTTTTTAAAAAACATGTTCATTCTTGTGGAATGAGAACTTTTCAGAATTTCACATTTCTTTGGCCTATTTTGAAATAATTTTTTTACTTCTCTGTAAATGAGGCAGATGTTAGTGTCTATGTTTATTAAATAGAGAACTTCATTTCCATCCTTGAAACCTGTTACATAATCTTCTTCTTTATATGCTAAGAATCAGCAGATGAAGCAATTTGATTCCTTACTTTCTAGATTTATTAATTAGTTAAAGCACTGAACTAGTACCATGTAAAACAATATTGTACAGCTTGCAATTTTTATTAATTCTCCATTTTCTCATGCTCTTTGTTAGTTCTGTTTTAATTGAATCAATTTGTGTATTCAGTGATTTTTTCCCCTTTTGAATCATGACTGGACTTCATTTTGGTTGGGGCTGTAGTTGTTTGTATTTCTCTATTTAACCAAAAAGGAAAGAAAGAAAAAGAAAGAAAGAAAGAAAGAAAGAAAGAAAGAAAGAAAGAAAGAAAGAAAGAAAGAAAGAAAGAAAGAAAGAAAGAAAGAAAGAAAGAAAGAAAGAAAGAAAGAAAGAAAGAAAGAAAGAAAGAAAGAAAGAAAGAAGGAAGGAAGGAAGGAAGGAAGGAAGGAAGGAAGGAAGGAAGGAAGGAAGGAAGGAAGGAAGGAAAGAAGAACAAGCTCAAAACACTTGTCCCTGATCTTTCAAGAAGATCTTTCTGCTTATGATAGTTGATGACTTTAATAGAATCAATTGCTTGATATAATTTTTTATGCATCAGTTTTGGGGATGACATAACATCAATATGCTTAGATGAAGAAAAGCAATGGACAAATTTCAAACAATTCAGTGTTCCTAGAAAGGTTAAGATGCTTTACCTTCCTATCTCTTCTTAATCTCTCCTTCAAGATCTTTTGGTTATTCTTCCCTTTAAATATGAAATTGTGCATTTTGAAAATAAATAAGCAAACAGTTAACCTTCAAGGTCTTTTTTAGCATGTACTTTCATCAAACTGCTCTGGATAAATCCATTTCCACAATGCCTTCCTTTCCTCTGGTGTGACCCATTTTCCTGAGTGGAGATGGTCCCCTCTGGACAAGGAACACAGTCATAGCAGCAAACTGGCTCTCCTTCTCGAGCCCTCTTGACAAATCCAGGATGACAACTTTCCACACATTTAGACTGAGGCAGCGACTAAGCAGAAAGAATAGGAATGCAAAAGAAAATATGTTGTGGAAAATGGAAGTAGATATGGACATTATCTAAGAAGCCTCTAGTCTTCACTTAGGTACATTTGATATCTCTTAACTAGTTCCAAATGGTTGTAGGAGATACAACTACTAGTAGATTCTTCATTTAGTTCCTGAATTTTGCTTCTGGCATATCTCATTGCAAAAAAAGGACTTTTCTACTTAATAAAGTCTGGAGGGATGGCATTGAAAAAAGATTTAAGCATTAAGTGATAACCAGTCAGTTCCTCCTCATGACTCTATTAATGTGCATTCTTCCATTCTTCATATATCCCTACTTTTTAAATACGATGATCGTTTCATATTAAAATTTGCATTTATTTATTCTATGCCCTAAAGAATCATCATCCCGGATCCCAGGTTCTCTAAATCAGCTTAGAACATTGTTCCTTATTATAGCATCTGAAGGACACTTTCTTCATTACTACTGAAGCCTCCCAAGCAGTCTATGAAAACATTGCCCACATTGAGTTCTCAGTCATCCCCCACAGTGATTAGGCTGAGCCCAATGAAAATGGTTCCTGAGGCTTTGGAAAACAGAGAAAAACACCAATATTTCAGCCACCTTATTGAGCAACTTTAGCCATAAAAGAACATCTTGGTTGATAGTAAGCTTTCCTCTTTCAAAACTCTCAGTGTACCGGAAGATGACATCCATCTTGGGGAGAACCACCCAGATCCTGATAATCAGATCTGCTGCTATATTTCCATTTTGGTCCAAGTACAGTTTCCTCGCAGAAAGATTGCAAAACTTATTCTTTGCCAGAAATGGATGAAACTAAATGGAAACTCCAGAAATGTTAATGTGGTCTTTTCACATTTGAATCTTTTTTACATTAATCTGACCTGCAAGTATTCTTACTTGGGAGGACAACGGTTACCACTATCTTCAAAAAGGGAAAAAACAAAGATTTAGCAAAATTTGTCAATCATATATTGATAAAACAAAATTGACAAAATTTGTCAATTATGTAGAATATTGTAGAGCACTCACAACATAACTGAACAAACAATCCAATAACGAGATTATCTATAAACTCCTTGAGTTTACAGGGTGATTATTACTAAGAATAGATTTGTCCAGAAGTAAGTGCCCAGGTTCATCTTCTCCTAGGTAAACAGATGGGAAACATGACCAGAGGAGTTAATTCTAATTTATTTTAAGACTACATTAACTGAATCTTGCAAGTCTGAAAGCACAAATCCCCCACTACTATTTCTACAGCCTGATCCTTTCTGAATTTCTTTCTCTACCTGTTATGCAGCTGAAGGCTCTCTTCCCTCTTATCTACAGAATACAGAATAATAGAGTTGGAAGGGACTTTGGAAGTCTTCTAGTCCAACATCCTGCTCAAGGAGGAGACCCTATGCCACTTCAAACAAGTGGCTGTCCGGTCTCTTCTTAAAAATCTGATCATTTTTAGTCAGCATATTTTCCTCCGTCCCCAAGGTCATTTCCACACATCATTAGACTTTGTTAATGGATTGTGGGAATGCTTTTGATATAACTTGTTTTCATCAAAGTATTAATAAACATCTTCCTGAAATCATGATTAGAAGCCAAGTTAAGTCAGAGTCAGTTGATGTGATAATTAAGTGCAAAAAGACTATCTGTAAGGACCCACTTCAATCCCACATCTTAAGGAAGCAGAACTCTTGGAAACAATTTCTTCCAACAGGAACTTTTATTAAGAGTAGTTGATAGCAGGCATAATAGACAGGATCTGAGGGATTTCTTTACAGATCGATTACTTTAAAGTGTTCCTAAGCACACACACCCCCACAGTTCATCCGGACGATTTAGACCGGCCAATCCCCAGGTGTTAAGTCCATCATGGGAAAGGGGAGATAATATCAATCCGGTTCTGTTCGTAGTATGATGTTCCACAGCTCTTCACACTTCCTTTTGAGAATGGAGAAATAAGCCAGGTCCCGGAGGTTTGTACTTCTCCCCCCCCCCTTTTCCTAGCTGCCCGGTTAGGGAGAAGAAGGTTCAGAGAGATGCATAGTGCATGAGGCAATTTGTTACATTGTAATGGATAGCAGACACGGTGTCAAGGTTCCGACTAATGGAACACTTCAAAGAATTTCCAGGCATTGTTTATTCTGAAAAGTCTTTAATTGTTTGAACACAGTGTCGGCACAACATGGATGGATGCCAAGATCTGAATTTCTCTTACTTGCACATAGCTTTTCCGGCTAATCTCCTCCCCTATTTTGCAGTGATCAATCACATTCCCCAATTAGCCTGAAGGGCAAAGATTCACTTCCGTTCTTTGTCCCACGCTTTCCTATCTTTCTCCTCCCCTCCCACCATCATCTGAAATTAACTCTAAAAATACCAGACAGTTCTGCATATCTTGTCAAAGCAATAATATCCTATATTAGCAGCATTGACATCTGCCCCCCCTTACAAAAAGGACAGATCCTATAATGTAAACAAAAGCATATGTTAATGACTAGTTTTCGGTTTGTTGGGGTGTTTCGCATGAAACCTTTTGACGAGCCTGTCAGCTTTCACCTCACTGGATTTCACCCAGGTGGCTTCAGACAACGGGTATCTCTTCCATTGTACTAGGTACTACAATTTCCCTTTAAAAATTCTAGAGTCAAGAATACGTTTCACTTCATAGTGGGTCTGTCCCGCAACTATGAGGGGCCCGGGTGCCTTCTTAGGGGGAGGTCTTAAAGTGGAGCCCCAATAAGGTTTCAACAAGCTGCAATGGAAGACAGGGTGAATTTTACCTAAAAGTCTAGGGAGTTTCAGTTTTACAGTGACTGGATTGATGATCTTTACGATAGGAAAAGGCCCCAAGAATTTCGGTCCTAATTTTTTACTTGGTAATTTGAGGCGTAAATACTTAGTCAACAGATAAACCTTTTCTCCAACTTGGAATGTTCTTTGGGGAGCCCTCTTTTTATCAGCCTGCTTTTTATAGGTTTCAAAAGTCTTTTTTAAAGCAGTTTTCATGTTTCTCCAAACTTCTTCCCATCCCCTCACCTATTGGTCCAGTGTCTGGGAAGCGGTTGGCACCTGAGGGTATTCAGGTATTGGACCGAACTCTTTTCCTGTGGCTACTCTGAAAGGTGTGTAGCTGGTGCTGCTGTGCACAGAATTATTGTACTCCACCTCTGCAAAAGGGAGGAGGTCAGTCCAGTTTGTCTGTTGGTAGGAAATGTAACATCTGAGATATTGCTCCACCATTTTGTTAGCAGATTCTGCAGCTCCATTGGTGGCCGGGTGAAAAGCAGATAAGCCTTGAGATGATCCAATTAATTTAAGAAAACTCCTCCAAAACTTCGCTGTGAACTGCACCCCCCTGTCCAAAATTATTCGCTTAGGGGCACCATGCAGCCGGTAGATATGTTTCAGGAACAATTTAGTCAGTCATTGGGCAGATGGGAGTCCTTTGCAGGCAATGAAATGAGCCTGCTTCAAAAACAGGTCTATCACAGTCCAGATGACAGTATTTCCTCTACTTTCAGGTAGGTCTACGATAAAGTCCATAGCTATTTCTTCCCAGGGTTGAGAAGGGTCTGCCACCGGCTGCAGTAACCCACGGGTTTTCCCTGGGATTCTTTTCATTGTGGCACATACGGTACAACTCTTTACATAGTTTTCCACATTCACAGCGTTGAGACCCTTATAGTCTATGCAGAGATGAAGAGACCCATCTTTTTTCTCTTTGAACAACACAGAGGCTCCCACAGTAGATTCAATGAACCCCCTCACTAGGTTTTTGTTTACGTATCGCTGCATCTCCTCCATTTCGAGGGGGGACATAGCGTACATTCTCGGTCGTGGGAGTTTGGCTCCTGGCACTGGTTCGATGGAGCAGTCATTTGGTCTGTGAGGGGGCAGGGCATCACATTCTTTTTCACTAATTACCTCCGCTAGGTTCACTGGGGATGAGTGGTTCGCCTGGTGGCGGTGAGGCAGCCATGTGCGCTCGCTCATTGGGTGGCCTGAAGTGTCCTGCGACGTCGGTTGAATCAGTGGAAGGCTTAGGCCCTATAGGTAGTCTCACAGTTCTCATTCCTTTCTCCCACCAGATAAATGGCTTCCATTTGTCCAACCAGGCTAAACCTAGGATCACAGTCTCAGTCATTTTTGGGCCCACCAGGAAGCGAATAAACTCCCAGTGCGCATCTATTTCTAGGCATAAGGGCTCAGTTAATTGTGTGACTAAAGTCCCTCCCATCAGGGAGCCATCAGCTTGCTCAAACCTCACAGGTTTGGAGAGCTGTTTTGCCCGTATGCCCATTTTCATGGCAAATGGTAGGTTAATAATGCATCGGGTGCATCCAGAATCGATTAGCACATTTAAGTCTATTTGTGCGACTTAGGGATTATAAACTTGGCGGGCAGTGAAAAAGACGGGACTTGTCGACTCACCATTGGGTCGTTCTCTCCTTCGTCGTCGCTGTCAAAGGAGGGTAGAGCAGGGGCGGATCCACCCAGAGTCCCGGTGTCCTCCTGTGTGGGAGGTGTAATCTGGGCAACAGGTTCTTGCATGACCCGGTTGGATTTTTCTCTCGTTAGCCACTGGGCAGGTTTCCTTCTCGCCGTTGGTTCCGGTCTGCTCTGTAGTCGGGGGTAGGGGACTTGACAGTTTGCTGCTCGATGTCACTCCTCTCCGCACTGGAAACACTTAATTGACGGGCCTGCAGGTGGCCTGGGTCTCTCAGTCATCGCAGTAGTTGGAGGGTTTCGTGGGGGTGATTGTTGTTCGGGTTGCTCTGGCTGCTGTTCGGATTCAGGTGGGGGAGGCTTCTTATATCGGGCGAGCTGAACGTCTAGCTTCACCACTGCCTGGTACCATTCTTGCAACTGATCAGGTACTGCTCGATAGAAGCAGGCCTGAGAGAGGTGATTGTGTAATCCCTCAATGAAGTGATGGATTAGGGATTGCTCTGGCCACCCCTCTATTCGACCTGCTATCTTGCGAAACTCTCACACGTACTCCAGGGCAGGCCTGCCAGCTTGTTTTATTTTGTGGATTTGTTCTCTTGCTTTGAGGCCAAGGGATGGGTCCTCAAATCTTTCTCTCAGCCCTAGGAGGAAGAGGTGGGGGTCCTCCAATTCTGGGGCTTGCTCATTATATAAATTGTTCAGCCATTCGGATGCTTCTCCCTCTAGGCTGGACGCAATCACATCGACCATGGGTCCGGGTAGGGATAGGCCCAGCAATTCAAGTGAGAGCGTACTTGGTTGAGGAAAAAAATCAGCTTCTCTGGGTCTCCATCGAACGTTGCTCTGAAAGGTGGTGCAATTATAGGCTGTTGGGGCCCCCACTGTGGCTGTTGCTGCTGGCCCCATCCTGGCTGCTGATTTATGTCCAGGGGTTGCACGTTCGGGGGCTGGGGCCAATCCCCATGCTGTGGTCATTCTCCCACCAGCTACTGATCTCCTGGCTCCTGCATCACCCCAAGCTGTTGCAAGGCCTCTATTAGCTGTGGCAAGCTCAGAGGCTGTTTATCCTCTGCCTGCTGGGAATGCCACACTCCCCATTGTTGCAGAGGCCTCAGACTGGATTTCCCTCTCTCTTCAGGGCTGGAGTCCCTGACAGGGGAAGACAGGGTCTTGAAGGCTGTCTGATTCACAATGGAGGGGCTGTAGGCTTCCCCCTGCAGGAGTGGATTTCTGCTTCTCAACTCTGGGGTTTCAAATCTTTCCAGTGACTCACCCAAAACTTGAGTGGCAGATGATCCGTTAAGCTCTCTGTCATTCTGCTTTTGAAGTCTTTGAAAGTGGCAAAGCTGTTTCGAAGACTCTGGAATTTCCGCTCAGCTTCTCCCAGTCTAACGACCAAATCAGCTCTCCTAATTGCTTTGGTCTTGCTCCCAACTGGGAGATCTGCCAGAGTTCCTTCTCCCCGGCTTGCTGGCTGTCGCTCCCCCCCCCCCCGGGGAAGCTGCTGCTGCCGGGGTGTTGGCTTCAGGCAATCTTTCTTCTTTCATAATGAGATCTTCCCTGAATCTTCGTCAGCTTATTCCTTTAGTTTAGGAACAGCGACTGGGGCCCGGGACCCCTAAATTGTTTGAAAAGTTATGAGATCTTGGCATAATGTCAAGGTTCTGACTAATGGAACACTTCAAAAAATTTCCAGGCATTGTTTATTCTGAAAAGTCTTTAATTGTTTGAACACAGTGTCGGCACAACATGGATGGATGCCAAGATCTGAATTTCTCTTATGTGCACATAGCTTTTCCGGCTATTCTCCTCCCCTATTTTGCAGTCATCAATCACATCCCCCAATTAGCCTGAAGGGCAAAGATTCACTTCCGTTCTTTGTCCTGCGCTTTCCTATCTTTCTCCTCCCCTCCCACCATCATCTGAAATTAACTCTAAAAATACCAGACAGTTCTGCATATCTTGTCAAAGCAATAATATCCTATATTAGCAGCATTGACACATGGAGTCAATAAACAAAAGGTTACATTGTAGTGAATAGAGGAAATGAAAGAAATAAACCCGCTTGCATATCCCCCCTCCCCCTTGGAAGTATGGCAGAATCCAGGGAAAGGTGAGATTTGGTTTTAGATCAGAGGAGATAGATAGAAATGAAATATAACTGGATTCTGACATCCTGCCCCCCTTAAAAATAAGAGAGATCCACCTGTGGAGAAAACAAAACAGGCATAGAGGTTAGTCTGGTTTGTTGGGATATTCTCTATGAAACGTCTTTAGCAGTTTCGTTGTTCTGATGTGAAGTTTATGGACCCACTCGTTTTGTGAGGAGGGGAGGTGTTTCCATGCTACTAGGTATTGAGTTGCCCTGTGATACTTCCTAGAATCTAGGATTTCTTTTACCTCGAAGTGTTGTTCTCCTTCAACCATGATTGGAGGTGGTGGGGGGGAATTTTTTGGCCGTAAGGGTGACTGTTGCTCTCTTTTCAGCAAACTGCAGTGAAAACTTGGGTGTATTTGCCTGAGATGTTTGGGTAGTTCTAATTCTATGATTCTTTTAATTGGAAAAGGCCCTATATATTTTGGTCCAAATTTTTACAGGGCTGTAGGGATTTTAAGTATTTTGTAGACAAATATACCATTTCTCCTACAATGAATGGTATGGGTTCGACTCTCTTTTTATCTGCTTGTGCTTTGTATGCTTGCCTAGCTTCGTCTAAGGCTTTCCTAACTATTGCCCAGGTGTTTTGTAATTGTGCTATCCATTCTTTCAGCGATGGGATGTTCGGTTCGTTTGGGGTTAGTTCTGGCATAGGGTTGAAACTTTGACCGGTGGCTATTTGAAAGGGAGTGTAGCCTGTGCTGGAGTGGACTGCATTATTGTAGGTGACTTCTGCGAAGGGAGTAGGTCTGTCCGATTCGTTTGCTGGAAATTAATAAAGCATCTTAATTATTGCTCAAGTACTGAGTTAGAACGTTCTGATTGTCAATTACATTGAGGATGATGACTAGATGACAGTCCCTGAGTGGTTCCTAAGAGGGATAAGAATCCCTTCCAAAATTCTGACGTAAATTGCACTTCCCTATCAGATATGATGCGTTGGGGTGCCCCATGCAGTTTGTAGATGTGCTGCACAAATAGTTTCGCTAAGGTTTTTGCAGTAGGAAACTTTTGGCAAGGAATAAAGTGCACTTGTTTGGAAAACAAGTCCGTAACCCCCCAGATGACAGTGTTTCCATTGCTTTCTGGTAATTCCACTATAAAATCCATAGATATTTCTTTCCAGGGGGCTGAGGGGTTCGCCACTGGTTGTAACAGTCCAGGCAATTTCCCTTGCAACCTCTTAGCCGTTGTGCACGTTGGGCAGCTGGCCACATAACTTTCTATGTCCTTTTTCATGGATGGCCACCAAAATTGCCTTTTAATTAAATGTAATGTTTTTACAAATCCAAAATGCCCTGCTGATTTTCTTTCATGGCATAGCTGCATGAAAGTGACCCTCTGGGTGGTTGGTATATATAACTTTTTCCCCACCCATGGCAGTCTGTCCTTGATTGTGCACACGTGTCTATTTTTCTGGAACCATTCATCTGTTTCCAAAGTTTTCCGGAATTCGATTCTGGTTTGCCTACCCAGCTGCGGCTTTAATTTAGCTTGGACTCTGGTGGTTACTGGTGCTGCCAGTTGTGGTTCAGGCATGAGTGGTTTAGAATCGGTGGCTCACATGGTGTTATATTGGGGCATGTGAGAAGTGCATCTGCCAGGAAGTTTTTCCCCCTTGGTAAGTGCTTGAGCGTAAAACGTAATTGGTGAAAATGCTGGGACCAGCGGGCTTGCTTGGGGTTGAGTTTCCTGGGTGTTTTTAAGAGTTCCAGGTTTTTGTGGTCCATCCAGACCTGAAAAGGGATTTTATTTCCTTCAAGGAAATGGTGCCACGTAAGTAATGACCAACACACCCTGTATGCCTCTTTTTCCCACACGGCCCAGTGCTGTTCCATTTTGGTGAGTTTCTTCGATGTGTATGCTACACGGTTGCAATACCCCTTCATCGTTTTCTTGTAATAGTACAACCCCCACTGCCACATCACTTGCATCCGTCTGTATTACGAAGGGTTTGTCCATGTCCAGGTGCCTCAGTACTGGTTCGGCAGAAAAAAGTCTCTTTAAACTCTCGAACACCGCTTGGCATTCCATTGTCCATTTTAGTGGCTGGCTAGGTTTCACTGAGGATTCTCCCTTCATTTTTAGTAAGTTCGTGAGGGGCAGGGCTATTTGGGCAAATAAGGGGATGAATTGGCAGTAAAAGTTTGCAAAACCCAGGAAACTTTGCAACTGCTTCCTTGTGCGAGGTGGTGCCCATTCTAGTACTGCTCTGACCTTCTCGGGGTCCATTTCAATGCCCTGTGGGGATATGCGATAACCCAGGTAGTCTATTCTTTCCTGGTGGAAATTGCATTTCGATAATTTGGCATATAGGTGGGCAGCTCGCAGTTTCTTTAAAACTGCTCTGACTAGGTTGACATGTTCCTCTTTCGATTCGGTGAAGATAAGGATGTCATCTAAATAAACCAGGACCCCCTTAAATAGGTGCTCAATTAGTACCTCATTGATTAATTGCATAAATACTGCGGGACCCCCTTGTAGTCCAAATGGCAAAACTTTGAATTTGTAGCACCCCATTGGGCAATTAAATGTGGTTTTCCATTCATCCCCCGCCTTAATCCTAACGCGGTAATATGCTTCCCTTAGGTCTAGTTTAGTGAAAATTCTTCCTTTCAAGAGGTGGGATAACATGTCCTTCATGAGGGGTAGGGGGTATACGTTACTTTCACTGATTGCATTCAGGGTGCAGTAATCCATGCACAAGCGTAAAGAGCCATCCTTCTTCTCTCTAAAGAGAACCGGGGTGGCTACCTTAGGTTTGGCAGGTTCAATAACCCCCCTTTCTAGGTTTTCATTTATGAATCTTTCCATTTCCTCCTTCTCCTTAGGGCTCATAGAGTATTGTCTGGACTTCGGGAGTTTTGCCTCGGGCTTGAATTCTATGGCACAATCCATGGGTTGGTGAGGGGGAAGCTCATCCGCCCGTTCCTCACTGAAAACTTCAGCAAGGTCTCGGTATTCTTCTGGGATCTCGGGTAACCCCTTTTCCTCTCCCACCGAAGCTTTCTCTGTTCCTGGGTTTGGTAGGGCTCCTTGGGGTTTTAAGTTCGCATGATCCCCCTTCGGGAAATTGAGTTCTGCCATCCTCCAATTTACCCAGGGGTTCCATTTCTTTAACCATTCCAGTCCTAGGATCACTGGGCATTCCATACCTGGGGTCACTACAAATGTTATGTCTTCCTCATGGTTTCCCAGGGATAGGTGGACTGGTAAAGTGGCTAGGGTAGCTGGCAGCCCCCTGCTATGGACCCATCTATGGACGTACCATTCATCGAGTTGGCGTGGGTCCCCTCGAGGCAGGCAAGCATTATACAGGTCGTAGTTTAGGCCATCTATGAAATGGCTAAGGAGGATGACTTCCAGCCAGTTCAGCTTGTTGGAAATGGCCCGGAATTCTTGGGTATATTCAGCTACCGGGCATCTGCCCTGCCTCACTGTTTTGATTCTCTCGTGGGCCTTGCAATCAGCCAGGGGGTCTTTGAATCGCCTTCTCAGAGAGGACATGAAACGGTTGAAGTCATTGAGCTCTGGGGCGTTGGAATCATGCGGCCACCCCGGCCAGAGCAGATTGCACAATACGTATACGGGTTTTGTCGTTGGGGATGTCCCATCCATATTCTTCCATGTAGCTGAGGACTTGGGTTAGGAAGAATCCCAAGCATGGCGGCTCCCCCCTGAATTTCGCATCCAGCGGTGGGACTCTTTGCATGGATTGGTCCCTTCGCCGCCGGCGATATTATCTCCCATCCTGATCGCCATCTGAGGGTCGGTGGGGAGTGGGGGCTGCTGAAGTGGTAGCTGCTGGTTCAGCGGACGTCTCCAGGACTGCAGGTTCTGATTCCCCCTCAGTGTCTCTCCAGCTGCAGCTCCAGGTGCTGGTGCGGCTGCAGGGTTCAGGTTTCTCCTCCCCTAGAGAGCTGAGGGTTGTTTTCATCAGGTCAATAGCTTTCTCTAGGATCCAGTTTGAGTGTTCTGCACAACTTCCTTTCTCTTTGCTAACGTGCAGGGATTTCTCCATCTCTTGCTTCCATTCGGGATGGTGGCTGCCCCGTCTCAGGGTCACCTTTCTCGATCTCTTTTCCCACTCGTCTTTTTTTCCAATGCCCATTGACCACCGAGATTTGTGGTCACGCATCTCCACCACTTCTTCTCCTGAGGAGTATGATGTTTCGGATCCCGACAGCTGGCAGGATTCGGGTCAGGGGGGAGGCTCCCTTTCCACGGAGTTTTCTTCCTTCCCTGCCTCATCGTCCGACATTGTATTTTTTGCAAAATCCCCCGGTAAGGTTCTTCCTTCAAGGTTGATTATTACTGCAGATCCTGTCTAATGTAAGGACCCACTTCAATCCCACATCTTAAGAAAGCAGAACTCTTGGAAACAATTTCTTCCAACAGGAACTTTTATTAAGAGTAGTTGATAGCGGGCATGATAGACAGGATCTGAGAGATTTCTTTACAGATCGATACTTTAAAGTGTCCCTAAGCAAACCCCACCCCACAGTTCATCCAGACGATTCAGACTGGCCAATCCCCAGGTGTTAAGTCCATCGTCGGAAAGGGGAGATAACATCAATCTGGCTCCATTTATAGCACGATGTTCCACAGTTCTTCACACCTCCTTTTGAGACCAGAGAAATAAGCCAGGTCCCGGAGATTGTATTTCTTCCCCCCCCCCCTTTTCCTAGCTGCCCGGTTAGGGAGAAGAAGGTTCAGAGAGATGCATAGTGCAGGAGGCAATTTCTTACATTGTAATGGGCAGCAGACCCAGTGGAAATAAACAAAAGGTTACATTGTACTGAATAGAGGAAGTGAAAGCAATAACCCCGCAGGCATATCCCCCCTCCCCCTTGGGATTATGGCAGAATCCAGGGAAAGGTGAGATTTGGTTTTAGATCAGAGGCGATAGATAGAAATGAAATATAAATGGATTCTGACACCTGTCTCTCATCCCAAAATTGATATTGCTTAGAAAAGAGGGGAAACAAAATTTCACTTCAGGCACAAGGGATTTTAAAATCAGCTCCAATTTATGATTAATATATGAAGTTCTAATATAAAAGAAAATCCCGAACAGGCCCCACTCTTAACATTAGGCAGAATCCACGGGGTCTGGTTGTTTCCTTGGCAGTTAGAAGAGAGGCAACACAAGAGTTAAGTGGCACCAACCTAGAGTGGCACCAAACTCTGCTCTGGGTGACCTTCCCCAGCAGTCTCTGGAGACAAGGAGACCACATTGAAGGACAGAAGACATCAGTTCCCTTGTTTTTGAGCTAGCTTTCTCCAGCATCACTTTCTGGACATGTCCTGACAAGAAGGACCACAACCACAACAGAACAGAACCCCCAGGAGTGTATCTGTGATTTTTCACTAACATGCTTTTCTCCAGTGTCTCCTCTGCACATGGAGCCCAGAAGAAGTTCAGGATCCCAAGAGGAGAAGTTGCTTCTCACTATAATTATGATCACCTGGGTCTTTGAGATCTCTGTGCCTTTGATGGAGACATCAGACTGAAGCCATAAGCAAAGGATCTTGTATCAGAAAAGGATAAATTCCTTAGGTCAAGCTCTGAGGGAATACGTTTTGGGACAGGCCGGGGCTCTGCTCTTGATTGTACCTCTGTCTCCTCCCAGGTGAAGCTGAGTGTTTCTCTGTTTCTATCAGGAAAGTCTCTGGCATCTCCATCTTCTGAGAGTGCTTTGAATTCTTCCACTTGTTCTCTGCTGTTGGTGTTAGAAACAGGAAGAGGATTAATAAAGCCCTATGAATTATGGACCTGCTGCTTCTGGTTCTGATGCTGCTGGTGTCGCAGCCGGTCTCTGGAAAGCTTAGAACGAAATGCCCACTGAGATTGGAGCACCAGGGTGAAAACAATCCATGGAGCTACTATAGGCCAGGAGACCATCTCATTGGTATAGTCATCACTGAAAATGAACTATCACATAAAATATTGTCTTTCAACAGTGCTCCTTTTGTTCCATCTCCATCGTAAGTCGTTCAAGGTGATGGACTTGCATTCCCCCCATTTTCTAATTCTCACACTCTCCTTCTTTTCTTCTTCTTATCACTTGCTTCTATATTACAGGACTTCTCTAATTTCCTGGATGATTTTGATTTCTTCTTTTTTCTTATTTTGTAGAAGAGACTCAAAACCAGAGATGGGGTTAAAAAAATCCCAAAGGCAATGAGATTATTTTCCTCTCCCCGTTTACTCCTGAATTCATTACTAGAATTCATTTTGTTTAAAGTAGTGATTGAAACAGTTTTTGTTGCCTCTCCTCAGCCCATTCCCCTATTTGTATAACTGATTATTGGTTTTGGATCAGTATTGGCTTAAGACTCAGTAGGCTTGTGGAGACAAAAAGGAATAAATTCTTTTTAAAAATGTTGTTGCTATTGATGATAATAACATGAACATTTTTTACAGTAAGGCTTACGGTTTTTCATACACCCTACAATTAATTTTCACCATTCAACTGGTCAACAAGAATCCCCAGCTCCTGCACAATCTCACACTTGGCTGCAACATCCATGAAAATTATTTGAGCACTTTACACACTTCAGATGCCTTGCTGGACATTCTCTCTACTGGAGAAGCCAATGTCCCCAACTATGGCTGTGGAAGGAAGGAGAACCTCCTGGCTCTTCTTGATTCAGCTAGCAGGGAAATCTCCATCGAGATATCAACATTAGCAGACACCTACAAAGTCCCCCAGGTTTGTGTGTGTCATTATCTGTCTGGTAAAGTGAGCGGGATGGTGGTGGGTGAGCAACAGATCCAAGCATACCTTCTACATGGAATTCAAGAGTTGCTTTTCTCCATATTAGCAAACATATCAATTATATTTTTTCTATTATGTTTATGTTTAAATTCCTCATCAAAGGCCTGAAAAGCAGTAAGGTCCCTGTAGAGGACTTTCTTTTGGCTAGGTTAGTTAGACTAATGGATATTGTGGCTAAAATATACACCATGTTCCTCTTAAGTAAACTTGAGGTTGAGTAGAACAAACGTATATTCCTTGCAGAAGAACAAGGAGGTTTTAAGTAGAGGAAAAAGTTTCACACAGTTGTATAATAATTAATCAATAAATTAATAATCTCATATTGACAACAGATTTCTTTTGAAATCTAATTACACAATATGTCAGTCAAGTAAACCATGGTTTTCTGGCTTTATAGATGTTACTGCAGCATTTGATACAGTAAATGGAGAAATATGATGGAGGAAATTGATTTCCCTTAAAATGGAGCTCAGACTGTTGGCCCTGATCCAAGCCCTTTCCACAAGCCCTTGTTTGAGAGGGAGGTTTGGGCTCAGTGGAGCCACGAGAAGAAGGATCAATACTTACCTAACATAAAAGAGTACATTATTATTCAGTCTAGACATTAATGACTTACCAGGACTAAGGAAGGATTCTCATGTACATGCCTAAAGTGCTAAATTGTTTATTTATTTAGTATATGGGAAAGGTATAAATAGCTAGGTGACTACATAGTGTTTGTTTCACAGCCGAGGAATGCTAGTTTGCTCAGTTTGTGCTCATGAGCTCATCCAGGGTGCCCCACAGGGGGTGAACTGGCTCCGCACCAGAAAGACGAGAGGTCTCCTATGGCATCATCCGGGCCTTCTCTCACCACCGATGCCGCCTGGCAGTTGGGTGTCACATCCCAGCAAGTCCAGCATTGGCAGGGGCCCGACCATCTGCATGAAACACGCCACATTTCCCATCAAAGTGGTACCTATTTATCTACTAGCGTTGTCACAGGCTTTTGAACTGCTAGGTGGGCAGAAGCTGAGGCAAGCGACGGGAGCTCACCCCACCATGCAGTGACAGAACTCAAACTGCCGGAACAGATTCAGTGTCTTTAAGCCACTGAGCCTCTTACTTGCTAAATACAAGTTGGTTTAAACTGATAATGCAGTACTGTTATTGTTCTGTTCGCAACACAGACATAAAGACGAGGCAGTTGATGCAAAAAGATGTTCTTTATTTCGTACTTGCACCGAACAGAAGCCAGAACAGAAGAGAACAGAAGAGAGCGAAATAATGGCAACATGCCCTTTTTATACTCCCCCTGCAAGGGGAGGCTCAACCAATGACTGCAGGCTATTCTCCCGCCTCGCGCCTGCGCACGAGGCTGGAGACAGCCTGTCTGGGTCCCGGGCAGACATGTGGTCTGTCCGGGTCTCTGCAACTGGTCCCGGGCAGACATGTGGTCTGTCCGGGTCTCTGCAACTTGTTTCCAATCTTCCTGGGCCTTGCTGAATGACTCAGCAAGGCCCAGCCTCTCTGCAGACTTTCTGAGCCTTGCTGAATGACTTCAGCAAGGCACAGTACATAACACCCCTCCCCTCTTGGATTAAACAACACATTGTTTAACACTTGACATAACAATGTCAAAACAGGCCGGTTGGCCCTTTATACATACAGCTTTTATACAATATGGGCACCTTAGAGACCTCCATCTTCTGTACTTGCTTGGAGGACTCTTAACTCATTCTGCTGCGTGGAAACAGACTGGGTTTAAGTACAGTTGTACTTATGTGAGGTAGGTGTTGCATAGGCATAAGTGCCTTGAGTGCCTGTTAGGTGTTACAATAGGCATAGGTGCCTGGAGTGTCTGCTAGGTGTTACAATACCCCAGGGCTTTTCCCTCAAAAGCTCAGGTGTTCCCCCTGCCAGCTGACTGGCTGGATCCGCTAGACCCAACACCAGAGTTCCTTGGGGGGGGGGTTGATTTCCCCCAGTCCCTTGGTGGGGTGAATTTCCCTGGAATTCCCTGGGACTCCTCTTGGGAGCATTGTCCCTTGAGCCCAAGACCAGCAGCAGGAGTGCCTGAGTGGCCCATGTACGGGGATTTGTCCCTAGCCAGGGACCTCCCCCATCTGGAGCTGTCCCTAGCTAGGGACCTCCCCCATCTGGAGCTGTCCCTAGCCAGGGACCGCTGCCAGGGTCAGGAGCCTTCCGTGGCAAGGCCCCCATCTGGAGCATTTGAAGAAACGCCCTCATGGGGAGACTGTGATCCCCCAATCATAATTGGGGTCCCCCTCCCCCCCCGAGAGTGGAGCCAGGGGAGGAACCATGCCCTGGAATCCGCCATCGTAACTGGTGGATGTGGCGTCGAAATGAGCCACATGATGGAAAAAGGACTTGGATTCCTCCCATTGAATGAACACACTATGAACAGAATGTGTCACCATCGCTTTCATATCCTGAACATAGGAGCAAGAGGAGAGTGTATAAATTTTTCAGGAATGCTTACATGAGGATTACAGTCATGGTTTAGCATCTGTAGCCTTAGCAGTGGCAGGTACATGATAATACAGGCTAAGTTGGAAGCATACAGTTTACAATACTGAAACCCTTGTTTTCCTCATGGCTTCAATGATGTGACTAACACATGTACAGACTAGGCATTCTCTTTGGTACAATAAGGAGATGGTTTTCCTTTACAGTAACATGATACATACAACCAAGTGTTACGGTAACCCCTTTATTGATGAAACCCTTGGAGTTCCGAGGTGCCTACAGCCGTGACACCTGTGAAGAGCCACCTGGTCTGGGTGGAGCCTGTCCAGCTTCGTAATGCGTCTGCTACCCCAGCGGAATTCAGCTGGGCTCTTTCTGTAGCTATGCAAGGTGTGGTGCGGTGTGCAACTAGAAAATCAGCTAACCTGATGATGCCAGGGTCCTTGAGTGATTCTCTTGCATGTGTCTTTTGTGGTGCGCACCATGCTTCATCTGTCTGTTTGTGGCAGGATGAAAAGGAGCAGACGTGGCATGCCGGATCATGTTGGCTTGGAGAATGCCTGAAACTCAGAAGAGGTAAATTGTGGACCATTGTCTGATACTACAACATCAGGAAGGTCATGTGAAGCGAAGATACCTCTGAGCACCTGGATGGTCCTGGCAGTAGTTGTAGAGGACACAGGAATGACCTCAAGCCATTTGGAATGGCTATCCACGAGGAGGAGGAAGAATTGCCCCTGAAAGGGCCCAGCATAATCAATATGAACGCGTGACCAAGGAGTGAGTGTCTCCTCCCACCTATGTACAGGGGCCTGGGGCATTTCTGGCCGTGATTGCTGGCACACTTGGCATCCTGGCACCTGGGCCTCGATGTCCTTATCTAGGCCAGGCCACCAAAGATGGCTGCGAGCAAGCACCATCATCCTCACTATTCCTGGATGTCCCTCATGACGAGAGAGCAAGACTCTAGTCCTCAATGAGGCCGGAATGAGTACTCTGTTGCCCCACAGGATGCACCCCTTAAATGTGGACAATTCGTGCTTCCTGCACCAGAAACTCTGGAAATCAGTACCAGGACACGTGTCAGGCCAGCCTGACAACACACGTCAGCACGCGTGCAAGCGTGTGATCAGTGGCAGTTTCTGCAGCCACATCCCTAGCATTGAGGGGAAATTCAGGTAAGTCCTGAATAGACAGAATGTGTACAGCAGGAGCAGGGTCTGCCTCTATTTGCTTAAGAGGTAACCTGCTTAGGCCATCTGCATGGCCCATCTCAGTACCTGGTTTGTGAACCAGTGTGTAATCATACGCTGCTAAGAATATAGACCATCTCAGCATCCTAGGAGATATAATGTGTGGGGGGTTGTTTGTAGGTAGTAACAACCCCAGCAAAAGCTTGTGATCAGTATTGACCGTGGAATGGCGGCCATTGCATTCCTTACGCTGAACCCTTAGCGTGACCTCCCCTTGCACACTGACTCTTGAAACCTGAAATTCAGGGAGGAAAAACTTGGAGGGCCTGAGCTGGACTCGTGAGCCCCCCCTGGAACAACCTGTATTAAGGTTGTCAGCAGCAATAGGAAGAGCGGACCTTATGTCCAGCTCCATAGCCAGGGGAACTCCCTGCAACTTAACCCTGCGCAGTTGTGTCTTAAGGGGCCTGTGAGTCCCTGCGCAGAAGCCCACCCTGCATTGGCTGGGGACCATGGTACCTTTCAGAGGCAACTCATTAGGGGACCTGTGTAACTGGCGACCCAAACAGGCTGATGCAATGTGGCCTTGCCTACCACATGCCCGGCAACAGCAGAAGGAGAACGGCAGTCGGCTCTCCTGTGGCAACCTCCACAGCCGGAACTTCAAAGGGATGCAGGCGGTGGCCCTCTGTGCTCTTGCAGTCTTCTTGCCATCACTGGTTGAAGTCTGTCCTCGGATTCGTCTCCGGAGGCCTCCCGCAGTCCCCGGCCTCTTAGTGGACGGGGACTGTAGCTGGAGGGTTCTTGGTCGCGAAGTGTTGGACAGTGCTGTGCCCGATAGCCTCGTCCATGTCTCTCACCACAAGGAAGGAGGAAGGAATGGGACTGAGTCCCACGAAGCCAAGCCCACCTCCAGCGTTTGCGTACTGGTAGGCGGCTGCTTCTCCAGGACGCCGCGCTTCTAGGAAAAGGGGTCCCACGAAGCCAAAAGCCCACCTCCAGCGTATTCATACTGGCAGGTGGTTGCTTCTCCGGGACGCCGTACTTCTCAGAGAAAGGGTCCCACACAGCCGAGCCCACTTCCAGCGTCTTCATACTGGCAGGCGGTGGCTTCTCCTTGATTCCTTCCTCTTCGAGGCATGAGAAGGGGTCCCTTGAAGCCGAGCTCACCTCCAGCGTCTTCATGCTGGCAGGCAGTCGCTTCCATTGGACGCCGAACTTCTCTGCTCATCAGGCCTTTAGGTGAGTAGGCCTAGCAGCATCGTAGCAGCCTTCCAATGCGGCGAATCCCACCTTCGTCGCCAATGTTCTGTTCGCAACACAGACATGAAGATGAGGCAGTTGATGCAAAAAGATGTTCTTTATTTCGTACTTGCACCGAACAGAAGCCAGAACAGAAGAGAACAGAAGAGAACGAAATAATGGCAACATGCCCTTTTTATACTCCCCCTGCAAGGGGAGGCTCAACCAATGACTGCAGGCTATTCTCCCGCCTCGCGCATGCGCACGAGGCTGGAGACAGCCTGTCTGGGTCCCGAGCAGACATGTGGTCTGTCCGGGTCTCTGCAACAGTCCCGGGCAGACATGTGGTCTGTCCGGGTCTCTGCAACTTGTTTCCAATCTTCCTGGGCCTTGCTGAATGACTCAGCAAGGCCCAGCCTCTCTGCAGACTTTCTGAGCCTTGCTGAATGACTTCAGCAAGGCACAGTACATAACAGTTATCCTATGGGTTGGATTGTATAGACTCTTGAGAAAACTTGACTCCTACTGACATAATATTTCTCTGATTATTGATAAATGAAAGTCAAAAGCTGTGGTCTTTGGAAGACAAATGTAGCCAATACAGCAAGTAACATCTTTCCTTACCCAGCATTACTTTTCTCTGAGACTGAATCTTGGATCTGCCATCATCAAAGGAGCCCACTTAGAGCAATGGTAAGGTTGAATTTACTGCTTAAATTTAAAAAAACCCTCATAGCTGTCCAGCTTTTTCCCAATTATTAGAGTATATAATGCCAAAGTTACCCCCAAATCTTTATATTGAACTGAAGTTTGGGGCTTAAAATATATCTCTACTGGAATAAATCCAATCATTGGACCTGAGGAATATTTTGGGGATGGATAAAAGGACTTCAGTTGCTGACTCAGAGCAGGATTGGGAATTTATGCAGTTTCATCTTTGTCTAAAATCAGGGAAAATACAGCCATGTGAAAAGGAAAGTCCCTTTTAGTTCTATGATTTTATGTATCAGGACATCTGATAAAAATCACTGGTCCTTAGCAGTTCTTAAAAGTAGGTAACTACAATCTCAGATGAACAACACACAACATAGTACAAGGTGCCCAGGTCCTCTGGCTGCAAAACAAGCCCAAATCCTCACCCCTCCATCACTGTGCTTGGTGGTTGGTGTGGCATGTTGGTGCTGATAGGCTGTGTGTGGTTTTCACCAGACGTGACCCTGTGTGTTATGGCCAAACGTCTCCACTTTGGTCTCCTGTCCAAAGGAGAACGTTCCAGAAGTCTTGTGATTTGTTCAGGTGCAACTTGGCAAACCTCAGCCGGGCTGCCATGTCCTTTTTCGAGAGAAGAGGCTTTCTCCTGGCAGCCCTTCCAAAGAAATCCTGCTTGTTCAGTCCTTTTCTAATTCTGCTGCCATGAACATTTAACATGCTCACTGAGGCCTGTAGAGTCTGAGGTGGAGCTCTTGATTTTTTGCAGTATCTCTGAGCATTGGGTGAACTTGCTGGGATGTTCACTCCTGGGCAGATTGGGAACTGCCTTGAATGTTTTCCACTTGTGAATAATCTTCTTTGCTATAGAATGATGGACTTTAAATTGTTTTAAAATGGCCTTGTAACCCTTTCCAGATTGATAGACAGCAACAATTGCTTCTCTAAGATCATTGCTGATGGCTTTACCTTTTGGCATTGTGTTAACACACAACTCAATGCTGGAGACAGGCAAACTCCTGAAACTTTGGCTTTTATAGAGGCAGTCACACTTGCTGATGATCAATTAATCAAGGTCACTTGATCAGCAGCACCAGGCTACCTTTAAGGACCCACTCCAACCCACATCTTAAGAAAGCAGAATTCTTGGAAACAATCTCTTCCAGCAGGAACTTTTATTAAGAATAGTTGATAGCAGGCATAATAGACAGGATCTGAGGGATTCCCTTACAGATCAATGTTTTAAAGTGTCCCTCAGCAAACCCCACCCCACAGTTCTTCCAGGCGATTCAGACCGGCAAATTTCTAGGTGCTAAATCCAGGAAAGATAACATCAATCCGGCTCCATTGTGCACGATCATTCAAGAGCTCTTCACACCTTATTTTGAAGATGGAGAAATAAACCAGATCCCGGAGGTCTGTATCTTTTCACCCCCTTTTCCTATCTGCCCGGTAAGGAGAAGTTCAGAGGGGCATAGGATAAGAGGCAAATGGTTACATTGTAATGGTTAGCAGACCCAAAGGCGAATAAACAAAAGGTTAGTTTGTAGTGAATAGAGGAAGTGAAAGTAATAAACCCGCATGCATCTCCCCCCCTCCCCCTTGGGAGTATGGCAGGATCCAGGGAAGGGTAAGAATTGGTTTTAGATCAGAGAAGATAGAAAGGAAATATAACTGGATTCTGCCATTACCTCTTAGCCTCTTCATACCTATGGAAGCAGTCAGGGTGTGTTTTGTCTTTTACACACGGCTTCTCCATTTTGTCTTTCTTTTTGTAAAATAAATGATGACATGGTGTAATATGTCATGTGTTGTTGTTCATCTGAGGCTGCATTTATCTAGTTTTAAGAACTGCTTAAGACCAGATGCTTTTTGCTATGTCCTGATAGGTAAAACCACAGAACTCAAAGAGGGCATCCTTCATGTTCCCCATGGCTGTAATTCTTGGTGTACAGTTAAACCTCTGGAACCTGACAGAGTCCCAAAGTTCTCTGTGTTAGAACATACAATATTGCAAATAAAGCCCTCTTGGATTCTGCAACTGACAAATTATATTAGGAGTTCTGACCCCCCCATCTCTTATATAACTAGAGAACGAGCCAAAAAATAATCAAGGCAGGATAGAAATAAAAAGAAAAAAGAAAAAATCTGGAATCCAAGAATCTGGAATATTGAATGTCAACTGCATAAGAAAGAGAGAGAGAGAATCCTGCACTGCACATTAGACAAACTCCCTGTTGGGATACAGCAATATACTGACTCTGCCGTTAGAATTAATTAAACATTTACATATAATACATAATATATGATTCATGTTTTTTATTCTTATTCTTTTTTATTTCATTTGTTTCTTGTATTCAATTTTTATATACAATGTTGTTAATGCTTTGTATTTAATATTCTGTTTCTTGATATGGCATAATGGCTAATCAACAATTATCTATTTAATTTGTTCATCAAAACCAAGTTGAATTTATTAAAAGCTAATATTTTGGACTTTATCTGACCCCCAATATAACACAGCTTTCTTCATTGCTTTTTCAGATCTCTTATCAGAGTGCTTCAGAGTCTCTGAGTGATAAAAGGAAATTCCCTTTTTTCCACCAGATGTTCCCCAAAAAAGGATTCCACTACCCAGCAATTGTCCAACTGCTCCTCCATTTCAGATGGACCTTGATTGGCCTCTTTGCTTCAGACACAGATAATGGAGAGAATTTCATGAGGACTTTCACTCCTATGCTTGTCAGAAATGGAATTTGTGTGGTTATATCACAACTGTTCTCAACAACTGAATATACAGCAGCCCTTGGGGATGCCATCTCTAAGTGGAGACAAGTCAATGTCTTTGTTCACTTCCTGGAATATACTCCCATTACGGACAGAATTCTTCCTTTCCATTTGGCACTTATGCGTTTGACAGGACCCGTTGAAGGGAAAGTCTGGATCAATACAGTTTTTGGAAGTTATACATTGAAAAATGACAGAATTTACAAATACATCCATAGTATTTGGAGCTTTAATTTTCTGGCAAGTGAAAGGCCAATGGATGATGCCTTTGAACCCTATTTCTTTGTGGAAGATCAATTTCAAGATCATTATTTCCGTTGTTCTCTTTCCAAGCACCTCTTTTCTGTCAAAGGCCGGAGAAGATGCACCCAGAAAGCCCCACTGGAGACCCAGAAGAAAAGGAACAGGGAAAGGGTTTTAAATTACTACTATTGGTACAGTATCATGAAGACTCTGGCCCAGGCCTTGAACGCCGCCTATTCCTCCAGATCGAGGAGGAGAAGGAAGGAGGGAGAAAAGATCTTGGGGGCTCCAAGACTGCAGCCATGGCAGGTATGGGGGTCCCGATGTGGATCCATTAATCTCGGTTCCTTTGGAGAGGGAATCCAGAGGGGAAGGAGGGGAACCGCCTCAACCTTCTTATGCTGCAAAAGATCAAGAGGTTTGACCAATCTAATTGCTTGAGACATAATCTTCTAAACAGCAGGCACTATAACAGATAAATTTTGGTTTTAAATGCTGCTAATTTTAAAAGGATGTATGCATTTTTAAATACAGTCATGTCTTTATGCTTTTGTGAGTAGCATAGTAGAACTTTACATTTGTAACTTTGAAGGACACCCTGAGACCATCTAGCCCAACCCTCCTCTCTGCAGGAATCCCACTTAAAGCTTCTCCTATGATGGCTGCTCAGTCTTTGGGTCATCAGCGAAGGGGAGGCTGAACTCCTCTGCTTTAGGGCTCAGCTCTGAAACAGCTCCTCCTTTCAGGAGGTTCTTCCTCTCATTCAGCCGGAATCTCCTCTCTTGTGGCTGAGCTCCTTTCCCCATTTCCCTCCCTCTGGAACAGCATTGAAGAGACCTTAAGTTTCTCAAGGTCTCCTCAATGAGACCTTCAATGAGATAAGATAAGATAAGATAAGATAAGATAAGATAAGATAAGATAAGATAAGATAAGATAAGATAAGATAAGATAAGATAAGATAAGATAAGATAAGATAAGATAGATAAGATAAGATAAGATAAGATAAGATAAGATAAGATAAGATAAGATAAGATAAGATAAGATAAGATAAGATAGATAAGATAAGATAAGATAAGATAAGATAAGATAAGATAAGATAAGATAAGATTTATTATCATTTTTAATACTGTGGGCCCAACGGCACACATCAAAAATGAAATTTAGTTGCCCGCTCTCAAAGTGAAACACATACATGACACCCACCTAAACATACTATGAACAACGTATGTATAGACCCACATCCCTATATATACATAGCAAATAAATATTAAATACTGTCCATCTTGAATATATAACGGAAGGAGGAAGCTTGAGAGTTCGCAAGGTTAATGCTGTATGGAATGAAACTGGCTGAATCTGGATGTTCTGCTTCGGATACCACGAAGCCTCCTCCCAGAATGTAACAAGGAAAACAGGTCGTGAAGAGGATGTGTAGTGTCCCAGATAATCTTACGGACCCTGCTCAAGCAGCACTTCTGTGCTATGTCCTGGATGGGAGGGAGGGAACTGCCAATGATCTTTTCGGCCATTCTCACCACTCTCTGCACCGCCTTCTTGTCTGAAGCAGTGATGCCTCCAAAGCAGACTGTGATGCTGTATGACAAGATGCTCTCGATTGTCCCCCTGTAGAAAGTGGTCAGGACAGGGGAAAGAAGATGTGCTTTTCTTATGCGGTGCAGAAAATGCAGGCGCTGCTGTGCCCGCTTCACCAGTTTCTCACTGTTGAGCGACCAAGTCAGCCTACTCATTAGCTGCACACCCAGGAATTTGATGCTGGTAACCATCTCCACAGGTGAATCATTAATGCACAGAGAAGTGTGGCTGTGCCTGCCTTTTCTGAAATAATAATAATAATAAAGTTGGAAGGGACCTTTGAGGTCATCTAGTCCAACCCCCTGCTCAGGCAGGAAACCCTATACCATTTCGGACAAATGGCTGTCCAGTCTCTTTTTAAAAACTTCCAGTGTTGGAGCATTCACCGCTTCTGGAGGCAGGTTGTTCCACTGGTTAATTGTTCTAACTGTCAGGAAGTTTCTCCTTAGTTCAAGGTTGCTTCTCTCGTTGATCAGTTTCCATCCGTTGCTTCTTGTCCTGCCTTCAGGCGCTTTGAAAAATAGCTTGACTCCCTCTTCTTTGTGGCAGCCCCTGAGATATTGGAACACTGCTATCATGTCCCCCCCTCGTCCTTCTCTTCATTAAACTAGACATACCCAATTTCAGCAGCCGTTCCTTATATGCTTTAGCCTCCAGTCCCCTAATCATCTTTGTTGCTCTTCTCTGTACTCTTTCTAGAGTCTCGACATCTTTTTTACATCGCGGTGACCAAAACTGGATGTAGTATTCCAAGTGTGGCCTTACCAAGGCATTGTAAAGTGGTATTAACACTTCTGGTGATCTTGATTCTATCCCTCTGTTATTGCAACCCAGCACTGTGTTGTTTTTTTTGGCAGCTGCAGCACACTGCTGGCTCATATTTAAGTGATTGTCCACTAGGACCGAGGTCCCTCTCACAGTTACTACTATTGAGCAAAGTACTCCCTATACTATACCTGTACATTTGGTTTTTCTTACCTAAATGTAGAACCTTGCTTTTTTCACCATTGAATTTCATTTTGTTAGATAGTGCCCAGTGTTCATGTCTGTCCAGATCCTCCTGTATCTTAAGCCTGTCTTCTGGAGTGTTGGCTATTTCTGCCAGCTTGGTGTCGTCTGCAAATTTGATGATTTCCCCATCTATCCCCTCGTCCAAATCGTTGATGAAGATGTTGAAGAGCACTGGGCCCAGAACAGAGCCCTGGGGCACCCCACTACAACTTCCCTCCATGTAGATGCGGTTCCATTGAGGACCACACACTGAGTACGACCGGTCAGCCAGCTACGGATCCATCTGGTGGTGATGCTGTCTAACCCACATTTTTCTATCTTATCAAGTAGTAGGTTGTGATCTACTTTATCAAACGCCTTACTGAAGTCCAAGTAAATTATATCCACAGCATTCCTCTGATCCACTAATTTTGTCAGTTGGTCGAAGAATGCAATAAGATTTGTCTGGCATGATCTGTTTTTGACAAACCCATGTTGGCTTTTAGTAATGACTTTGTTTGCTCTAGGTGTTCGCTGATTCGTGTTGCTTATCTTTTCAGAATCTGCCCAGGTATTGAGGTCAGGTGATCGGTCTGTAATTTCCTGGGTCAATGTTTGTTTCCCCCTTTTTTTGAAGATTGGGAATACATCAGCATCTTTTCCAGTCCTCCGGTAGTTCCCCAGGGCTCCCAGGATCTTTGAAAATATTAGTTCAGGTCTGAGTCACATCTGCCAGTTCCTTGAGAACCTTGAGGGTAATCCATTGGTCCTGGTGATTGAACTCGTTAGCGGGACAGGTGCTAACTTACCATTTTCTCCTTAACCTATCTTAAACTTGTGTTTCTATTCTGTTTTTTTATGGCCACTATTTTTGATAGGCTTGGTCAGTTTTTTACATTTGTGTAGACAGATGACAAAAACAAGTTATAATAGTTCTGCTTCTCCCTTGCTTGTCACATTCTGCCACTTTCACCCACTAATGGACCAATCATTTTCTTCACTTTTTTCTTGTTTTTTACATGTTGAAAGAAGCTTTTTTTTGTTATTTTTGACTTTGGTCGCAAGTTCATTTTGAGCCTTAGCTTTCCTCACTTCATCTTTGCAGGCTCGGCTATTTGCTGGTATTCTGACTTAGTTATGTGCCCCTCTTTCCACTTTCTATAGTTGTCCTTTTTATCTTTCAATACCAATATCTTTCAATCAACAATGATCTCTTGGTTTTTCCGGTATTTAAAACTAGGCTGTTTTCCTTACACCAGTTCACCAGAATTCAAAATGTCTGTTGTTAAGCAAGATAGTTGTTAAGTGAGTTTTGCCCCTTTTATGACCTTCCTTGCCTTTTCTGGTAAAGTGAACCATTGGAGTTGTTAAACAAGTAACATGGTTGTTAAGTGAGTCTGGCTTCCCTGTTGATTTTGCTCATCAGAAGCCCCAAAAGGAGACCACGTGACCCTCAAACACCGTAACCATCATAATTAGATGCCAAGAATTCTGATTTTGATCACGTGACCCTGGGATGCTGCAATGAGCGTCTGAAAAACTGTCATAAGTCACTTTTTTCAGTACCCTTGTAACTTTGCACGGTCACTAAACGAACAGTTTCTCATAATCAACCTGATGTTTTCTAGACGTTTGTGAATAATCTCTTTTTTCTATGATTCTTTTTTTTGTCACCTGCTCTAGAATGTTTCCTATAACTTACCAATTGCAACAATTATATTTTATTAATATATATTTTGCCAGTATATGGTTGAGAAATTTTGCTGAACCTTTCTTTTTTATTTATGAAGATAGCAGAAGTACCTGTTTTTCTAAATAAGCATATTTTGATGTTAGACAACTGCAGAAGAAAGATTCAAATGTGTTAAAGGCTAAATGGGATTTTTAAAAAGGGTTTCAGATTTTAAAATTCCTGGATGTTTCCATTGTAGTTCCATCCTTTTCTGCAGAAGAATGAGCTTTGCAATCTTTCTTATGCGAAACTGTACTTGGATCAAAATGGAGATGTAGTAGCAGATCTGGAAATCCCGAGCTGGTTGATTCTCCCCAAGCAGGATCCCATCGAGCAGCAAATGGGGAGTTTGGAAAAACAGAGACTTACTATCGACGAAGATGCTCTTTCACAGCTAAAGTTGCTCAACAAGGTCGGAGAAACTTTGGTGTCTTTCCTCTTTTTCCAAAGATTTAGAACCCATTTCATGTGGACTAAGGCTAGTTACCAGGGTCAGTGACCTTCACTGAGAATGGAACATGGGGAGCAGAAACCTTACAGTTTTTCTTTCTATAGACCACTTGGGAGGCTTCAGTACTATTGACCAAGGTGTTCTTCAGTTGCTGTAATATTGAAGACTGTTGTAAGGACCCACCTCAATTTACATCTTAAGAAGACAGAACTCTTGGAACGTCTCATCCAACAGGAATCTTTATTAAGAGAAACTGACTGAAGGCATGCTAGACAGGATCTGAGGGGTTCCCCCCACCACCATTCAATGTTTTAAAGTGTTCCCAAGCAGCCCCACTCCACAGTTCTTCCGGGCGATTCAACCTGGCAGATGTCTGGGTGTTGCAATCTTCCCCCCTTTTCCCTCGCTGTTGGTAAAAGGAGACTTCATAGGGAGTGAGATGAAAGGCAGATGGCCGCATTGTTATGGTTAGTACTCTCGAAGGGAATCCACAGAGGTTACTTTGTAGTTAATAGAGGAAATGCCAGTCATAAACACCCATGCTTACCCCCTCCCCCTTAGTAGTATGACAGAATCCAGAAGAGAGTAAGAATTGGTTTTTCCTGAAAGTAGGTAGCAATGAAATATAATTGGATTCTAACATCCGGCTCCCCTTAAAAATAAGAGAGATCCACCTGTAGAGAAAACAAAACAGGTATAAAAGTTAGTCTGGCTTGTTAGGATACTCTGTATGAAACTTCTTTAAAAGCTTCGGGGCTCTGACATGACGTTTATGAACCCACTCATTTTGTGAGGAGGGGAGGTGTTTCCATGCTACTAGGTATTGAGTTGCCCCATGATATTTTCTAGAGTCCAGGATTTCCCTTATTTCGAAGTGTTGTTCGCCTTCTACCATGATTGGGGTTGGTGGGGGGGGGATTTTTGGCCGTAAGGGTGACTGTTGTTCTCTTTTCAGCAAACTGCAGTGGAAAATTGGGTGTATTTGCCTAAGATTTTTGGGTAATTCTAATTCTACTGTTACTGGGTTTATGATTCTTTTAATTGGAAAAGGCCCTATATATTTTGGTCCAAGTTTTTTATAGGGTTGTATGGATTTGAAGTATTTTGTAGACAGATACACCATTTCTCCTATAATGAATGGTGTGGGCTCCACCCTTTTCTTATCTGCTTGTGCTTTGTATGCTTGCCTAGCTTCCTCTAGAGCTTTTCTAACTATTGGCCAGGTGTTTTGTAATTGTTCCATCCATTCTTTCAGTGATGGGATTGCCGGTTCGTTTGGGGTTAGTTCTGGCATGGGGTTGAAACTTTGGCCGGTAGCTATTTGAAAAGGAGTGTAACCTGTGCTGGAGTGGACTGCATTATTGTAGGCAACCTCTGCGAAAGGCAACAGGTCCGTCCAATCTGACTGCTGGAAGTTTAGAAAACATCTTAAATATTACTCAAGTACTCCGTTACATTTTTCTGATTGACCATTTCCCTGAGGATGATGGCTAGACGTCAGTCCCTGGGTGGTCCCTAAAAGGGATAGAAATTCCTTCCAAAATGCAGATGTAAATTGCACTCCCCTATCAGATATGATGCGTTGGGGTGCCCCATGCAATCTGTAAATATGTTGCACAAAAAGTTTTGCTAAAGCTTTTGCGGTGGGGATCTTTTGGCAAGGAATAAAGTGAATGTAAGGACCCAACTCAATTTACATCTTAAGAAGACAGAACTCTTGGAACGGGTTTTCCAACAGAAATCTTTATTAAGAAAAACTGATTGAAGGAGTGCTAGACAGGATCTGGGGGGCCCCCCTGATCATTCAATGTTTTAAAGCGTTCCCAAGCAGTCCCACCCCACATTCCTTCCGGTCAATCCAAATTGGCAGATGGCTGGGTGTTAAATCCATCGGATCCCAAACGTTGCAATCTTCCCCCCCTTTTTACTTGCTGCCAGTGAAAGGAGGCTCCATAGGGAGTGAGATCAAAGGCTGATTGCCTATTGTTATGGTTAGTACTCCAGAGAGGGAATCCACAGAGGATGTTTATTTGTAGATGATAGAAGGAATGCCAGTCATAAACACCCGTGTTTACTCCCCCCCCTTAGTAGTATGACAGAATCTAGAAGAGAGTAAGAATTGGTTTTTTCTCAGAGTAGGTAGCTAGAAATGAAATATAATTGGATTCTGACATCTGTTTTTAGCTGATTCAGCCATGTCCAACCTGGGATGAGAAACCCTCAAGTGCTGGAGGTTGTGTTGTTAATAAGGTCAGGTTTGCTTGTCCTCAAATAGCAAAGTGGGAGGGAATTCTGTTTCACAGTCCCTGAATTGAGGTTTGGACTGAATGTGATGAAATTGAATCATGACTGGATGGAGCGCCTGGTGGTCCCATCGGGAGAGAAGCTTCATCTTGTCCCGCTTCAGGAGAGGCCATTGGAAAATGACTCCCTGAAAGGGCAGGTCCATGGTCTGTGACATTTTTAAGGAGTCCAGACCTGATCAAAGTTAGCCATATCTGTCTTTCTGCCATCTGGGGGGAGCAATTGGGCTTCTGCCCCTAGGAAGGAGGCCCAAGACTTTCAGTTCACATAAAATGACAGATAATCCCTTGACCCAGAAACTTGAAACACCTAAACACAACTTTCATTGAAAGAAAATATCTTCCTGATATCAGGCGAGAGATTTTGACAGGAAAGGCTACTTAGACTTGGCCTTTGGCTATTAAGAGGGTCTTCATCTGAAAATCCCTTGAATGGCATTGTTTATCCTGAGTCTTGGCTTCCTTCACTCCCCCTAGGCGAAAAAGAGTCACCGAATTTAACTAATATTAAATGTGGGTCTGTCTTTCAATGCCATTTGGAGTCTCCTAATTGCAGTTCTTCAACACAACGGACCTTTTCTTGAATAACTGGAGGGGCCTTAGAAATATCTCCTTCTGACACAGGACTCACACTCAGGTCGCATTAGTTGCAGCCAAAGATTTAATCTTTTTCGGGGACACATTCTCATGATCTCACTAGAGTTCTAGAATCTATGCAGAAACCTTTATTCTTAATAAAGGAGAATATTTGTAGCTCAGGGTGGACATGAGGGGTCCTTGGTGCTCTCTGAGCTTGCTTGTTTTCTTGCAGACATTTCATTACCCAAACTAGGTAACATTATCAGTGCTAGATGACCAGTACGTATGATGTTTCCTAGTTTGGGTAATGAAACATCTGTAAGTAAACAAGCAAGCTCAGAGAGCACCAAGGAGCCCTCACCCTTAATCTTATTTCAGCAGCATGGCAGCCATATGAATTGAACAAATAAAAATACAAATCAAGAAACAACATCTGCTTTAAAGTTGACAGCTACAATTTATGAGGAATTTTTTTCTTTATATCTTAACTGGGAGACTCTTTTGAATGAGTGTCAAAGGGGAGCAACTTTGCAAGGCTTTATGTAGTCCAGAAGAAACCTTTCCAGATCCTACTGGTCAGAAGTTTCCTTCTTAATCACAGTTTATTCTACTTAAATAAATCTAATAAAATAACACGTTAATAAATCTTTGGCAACAAATGTATTCAAACATTTAATGAGTAGATCATCATAGCCATGGATATATGAAAAGTAGAGGAATGCCTTTTAATACAACCATTAGGAGGAACCGATTGTTTGTCGCTTAATGCTTAATTCTTTTCTCAATTCCCTCCCTCCAGACTTTATTAAGTAGAAAAGGACTTTGTTGCAATGTGTTATGCCAGAAGCAAAAGGGAGGAACTAAGGAAAGAATCTGCCAGGGTCACATCTCCTACACCTGATTGGAAGGAGTCAGAGATTTCATTTTCACCTAAGTGAAGCCCAGAATCTACTTGTCTAATGTCCATTTCTCCTCTCCTTTTCCATGGATGGTGAGTCCTAACCTATTTTCTTTGGCATTCCTATTTTTTCTGCTTAGTCTCTGCCTCAGTCCAAATGTGTGGAAAATTGTCATCCTGGATTTGTCAAAATGGCTCGAGAAGGAGAGCCAGTTTGCTGCTACGACTGCATTCATTGTCCAGAGGGGACCATCTCCACTCGGGAAGGTGGGTGACAACAGAAGAAAGATTAGGATTTGTGGAACTGGATTTATCCACAGCATTTTGATGAAAGTGCAAATTAAAACATGCATTGAAGCTCAACTCTTTTTTGTTTATTCAAAATGAACTAGAAATCCTCCAATTTCAGATACTGTAGCTACATAGGTATTAGAAAATTATATTATCAGTTTTTTTCTTGTGGAATGGTTAAGCAACACATCTTGGAAAATGTTCCTGGGACATTTCTCCCAAAAAAGGTATTTCTTGAAATGTAAAAAAACAGAATATTAAAGAAATACTGTTTTTTGACATTCTCAGATACAGAAAAGTGCACCAAGTGTCCGGATGATAAATATCCAAATATGGACAGAGTCCGATGTATCCCCAAAGTGATAACCTTCCTCTCTTATGAAGAACTTCTGGGCATCATCCTGGTCTCTTTTGCTCTACTCCTGTTCCTAACCACAGGCCTTGTCTTAATCATCTTCATTAAATACTTAGAAACTCCCCTTGTCAAAGCCAACAACCGGGACCTCTCCTACATCCTCCTGGTCTCCCTCCTGCTTTGCTTCTTGCTTTCTTTTCTCTTCATTGGTCAACCAAGGAAAGCCACCTGCCTTCTCAGACAGACGGTTTTCAGCATCATCTTCTCAGTTGCTGTTTCTTCCCTCTTGGCCAAAACCATCACGGTGGTGCTGGCTTTCCTGGCCACAAAACCAGGAAACCGAGTGAAGAGATGGTTGGGGAAGAGCTTGGCCAACTCCATCATCCTTTCTTGTTCTACAGTCCAAATGATCATCTGCTCCCTCTGGCTGGGAGTTTCTCCCCCATTCCCTGACTCTGACCTCCACTCCCAGCCTGGAGAGATCATCCTGCAATGCAACGAAGGGGCTGTTGTCATGTTCTACGTCACCCTCAGCTACATGGGCTTCCTGGCTGCCATCTGCTTCACGGTGGCTTTCCTGGCCAGGAATCTGCCTGGGGCCTTCAATGAAGCCAAGCTGATCACCTTCAGCATGCTGGTCTTCTGCAGTGTCTGGGTGACTTTTGTGCCCACCTACCTGAGCACCAAAGGGAAATACATGGTGGCTGTTCAGGTCTTCTCCATCCTGACCTCCAGTGCTGGTCTATTCGGCTGCATCTTCATCCCCAAGTGCTACATTATCCTTCTGAGGCCAGACCTGAACACAAAGGAGCATCTTACAGCTAAAATAAATATAAAAACATGAGGTATAACATGTGAGGTTGGAAGAATTCTAAAACTTCTTTTTACTTGAAAGGAGATATTCTTTAAATTTAGATAGTATGCAAGAGTCAAAGAAAATCATAACTATGTATTTCAAAATGGGAAAATGTTGAACGACTGGAATTCTTGTAGCTCCCTTTCCTTTCAGCTCAATAAATCTTGCTAAAGAGAACTCTGCGAAAGTCAGTCAGAGGAATTTGCTACAGAATGTGACACCTTATAAAAAATAATGTGGCACTTCTTCCTACTGACAGCAGCTAAAAGTGCCTGTGTGAGAGAGAGCGAGTAGGAAAAGAGGTCAGGAGGAAACTATGGGAACCAAGCACCAACTGGGTTGCCTGATCTTCTGCAGCAGATGCCGGAATGATGTGAAATGCCATGTTTGACCGGCTTTCAGCTGGGGAGGGAAATCTTCATCCTTCTTATAGAGTTCTTTCTTGATTTCCTGATAAAACCTCCTTTGCAGAAAGTGTTCAGCAGAAAAGCTGTCTGGGATTTCAGCTTGGGATTGTTTTTATTTTGGTGTGTACCTTTAAGAAATTTCCTCTGTATTTTTTTTCCTTTTCATCAACCAGAGAAATAAAATAGCAGTTTTCAGGCCCTTTAATTTTCCACTCTACAATTTGTACGTAAAGCATTTCTCTGCTCCTCTTCCAAGCTTGTCTTATCTGTGAAAGGTTGGACAAGATATGCAGGGAAAGAGGACCCTGAGACTTTCCCCAGGAGGAGACTGAAGGGATCCTGTCTGAAGGCAGCCGCATCATTGACTGAGTAGTCTGGACTGAAGCAGGAGCGTTCAATGCTGTGTTTTCATCCAGGTCCAAGAAGGAGGTGCAAAAGGGTGGGAAAATCTAGGTTTACAGGAAGAGGCACCCATGGAATCTATTCTGTTTTCCAGCCACACAGATTGCTGATGAATCAATAATCAATCTGAGGTTTCAGAATAGCTTCTAATTGCTGATCAAATCACTTTGCAAATTCCGTTTTAAGCAAGGAAAAAAAGCTTTGATGGATCAGACCAAGGTCAATCTAAGATTCTCAGTGACCACACAGAGATGCCTCTGGTTTCCCCACAAGCAGAAGGTAGAGACTTAGGGCTTTGCCCAACATGGTACGAGTGTTTCCGCACAATTTCAATTTCCTCCATGACACCACACAATATTGGACACTCAGCCATCTCTCTATCTAGGAATCCCTAATTCTGGTATCCCACATTAATCTGAGAATTTTTTTCCAAGTTTCACACCCCAGTCAAAAAGGACTAAGGCAGGACTGGAACTCAACAGGCTCCTGGTAATTGTCCAAAAGTCACTCAGGAAGATTTCATGCCTGAGGATTAGAGCCAGCTGACTTTCATGCATAAGGCAGGACTAGAACTCAGTCCCCTGATGATTGGTTCCAATCACTTGGCTCCCATCCCACCTTTATTTTGAAGGTAGGATTGAAACTCCAGTGATTGGCAGAAACTCCCTCAGCTGGCTTTGATTCCCTCCCGCATCATCCCCAAGCACTCCTGCCCCCCCAAAACAAAAGGCTCCTTCTGTGCCTCCTGGATCCCCCCTCACCTGAACAGAAAGCTGTCACTCAAGCCCCTGTCCCTCCCCAGCCCTTGGTGCCCAGGTCAGGCAGCGCCACCCCCAGTCCCGGCAGGTGGACCACCCAAGCCCCTTTTTCCCTCCCACCGCCTCCTCCCCGCAGGAGCCTCCTTGGGGCCAGCCGGGAGTCTCGCTGGGAGCCAGTGGGAGCTCAGTGGGCTGAGAGTTAGGGGCGGTCAAAGGGGCTCCCTACCAGCCGGGCTCCAGGGATGGAGGGTAGGTGCTCCCTTCAGCTCTTCCCCCCCGGGCCGCGCAGGGGCTCCTCCGTCTTCAGAGGCTGTGGCACCCCCTGCCAGGAGAGCAGCCAGAAGAGCCATGGGGGTATGAGCGTGGTACCTGGGTCCGAGAGTGGGAGGAGCCCTGGAGGGGTAGTGGTGTAGGGGAGGGGCTCCCTCCTTCCCCCGGAGAAAAGCCGGATGTCATGGTTTCGACAGAGAGGTACGAATAAAACAGAACTCCAAGGCTTGAAAATTCCTCAAAGAACATGTTTATTAGTTACAAAGTATCAGCATGGTCAAGAGTGAAACCAAGTCTGGATACACATAACAATTCCCCAATACAAAGTTAGAAATCCCACCCATAAAGCTCTGCAAGCAACTACGTTCCCCAATGCAGTCATTTGGCGGGCTTTTTCCACAACGCCCAGCCTGCCGGCTCGGGAACAACCGATGACCTTGGTTCCCACAGGAAAAAAGATGATTATGACTAGTGAAGCCCCTAGGAAGCCCCCTCCCTCATCCATTCTATGTGGCAACACAGAATGAGCAGGAAAATGGCTGTAGCCATGCTCAGTCGCAGGGTTGACACCAGGCGCCCCGCATTTGTCCTCCACCCTTCTCCAGCTCCCAGCGCCTCCTTTTGCTTCGCTCGGCTGGGCGGTCCCAAATTTGCCCACCAGGAGATCCCCCTCCGGTCTCACTGGAGGGCTGCCTGGCCCTTCCCACAGGGGGCGCCCTTCCTCCTCAGGAGCCCCAGGGATCCACCACCCTCTCAGCAGCCACTGCTGCCCCACCAGAGGACCCCACAGCCCCGGAGATGCTCCAGCGCCCTTCAGACCTCGGCCAAGCCCACTGCGGACCCAGCCAGGCTGAGCTGGAAGGCCTGAAGGAAGCTCGGAATCTGCAGACGATCCCCCCGGGATGGCCGTTCCCACAGCTCCGTCGTCCTGGGAGAGGCTCGCTCTGCCCCCTGTCCGACTCTCAGACTGGCCCTCCTGTGGGGTCCCTCGCTCTTCCATTGGGGCAGGGACCGGATCTGGCTGGGACTGACTGATCCTCCACGGGATTTTGGGTGGGTGGTTGAGTTAGGCCGGCTTGCTGGCTTTCGCTCTGCTCCCGAATGGAAGAGCTGCGTAAGGGAAGGTCACAAATGTGCTCCAGACACTTTGTGGCAGCTGATCAGGGAGAAAAACTGCATGTAAGGAAAAAACGGGAGAGAGAGAGAGAGAGAAAGAGAGAGAGACAGAGACAGACAGAGAGAGAGAGAGAGAGAAACAGACAGACAGACAGACAGAGACTTCTGAAGAGGGCGGCGTTTTCACTGGTTTGATCTCTGAAGTTTTCCGTCGATCAGGCTGATTCCTCTTCAGTTATTTGCAGTTGCAAAATCATCCAAAGAGAAGGAAAGCGGAAGGGATTTCTTTCCTTTCCCCTTCCTCTTTTTGTGCAGCTGACACAGACTGAGGGGACCCTTCTGATGGGCTTGACGGGCAGGATTGGCGGGTCCTGCGCAGGTGAGGGGCTGAGGGGGGGCAGGACTGCAGGGGAAGCCTGGCTGCTCTCCAAAGAGGGGAGGGTCTTTGGCAGGGGGGAGCATTGGAGACCCCCAACCTTGGCCTCTACCCACCCCACTCCCTGAATCAATAAACAGCTTTGATTCCAGGGGGTTAATGGGGGTGACAACCTCCTGGGTGTGGCTGTTTGTGCAGAATTTTTGCCTTGTTTCAGCGCCACTCTTGACTTCGGCAAAGGGGTCCAGGGGGTCCAGGGAATGAACCCCCCCCAGCAGGAGCAAACTTATGACCATTGCAGCATCCCCAGGGTCACGTGATTTACCTCCGGATGCTTGACAATTGACTCACATTTATGACGGTCGCAGCGTCCTGCAGTCACATGATTCCCTTTTGTGACCGTCTACAAGGAAAGTCAGTGGGGAAGCCAGATTCACTTAACAACCGTGTTACTCACTTAACAACTGCAGTGATTCACTTAACAACTGTGGCAAGAAAAGTCATAAAGTGGGGCAAAACTCAAATTTCTCCCTTAGTAACGTAGGTTTTGGGCTCCCTTCTGGTCGTAACTGGAGGAATGCCGGGAGTAGCCATTCTGCAGCTCCCCCAGGGAGGAAGGAGAGAAATGCAGAGGATTCCTAAGCAAAGGGAGGCCCTGACTTAAAAAGATCCGTTTGTCGACCATTGGGAATTACAATGGCACTGAGGGAAGTGATTGGGGACCAGTCCTCACACTTACGACTGTCGCAAGATTTCCACGGTCACACGATCAACATTTGGGCCTGTGGCAGCTGGTGTGTGTTTGCCACGGTTGCCGCAGTGTCTCGGGGTCCCATGATCCCCGTCTGCAACTCTCCCAGCCGCCTCCCAACAAACTGAGTCAATGGGGAAACTCTGTCTCACTTAACGACCTCGTGGTTCAGTTCACAACTGAAGTGATTCGCTTAATGCCCAAAGGGTCAAAAAATGGGCTCAGACTCCCTGAACAATTGCCTTGCTTCGCAAAGGAGAGCCTGGTCCCTTTCATGGTCATAAGTCGAGGACTCCCTGCGTCCCAAGGGTTCTACGAAGATAGTCCTCGACTTATAGCCATAATTGAGCCCAAAATTTCTGTTGTTAAGTGAGACATTTGTTAAGTGAGTTTTGCCCCATTTTACGACCTTTTTTGCCTCAGTTGTTAAGCGAATCACAGCAGTTGATAAGTGAGTCACTCTGTTGTTAAGTGAACCTGGCTTCCCCCTGGACTTTGCTGGTCAGAAGGTCGCAAAAGGGGATCACGTGATCTCCCCCCGGGATACTGCGATCGTCATAAATACGAGTCAATGGCCAAGCGTCCAGATTGTGATCACGTGACCACGGGGATGCTGCAATGGTCGTAAGTCTGAAAAAATGTCACTATTTCCAGGGCGGCTGCAGAAGCCCCTCCAGAGCTGCCAATCCCTTCATAGGCCAGGCAGGCGGTTGAGGAGGGTTTTTCCAATCTCCGGTCCAGGCCAATCCAAGTCTCGGCTGGTGATGTCAGGGGCTCCCCCTAACCCCATTGGCCGGAGCTCACCATGGCAACATCCGGCATCCTTGGTGGGGCTGGACCGCTGGAGTGGACGGCCGGCTCTGTGGGCCTCGCCAGGGTCTCGCTGGTCTGGGCTTGTCCGGAGGAAGAGATGGTTCCCGTGAAGGCCCATTTGGGGGAGATGAGAAAAGGGGGTTCAGCCCCAGCACCCAAGAAGGGCTCCCACCTGCCATGTCAGGAGCCTCCCTACCTGGGACCAAACTCCCCACCCGCCACCTGGAAGGTGCAGGTCTCCAGAGATGGACTGGGGCCATCCGGCAGGCAGCCATGCTTTGCGCTGGGAAAACTCTGCAAGATTCCAGGGCCCCAAACGTGGCTTCAGAATGTCCCAGTTGGATGGGCCTTGGGCCCCCAAAGGTAGAAATTGACCTGGTCCAAGGATTTGGGGAAATTAACCGAAAAGGGACACCATTGGCCAGATATAATTATTTCCCAAACACTCTCCGCCTGGGGACTGAAGTACTTATTTTTATTTTTAATAAAGTTGACTTTTATCCCACCTTTATTATTTGTCTAAATAGGTCAAGGCAATGAACATAACTTAGGCTCCATCCTTCCCTCAACAACAACCTTGTGAGGTGGGCTAAGGCTGAGAGAGAGAGACCGTCTCAAAGTCACATGCCTGGCTTTCCTTCTGAAAATGGAAATTGTAAGTAATGGGGGTGTCCATCTTAATTCGAATGGTCACCCCCTTCTCCAGTCATCAGAAACATAAAGCCAGGCCAGAGATGGCCAGAGTGACCGATGGAGGATTCCGGCTCCTTTGGAGGGTTTCGAGAGATGATCTGCCTTGAACTGGAGTCAGAATCAAATGGGAGTCAGAATAGTTTGAAAAGAGATCAATATTGATGGATTATGTGGGTGTTTCTCAAACCTGGACATTTTAAAAGCCTGTGTGGACTTCATCTCCCAGAATTCCCTCGCAAGCCAGATGGATTCTGGGGGTGAAGGCCACAGATGCCTTAAAGGGGCCAAATTTGGGATTTTTACACAAAGTTGTTACAATTTAATGAATGTGTGACGAGATTAAGGCTACAATGAAAAGGAAGTAGACAATAGAAGCCTAGAGCTGAAAGGGACCTTGAAGGTCATCTGACTGACTGACTGACTGACTGATGGATTGATTAATATCACCAAGTTGGTGTTGTCTCTCAGCAGCCACACAGATAGATTTTCCCCATGGAGATCTGTCCCCAGTCTGCTCCTTCGGGTCTCCCAACCTGCCCCCATCCCCACTATAGCTGCTTCCTGGGGATCCTTCTCTTCCTCCCTTTCCTTCACTTTTCCCAACATGGCAGACTTCTCCAGGGAATTCGGTCTGCATTGATTGACAGCATTGAAGTCAGTGTGGACTCTGAGTGACCACAGAGGCAGATGGATGACCTGTCCCCAGTCTGGACTTTCAGGTCTCCCAAAAGTTCACCCATCAACACGGTAATCAAATCCACCAACCTCACCCCAAATTGTCCTCTCCTTCTCTTTCCTTCCACCTTTCCCAGCATTAGGAACATCTCCAGAGAGCTGGTTTTCTCTTGATGTGCCCTCAGATAGGCTATTTTGAAGCTGGTGCTGTGTGGCTGAGAACTGATCCGGATAGATTATATCTAAAGGGCCTTTTGGCAGGAGACCCCCCTGCAGATTGTCCGTTGGTTCTTAACTCCCGCTGCATCTCATGCTAGCAGAAGATGATGGACTCCAAAATTGTAGGAAAAAGCCAGAGTGGAGAAGGCAGGTTAGCAAAACTAGCCCTGACTTGAGAGAGGATGTGATTGATGTGTCTCTCCATTTCTCAAACAGGTCAGCAACAAGGAGGAAATGGTCATACCGTCAATATCCTTGGGTGATCTCTCAGCGACCACTGATGGTCCCAACCTCCAGGCTGATGAGCTGAGAGACGCCTTTGACTTCCAGACCCAGGAATTCCAGAGAGACGATCAATGGATGAAAGAGCAGCACGGCTGTCTCCAGCAGACACTGGATCAACTTAAGACCACAACATGGAAGACCTGCAGAAACCCTGAAGAAGATCATTCCATCAGTTAGAGGAGAACAAATCTTTGGTGAACTACATTGAAGAACTCCACAAAGAACCGTGCGAGGTCACTAGCCAAGTGTCCACCTCAAACAAGAGAAGGCTGACTCTGAGAAGGACCTCGAAGAGGCGAGGAACCTTCGGCCAGAAGTCAAGAAGCACCTCCAGAGTCTGCAGCATGAACTGGCTGAGATGGACCTCAGTTTCCCTGTGGAGAAGAGCCACTCCAGCCAACTGAAGGAGAAAGTCACCCCTCTTCAGAATATGGGGGGGAACAAGAAGAAGCACCTCCAGAGTCTGCAGCAGCCACATCCCAGTTCCCAGATCCGGCTCTTGCCAGACTCACCCGGCCCACCAGGTAGCAAGTCCCCCCATCTTCTCCCAGGTACACCAGACGGGAAACAGGACCACGTGAGCGAACTCTCCTTTATTGGAAGGGAAGAGAATCTGGCAAGGCTGAAAGTACAAATCTCCCACCGACTCTTTGGAAAGCCTGGAAATTTAGGGAAGATCCTTTCCGAGGGTCTTTCTCTGCCAGTGATGCCCCTGTGGGCTCCCCCACCTGGTCTGACCCTTCCCTAGGCAGCATCTTCTCCCTCTCCCCCCCCCCCAAGGTCATTCAGTGATTTTTATTTATTTGTTACTATCCTGCCTTTATCATTTTTATTAATAATACAAGGCAGTGAACATATCAGACACACCTTCCTCTCCTATTTTCCCTCACAACAGCAACCCTGTGAGGTGGGTTGGGCTGAGGCATATTGACTGAGTCAAGGTCGGCCAGCTGGCTTTGATGGCTAAGGTGGGACTTGAACTCACAATCTCCCACTTTCTAGCCTGGTTCCATACTTTGTAATGTAATAACAACATAACATAACATAACATAACATAACATAACATAACATAACATAACATAACATAACATAACATAACATAACATAACATAACATAACATAACATAACATAACATAACATAACATAACATAACATAACATAACATAACATAACATAACATAACATAACATAACATAACATAACATAACATAATTGTATTACATTATATTATAGTATTATAATATTATAAACACAGACATATATGTTATTAGACAGTTTTATCCAAGTTAAAACCATAAAGGAAAATAAAGAAAAATAGTAGACAGTGAAAAAAGACAATAGAAAAAGAAAGGGAAAGAAAGATGACAAAGAAATGGCTTCTGGTCTTATAAATGCATTTATATTTTGCCCTCTCTCTCTCTTTCTCTCAAGTTATATTATAATTTCCTTTTTCCATAAACTACCATTTCTAATGCTCAAACCCATAAATCAGCAAGGTTTCTAGTCCTCATGGTTTCATGGAAGCTCTGTTGTTCCTGAGAGAGCAAAAACCCAAGAAGAATCCCTCTAGTCAGTTTAGTCTAGTAGTAAATGCACCAGGGAACAAATCAGGAGCTGGTGAGTTCTAGTCCCGCCTGGTATGAAATCCGGCTGGGTGACTTTGGGCCAATCCCCCTCTCTCAGTGCAACCCGCCTCACAGGGTTGTTGTGAAGAAAATCAGAGAAGCAGAAGTATTAGGTATGTTCGCCATCTTGAATTATTTATAAAAATAATAAAGGCAGGACCAAAAATAATATTAAACAGTTAATATGCTCTAATCTGGAAGTAAACAAGCCGTTTGGGTCATACTTACAATGACAGGGCAGATGGTCTGGTACATGCTCTGTATACTGGCATATATTTCATGATGAAAAAAGTTGCTGGGGACATCCTTCCAGGTCATGAAGTTGACACACGTGTTGAGTGTGTTCCTGGAGGTCTGGGCCACGGAAGGAAAGATGGAGTCAGAGTAACCTGGTTCCGATCTTGTACATGTTCCACAGAGACCGTCCACCTTCCTCCTAGCTCAGTAGACAGGAGTGTTGATAAGCTAAGCCAGGACTAAGAGATGAGAGGGCAGGGGGGCAGGGAGGACCACAGCAACTCCCTCCTGAAAGGAGATGTCACTCAACGTCTGCAAGAGGATGGTGGACAAGCTGAAAAGTTCATTAGCTTGAAGTGATGACTTTTTTCTCCATAAACTCTGCAGTTGATAAGGGTCTCTTCTCAAGCCCCTTTTTAGAAATAACTTGTTTCCTGGATTCATTTCAGCCCTCCGGGAACTGCAAGCTGATTGTGAAGCATCCGTGGCTCAGGTTGCAACTATGGATGTGGAAGAAGTTTTTCGGCAATGCGGCCTTCGCATCAGCCCGGAGCTTATTGCCAGTCAGATCCTGATCAAAGCCATCAGAAGGTTATCACCTCGCAGTGATGCCTCCCTTCCAGCTGAGTCTTTGGGCAAAGCCAGCAAGCGCCAGGAGAACTCGTGCATCGTGAAGGACCATGAAGGAACCTCATGGAAACGACTCCAGGAAGGACCCGGCAGGCCGATTGTGGAAAGAACCACTGGAAAAGGCCAGGATAATTTCAGAGAGAGGAAGCCACAAGAAAGTCACAGAGTTACAGGTGGAGATGGAGAAGAACGGTGGCAACCACCAAGCTGGTGACTACGTTGACGATGTCTGGAACATCTTCACGCTTGGTGGTCTTCAGCAGAAATAGGAACCTGTAGGGTAGGGTGGATGCTGATAGCTGAACGCTCCTCTGGTGGAAGATCTGGTGTCCTCAGAAAGGTTCTCATTATCAACAAATAGCATTAAATAAAAGCCTTCATCAACATTTCTGGATCCCAAACTTCTTCAGATTTGTCTTTCAATGGGCCATGATCGTGTTTGGAAAGCATGCGACGTTTGCCAGTTTGGGTTTGGCTAGTGTAAAGAGAAGAAGGACTAGGGGGGACATGATAGCAGCATTCCAGTATTTGAGGGGCTGCCATACAGAGGAGGGGGGTCAACCTATTCTCCAAAGCACCAGAGGGCAGAACAAGAAACAATGGATGGAAACTGATCAAAGAGAGAAGCAAACCTCACACTCATTAGCACCGATGATGTTACCCAGTTGGGTCATGAAACGTCTGCAAGAAAACAACCAAGCTCAGAGAGCACCAAAGGCCCCATAAATCAGCAAATTTTCAATAACCACATTTGTCTACTTTGGGGATAAATTATCTCCACAGAGACAGCCCTTGCTTCTGCAACCTCTCTGGGATGGACCTCTGGAATTCCCCCGACACAAACCAATCTGCTTACATGCAAGGAAGGACGAAGATGGTCCAGGGTGGTGTCTAATATTTCTTTTTCGTCCATCAGCTCCAAGACCTCTCTGGTGGATTTGCCTTTCAGCAGCTTCTTGTTCTCCCACAAAGTTTGGAAGGATTTGTCGGAGAGTTCTGAGAAGAAGAGAGAGACTGGGATTGATGGGCAATTCCACGGGACAAACCTTCTCAAAAGGAAGAGAAAAAAGGGTGCGTAGGGGAAGACCAGGCTGAGCCCGAGGGAGGGAGGAGTCTAACGCGTCATTAGTCACAAGTCCCTTCGCATCCGCAAGAGATCTAAATCCAGCCCAACTTGAATGTGTTTCTTATCTCCTTTGTGGAATGGGACAACTCGCCACAGGAAAATGTAACAATTCAATTTCATTATTTAAAATAAATTTAAAAAATCATTTTAATTTTTATCATTCACATTTCATTCCTTTGCCATCCTTTCTTTCATGATTCTCTTCCAACATTTCTGTGATATTTATGTAACCCACAGCTAGTTGTCCCTCGGCTAGTTGGCCACCGAACGTTGGCCATGGCGAGTTGTCACATAGACCCTTTCCCTTAATGGCCAGCTGGTCAGATTCTTGTAGAGAGCTTAAGCTTGCAATAAATCTTCATGTTCTTTTTGAAGTGACTGAATCTTTACAGAATAACAGCATTGGAAGGGACCTTGTAGGTCATCTAGTCCAACCCCCTGCTCAGGCAGGAGACCCTATGCCATTTCTGACAAGTGACTGTCCAGTCTCTTCTTGAAAGCCTCCAGTGATGGAGCACCCACAACTTCAGAAGGGAAGTCGTTCCACTGATTAATTGTTCTCAGTGTTAGGAAATTCCTCCTTACTTCTAGGTTGACTCTCTCCTTGATCAGTTTCCATCCAATGTTCCTTGTCTGGAAAACAGGTTGACCCCCTCCTCTGTGGCAACCCCTCAAATATTGGAACACTGCTGTCATGTCAGCCCTGGTCCTTCTTTTTGCTTGATTGGCCCAAAGTCACGCAGCCAGTTTTCATGGGTAAGGTGGGACTAGAACTCACTGTCTCCTGGTGATCAGCCCAAAGTCACCCAGCTGGCTTTCATGTTTAAGATGGGACTAGAACTCACCATCTCCCTGTTTCTGGACTGGTGTCTTAACCACAACATCTAAGTGCCTTTTACCTGAAATCTATTTACTGAATTTATTTATATTTCATGTTCCCAGACACCCATCTCGAGGAGGAACTCTGGACACTGTGCAGTGTAATCAACATATGAAACAGCGTATAAAATTAGCCATAAAATATTAAGATTAATTTAGGATGAGAATTTTTTTTTAAAAAAATGATAAGATTACAACACTGAGAAATTTCAAAGCAATAAAAATCCCAAGGTCTTTGAATAGGATAGAGCTGGAAGGGATCCTGAAGGTCTTCTAGTCCAGCCCCCTGCTCGAGCAGGAGACCCTATACTGGGGGTATACTATATATCGGTATATAAATATTGGTGATCGTTCAACGTGGGTGAAAAAGGCAGAGGGAGGGCTCTCGTGGTACCAGCCAGCCCCGGGATTGTGTGGACCTTTGTGCCTGCCACACAAAGCTGCACAGCCAGGTTTCGACCGCTTTGTAAAAGGCTAAGAGAATGGGGTCTTCCCTCCCCTCTGAGGGCGAAATGTTTCATAATACAGTAGCAGGGGTAGAGAAGACCCTCTTCCTAGACCCCACCGGCCGAAATTCTTTGACTGAGGGGGTCTGTAGCATCAGTTCTCTGCCTGATGAAGAACGGTTGCAGGAACTGGGTTGACCCACCTCTTCTTTGTGGCAGCCCCTCAACTACTGGATCATGTTACCCCAAGTCCTTCTTTTCTTAGGACTGGGTATGGCCAGTCCAAAGAAAAGAAGGACTTGGGGTAACCTGATCCAGGAGTTGAGGGGCTGCCACAAAGAAGAGGGGGGTCAACTTATTTTCCAAAGCACGAGAGGGCAGGAGAAGAAGCCATGGATGGAAACTAACTTGGAACTAAGGAGAGACTTCCTAACAGTGAGAACAATTTATCAGTGGAGCAGCTTCCTTCAGAAGTTGTGTTCATCACTGGAGGTTTTTAAGAAGAGACTGCACAGCCCCCTGCCTGAAATGGTATAGACTCTCCTGCTTGAGCAGGGGGTTGGACTAGAAGACCTCTGAGGTCCCTTCCAACTCGATTGTTCTGTAATAAACAGATAAAGAACTGTACCCAAGGGGTATATCAACACCCTGAAAGAGCTCTGAGGCAGGATCAAGTCCTGGGACCTATTAAATCAATGTTCTGGATCCCAAATGGTCTCTTCCGGCTCTATTCTGATTGATTGATTGATTGATTGATTGATTGATTGATTGATTGATTGATTGATTGATTGATTGATTGATTGATTGAAAGAATGGGATGGGCTAATGTGATAGGAGAAAGCTGGTTCCATAGATAGCCCAGCCCTGTACTGTGTATACCTGGATATAAAGGCAGGACGGCCTTGGAAGGTCTTCTCCCCTGGGAGAGGCTGCTCCTCTGAGACCTTTCCCTCTCAGGAACCCTTGGCAAGGCGATGGGCTCTTTCTCGCCTTGCTGGTCTTCTGCCTGAGCAGTCCCTGGAGTGGTCCTCAGGGTTGTCCTCTGGCCCAGATCGGGAAGCACCAGCGCTGGAAGCCGAACCCTCTTCCTGGCCTCCGTTGGAGCTGCGGAAGACTTCATAAGCAGAGGCAGGAGCTGCGTGGTTCGCCGAGTGGCTGAGTCAGGGGAAGTGGACGGGTGGGAGCCAGAGAAATGGGCTTCCTGGGGGTCCCACTGCTGCTGGTCACGATTGACCTGGAGGTTGGACTCATCGCTGTCCTTCTTCTTTAGCAACGGCAACTTGTTCAGCCTGTGACTCATCCTGTCGTGAAGAGAGGGCTAGAACTGGAAGCAGATCCTACCAATAAAGGAGAAGGTTTGTAACTCTGGGTTGAAATGAGGGATCCTTGGTGCTCCCATCTCTCCTTATGTTCCAATCGCACGTGGACAAATAAAGAATTATTCTATTCTATTCTATTCTATTCTATTCTATTCTATTCTATTCTATTCTATTCTATTCTATTCTATTCTATTCTATTCTATTCTATTCTATTCTATTCTATTCTATTCTACCACACCCCATCCCCTATTATCAAGGTGCAGTCTTACCTGATCTTCTAATCTTCCAAACTTTGCAAACTTCTCTTTGCTTGCTGAATTTCCACACTCATAAAAAAGTTCGTTAGCCTCCTCTCCTATCCTCTCCTCTCCTCAAATCTCCTTAACTCCACTCTGATCACTCCGATCTCGTCCACTCTACACCACTTTCCTCTCCTCAGCTTTCCTCCGATCTTCTCCGCTCTCGTCCACGCCACTCTCCTCTCTTCAACTCAACTGAACACAACACAACTGAACTTCTCTCCTCTCCTCTCCTCAACTCACCTCAGATTTCCTCTCCTAAACTTTGCCTTTATATATTTGTCCTAAGGGGCGACATCACAGCATTATTTATGACCTCACGGGGGGCAGCTGATATCATGACCCAGGGGGCCTCCTACTTCCCAAAATAATGGGGATGGGATATGGAGGGTCCCCCTTGCTAGATAGATACATAAGTAGATACATAGTTACATAGATACATACAGAGACACGGTCCCTGTCAGCTCTAGGCTTCTATTGTCTATTTCCTTTTCATTGTAGACTTAATCTCCAAAGAGGGAACAAATTAGGGTTAAAATTAATGTGACAATAGCCTCACACATTCATTAAATTGTAACAACTTTGTGTAAAAATCACAAATTTGGCCCCTGTGGTATTCAACCCCTAGAATCCAGCTGGCTTACTAGAGAATTCTGGGAGATGAAGTTCACACAGGCCTTTAAAATGGCCAGGTTTGAGAAATACCCGTATAATCCATCAATATTGATCTCTTTTCAAACTACTCTGACTCCCATTTGATTCTGACTCCAGTTCAAGGCAGATCATCTCTCGAAACCCTCCAAAGGAGCCGGAATCCTCCATCGGTCACTCTGGCCATCTCTGGCCTGGCTTTGATGCTTCTGATGACTGGAGAAGGGGGTGACCATTCGAATTAAGATGGATACCCCCCCCATTACCTACAATTTCCATCTTCAGCAGGAAAGCCAGGCGTGTGACTTTGAGACGGTCTCTCTCTCTCTCAGCCTTAGCCCACCTCACAAGGTTGTTGTTGAGGGAAGGATGGAGCCCAAGTCATGTTCATTGCCTTGACCTATTTAGAGAAATAATAAAGGTGGGATAAAAGTCAACTTTATTAAAAATAAAAATAACTAAGTACTTCAGTCCCCAGGCGGAGAGTGTTTGGGAAATAATTATATCTGGCCAACGGTGTCCCTTTTTGCTTCATTTCCCCAAATCCTTCGACCAGGTCAATTTCTACCTTTGGGGGCCCAAGGCCCATCTAACTGGGACATCCTGAAGCCACGTTTGGGGCCCCTGAATCTTGCAGAGTTTTCCCAGCGCAAAGCATGGCTGCCGGCCGGCTGGCCCCAGTCCATCTCTGGAGACCTGCACCTTCCAGGTGGCGGGTGGGGAGTTTGGTCCCAGGTAGAGAGGCTCCTGACACGGCAGGGGGGAGCCCTTCTGGGGTGCTGGGGCTGAACCCCCTTTTCTCATCTCGTCCCTCAAATGGGCCTTCACGGGAACCGTCTCTTCCTCCGGACAAGCCCAGACCAGCAAGACCCTGGCGAGGCCCACAGAGCCGGCCGTCCACTCCAGCGGTCCAGCCCCACCAAGGATGCTGGATGTTGCCATGGTGAGCTCCGGCCAATGGGGTTAGGGGGAGCCCCTGACGTCACCAGCCGAGGCTTTGATTGGCCTGGACCGGAGATTGGAAAAACCCTCCTCAACCGCCTGCCTGGCCTATGAAGGGATTGGCGGCTCTGGAGGGGCTTCTGCAGCCGCCCTGGAAATAGTGACCGTTTTTCAGACTTACGACCGTTGCAGCATCCCCATGGTCACGTGATCAAAATCCGGACGCTTGGCAATTGACTCGTATTTATGACAGTCCCAGGGTGGTCACGTGATCCCCTTTTGTGACCTTCTGACCAGCAAAGTCCAGGGGGAAGCCAGATTCACTTAACAACCAGGTGACTCACTTATCAACTGCAGTGATTCGCTTAACGACTGAGGTAAGAAAGGTAAAATGGGCCAAAACTCATTTAACAAATGTCTCACTTAACAACAGAAATTTTGGTCTCAATTGTGGCCATAAGTCGAGGACTACATGTATAGAACCCTCGGGACGCAGGGAGTCCTCGACTTATGACCATGAAAGGGACCAGGCTCTCCTTTGCGAAGTAAGCAGGTTGTTCAGGGAGTCTGAGCCCATTTTTTGACCCTTTGGGCATTAAGTGAATCACTTCAGGTGTGAACTAAGTCACAAGGTCGTTAAGTGAGACAGAGTTTCCCCATTGACTCAGTTTGTTGGGAGGCAGCTGGGAGAGTTGCAGACTGGGATCATGGGACCCCGAGACACTGCGGCAACTGTGGCAAACAAACACCGGCTGCCACAGGCCCAAATGTTGATCTCTGTGACTGTGGAAATGTTGCGATGGTCGTAAGTGTGAGGACTGGTCCCCAATCACTTCCCTCGGTGCCATTGTAATTCCCAAACGGATCTTTTTAAGTCAGGGCCTCCCTTTGCTTAGGAATCCTCTGCATTTCTCTCCTTCCTCCCTGGGGGAGCTGCAGAATGGCTACTTCCGGCATTCCTCCACTTACGACCAGTAGGGAGCCCAAAACCTACGTTGCTCAGGGAGAAATTTGTGTTTTGCCCCACTTTATGACTTTTCCTGCCACAGTTGTTAAGTGAATCACTGTGGTTGTTAAGTGAGTAACACGGTTGTTAAGTGAATCTGGCTTCCTCACTGACTTTGCTTGTCAGACGGTCGCAAAAGGGGATCATGTGACTCCGGGACACTGCGACGGTCATAAATGTGAGTCAATTGTCAAGCATCTGGATGTAAATCACGTGACCCTGGGGATGCTGCAACGGTCATAAGTGTGAGAAATGGACCCAAGTCACTTTTTTCAGCACCGTTGTAACTTCAAATGGTCACTAAACGTACTGTCGTAAGTTGAGGACTGCCTGCATTTATGTGCATTATCCAAGAGCAGCCCTAGGAGAGAGATTCCCTCCTCCTCCTCTCGGATGTGGGACTCCGTTTGCTCCTGCTGGGGGGGGTTCATTCCCTGGACCTCCTGGACCCCTTTGCCGAAGTTAAGAGTGGCGCTGAAACAAGGCACAAATTCTGCCCAAACAGCCACACCCGGGAGGTTGTCACCCCCATTAACCCCCCGGAATCAAAGCTGTTTATTGATTCATGGAGTGGGGGGGCAGAGGGCAAGGTTGGGGGTCTCCAATGCTCCCCCTGTCAAAGACCCTCCCCCTCTTTGGAGAGCAGCCAGGCTTCCCCTGCAGTCCTGCCCCTCAGCCCCTCACCTGTGCAGGACCCGCCAATCATGCCCGTCAAGCCCATCGGACGGCTGCCCTCTTCAGAAGGGACCCCTGCAGTTCTCTGGGCTTCTCCTCTCCCTTCCTTCTGCCTCTCCCTTCCCCGGAGTCTTCCTCCCTCATCCGCTGCCACCGAGCAGCGTCTGGGGCGTCTTTCTGACCTCCCCTCCCCCAGCTCTGAGCCAGGGGAGCCAAGCCCAGCCAGCCAGTCTGAATGGAGGCCAGGAAGGTCTGGATGGGGAGGAAGGTCTCCAGCTCCACCCTCGCCAGAGGGAGCTTTCGGCCCACCTGGGTCTGGGGAGGTCGCACAGGCGGTCCTCTTTTAGCCCCCAGGCTGCAAGGACTCTCACTTTTTGTTCCCCCCAGTTGTGATAAGGAATGCTGGTGGTCCCTTTTTGAAGCCAGGAATAGCCGGGATATTTGGAAGGGCGCCTCTCTCGGATGGCACCGGCCCCTCCCTCCAAGTCAGACAGGGGGGGTCCCTCCAGCTCCTCTCGGCCAGATGTTGCCATCCCAAGAGGCCGAGTTGGCCCACATTTCCCACGGCTGCCCCTGCCAGGGGAAAGAGGATTTCTGTGGAATCCAGCACCCCCCTTGCACCCTCTTATTGGGCGATAAGGACACCCCAAATGGCCAGTTCATCCCCCCCCCCAAATCCAGAGGGCAGGTTGAGACTCCAGTCCAAAGGATGTGAGGGGGAGAATGGCTCCCTCGGCACCAGAGTCTCCTTTTTCTGGTAGCTGTCATTTTGTTGGGTTTTATATTTTATTCCTTTGCACCGACCCACCCAGGGATGTAGCACATAAGATGGGGGTCCAGGCCACTCTCATCAATCAATAAAGAGAAGGGGTCGCTTCTGTGTGATCTCCTGCCCCACCACAAAATCCAGGTGATCCCAGTGAAGGAGGGATTTGCATTCAGTCTGTGTCAGCTGCCTGAAAAGAGGAAGGTGAAAGGAAAGAAATCCCTTCCGCTTTCCTTCTCTTTGGATGATTTTGTAACTGCAAATCACTGAAGAGGAATCAGCCAGATCTAAACAAAACTTCAGAGATCAAACCAGTGAAAACGCCGCCCTCTTCAGAAGTCTCTGTCTGTCTGTCTGTCTGTCTGTCTCTGCCCTTCTCCCATTTTTTTCCTTACATGTAGTTTTCCTCCCTGATCAGCTGCCATAAAGTGTCTGGAGCACATTTGTGACCTTCCCTTACGCAGCTCTCCCATTCGGGAGCAGAGTGGAAGCCAGCCAGCCAGCCTAACTCAACCACCCACCCAAAATCCCCAGGAGCGTAAGTCAGTCCCGGCCAGATCCAGTCCCTGCCCCAGTGGAAGAGCGAGATACCCCGCGGGACGGCCAGTCTGAGAAGTCGGACAGGGGGCAGAGCGAGCCTCTCCCAAGATGACGGAGCTGCTGAAATAGCCATCACGGGGGATCATCTGCAGATTCCCAGCTTCCTTTGGGCCCTCCAGCTCAGCCCGGCTGGGTCCACAGTGGGCATGGCCGAGGTCTAAAGGGCGCTGAAGCATCTTCAGGGCTGCGGGGTCCTCTGGTGGGGGCAGCAGCAGCTGCGGAGGGGGTGGTGGATCCCTGGGGCTCCTGAGGAGGAAGGGCACCCCCTGTGGGAAGGGCCAGGCGGCACTGCGGTGAGACCAGTGGGGGATCTCCTGGCAGGCAAATTTGGGACTGCCCAGCCGAGCGAAGCAAAAGGAGGCACTAGGACACGTGCCGCTGCCCCAGCCTTGCCTCCGCTCATGACCCCCTCCTCACCAGCAGCCCCCTTGGAGAAGAGTCGCCCCCAAGCATGGCCCATGCGGAGCAGCGCAGCCAAGGACATGGCAGCCAGGCAGCGTAGACAAGACTCTGCCCTCATGCCCCAACGCGCACAGTTGATGCTGTGGGGCGCGGGCAGAGGGTGTGGCCATGGTGCTGCAGGGCTGCCTGGGCGATCTGCAGTGGGCCCTGGAGGCGTTGAGTGGCCCTGAGGGCAGGCAGGGTGGGGCGGAGCGGAGGTGGGGCAGGGGGTGGGGCGGGGCGGGGCAGGGGGTGGAGTGGGGGCGGGGCCAGTTTTTGGGCACTCGGTCTCTAAAAGGTTTGCCACCACTGCACTAGGAGCTGGAGAAGGACGGGGGGCAAATGCGGAGAGCCCGGTGTCAACCCTGCGACTGAGCATGGCTACAGCCATTTTCCTGCTCATTCTGCATTGCCACATAGAATGGATGGGGGAGGGGGTTTCCCAGGTGCTTCGCTCGTCTTAATCATCTTTTGTCCCGTGGGAACCAAGGTCATCGGTTGTTCCTGAGCCGGCAGGCTGGGCGTTGTGGAAAAAGCCCGCTAAATGACTGCATTGGGGAATGTAGTTACTTGCATGGTTTTATGGCTGGGATTTCTAACTTTGTATTGGGGAATTGTTACGTGTGTATCCAGACTTGGTTTCATTCTTGACTGTGCTAATACTTTGTAACTAATAAACATGTTCTTTGAGGAATTTTCAAGCCTGGGAGTTCTGCTTTATTCGTACCTGTCTGTCGGAACCATGACATCCGGCTTTTCTCCGGGGGAAGGAGGGAGCCCCCTCCCCTGCACCACCCCCCCTCCAGGGCTCCTCCCACTCTCGGACCCGGGTGCCGCGCTCGCCCCCCCGTGGCTCCTCTGGCCGCTATCCTGGAAGGGGGTGCCACAGCCTCTGGAGACAGAGGAGCCCCTGTGTGGCCCAGGGGGGAAGAGGTGAAGGAAGCACCCACCCTCCATCTCTGCAGCCTGGCTGGTAGAGAGCCCCTCTGACTGCCCCTAACTCTCAACCTGCTGTGCCCCCACTGGCTCCCGGAGAGACTCCCGGCTGGCCCCAAGGAGGCTCCTGCGGGGAGGAGGTGGTGGGAGGGAAAAGGGGGCCCGGGCGGCCCACCTGCCAGGACTGGGGGTGGCACTGCCTGACCTGGGCACCAAGGGTGGGGAGGGACAGGGGCTTGAGTGATAGCTGTGTATTCAGGTGAGGGGAGGGGGGAGCCAGGAGGCACAGAAGGAGCCTTTTGTGTTGGGGGGGGCAGGAGTGCCTGGGGAGGATGTGGGAATTAAAGCCAGCTGAGGGACTTTGGGCCCATCACTGGAGTTTTAATCCCACCTTCAAAATAAAAGTGGGGTTGGAGCCAAGTGACTTGGAGCCAATCATCAGGGGACTGAGTTCTAGTCCTGCCTTATGCATAAAAGTTTGGGGAATCAGAGGAGGAGGGGGAGGAGGGGCCTGGAGAGCCATCAGAGTCAGATGGAGGCTCTGATGAGCTGCATGACTTACAGACTGATGAGGAGGCTGGTCCTTCCACTCCTGATCAAGCTGAGAGCCAGCTGTGCTGGGAAGATGAGTCAGACTTGGAGGAAGCACAGCTGGAAGACCTTAGAGATGCTCGTAAACATAGGCAGGTCACACGAGTAAGACAGAGGGAGGCAATGGGACAACTCCAGGGGAAGAGGAGAAAGCAGTGAGAAGCCACACCTTGGGGGCTGCGTAACAAAAAGGGAATATGTGGGCAGGGCTGGTTCTGAAGGCAACCGTTTGCAAAGAACTTCAGAGTCAAGAGATCATAGTCTGTTTATTTTGTCTGTGAGTTATTTCCTGTTTGACTCGTGCTCGGTTTTGGCTTTTGGACAAGGTCTTCATTGGAAAAGTGTTCTGTTGCTTTGGTTTTCTGGGACAATTATCAGGTCTGTAACTCAAATAAAAAGGGTTTATTTTCCAGTCTACTGTTAAAGGAGGGGTTGTCTTTGTGAAGTAACAAGGATGTACGTAGGCTGGGACAGAACAGAGCCAATCATCAGAGGACTGAATTCTAGTCCTGCCTTATGCATGAAAGTCAGCTGGCTCTTGAGTTCCAGTCCCACCTTAGTCCTTTTTGATTGGGGTGTGAAACTTGGGAAAAAATTCTCAGATTAATGTGGGATACCAGAATTAGGGATTCCTAGATAGTGAGATGGCTGAGTGTCCAATATTGTGTGGTGTCATGGAGGAAAATGAAATTGTGTGGAAACACTCGTGCCATGTTGGGCAAAGCCCTAAGTCTCTGCCTTCTCCTTGTGGGCAAACCAGAGGCATCTCTGTGTGGTCACTGAGAATCTTAGATTGACCTTGGTCTGATCCATCAAAGCTTTTTTTACCTGCTTAAAACGAAATTTGCAAACGGATTTGATCAGCAATTAGAAGCTATTCTGAAACCTCAGACAGATTGCCGATTCATCAGCAATCTTTGTGGTTGGAAAACAGAATATCTGCCTCTTCCTGCAAACCTAGATTTTCCCACCCTTATGCACCTCCTTCTTGGACCTGGATGAATACACAGCATTGAAGCTCCTGCTTCAGTCCAGACTACTCAGTCAATGATGCGGCTGCCTTCAGACAGGATCCCTTCAGTCTCCTCCTGGGGAAAGTCTCAGGGTCCTCTTTCCCTAGACATCTTGTCTAACCTTTCACAGACAAGACAAGCTTGGAAGAGGAGCAGAGAAATGCTTTATGTACAAATTGTAGAGTGGGAAATTAAAGGGCCTGAAAACTGCTATTTTATTTCTCTGGTTGATGAAAAGGAAAATAAATACAGAGGAAATTTCTTAAAGGTAAACACCAAAATAAAAACAATCCCAAGCTGAAATCCCAGATACCTGTTCTGCTGAACACTTTCTGTAAAGGAGGTTTTATCAGGAAATCAAGAAAGAACTATATAAGAAGGATGAAGATTTCCCTCCCCAGCTGAAAGCCGGTCAAACATGGCATTTCACATCATTCTGGTATTCTCATGGAGAAGATCAGGCAACCTGGTTGGTGCTTGGTTCCCACAACTTCCTTCTGACCTCTTTTCCTATTTGCTCTCTCTCACACAGACACTTTTAGCTGCTGTCAGTAGGAAAAAGTACCCACATTATTTTTTATAAGGTGTCACATTCCGTAGCAAATTCCTCTGAATGACTTTCACAGAGTTCTCTTTAGCAAGATTTATTGAGATGAAAGAGAAGGGAGCTACAAGAATTCCAGTCGTTCAACATTTTCCCATTTTTAAACACATAGATATGATTTTCTTTGACTCCTGAATACTATCTAAATGGAAAGAATATCTCAAGTAAAAGGAATTTGAGAATTCTTCCAACATCACATGTTATACCTCATGTTTTTACATTTATTCTAGATGTAAGATGCTGCTTTGTGTTCAGGTCTGGCCTCAGAAAGATAATGTAGCATTTGGGGATGAAGATGCAGCCCAGCAGACCAGCACTGGAGGCTAGGATGGAGAAAATCTGCACAGCCACCATATATTTCCCTTTGGTGCTCAGGTAGGTGGGCACAAAAGTCACCCAAACACTGCAGAAGACCAGCATACTGAATGTGATCAGTTTGGCTTCATTGAAGGCCCCAGGCAGATTCCTGGCCAGGAAAGCCACCGTGAAGCAGATGGCAGCCAGGAAGCCCATGTAGCTGAGGGTGATGTAGAACATGACAACAGCCCCTTCGTTGCATTGCAGGATGATTTCTCCAGGCTGGGAGTGGAGGTCAGAGTCAGGGAATGGGGGAGAAATTCCCAGCCAGATGCAGCAGATGATAATTTGGACAGCAGAAGAAGAAAGGATGATGGAGTTGGCCAAGCTCTTCCTCAACCATCTCTTCACTTTGTTTCCTGGTTTTGTGGCCAGGAAAGCCAGCACCACCGTGATGGTTTTGGCCAAGAGAGAAGAAATGGCAACTGAGAAGATGATGCTGAAGACCATTTGTCGGAAAAGGCAGGTGGATTTCCTTGGTTGACCAATGAAGAGACAAGGAGACAAGCAGCAAAGCAGGAGGGAGACCAGGAGGATGTAGGAGAGGACCTGGTTGTTGGCTTTGACAAGGGGAGTTTCTCGATATTTAATGAAGATGATTAAAACAAGGCCTGTGGTTAGGAACAAGGGTAGGGCAAAAGAGACCAGGATGATACCCACAACATCTTCAAAAGACAGGAAGGTTATCACTTTGGGGATACATTGGACTCTGTCCTCATTTGGATATTTATCATCCGGACACCTGGTGCATTTTTCTGTATCTGAGAAAGTCAAAAACCAGTATTTCTTTAATATTCTGCTTTTTTACATTTCATGAAATACCTTTTTTGGACAACGCCTGATTCCAGGAACATTTTCCAAGATGTGTTGCTTAACCATTCCACAGGGGGGGAAATGATAATCCAATTTTCTAATGCCTATGTAGCTAAGGTATCTGAAATTTGAGGATTTCTAGTGCATTTTGAATAAACAAAAAAGTTGAGCTTCGATGCATGTTTTAATTTGCACTTTCATCAAAATGCTGTGGATAAATCCAGTTCCATAAAGCTTTCCCTTCCTCCAGTGTCACCCACCTTCCTGAGTGGAGATTGTCCCCTCCGGACAAGGGACACAGTCATAGCAGCAAACTGGCTCTCCTTCTCGAGCCCTCTTGACAAATCCAGGATGACAATTTTCCACACATTTGGACTGAGGCAGAGACTATGCAGAAAAAATAGGAATGCCAAAGAAAATACATTAGGGCTACCATCCATGGAAAAGGAGAGAAGAAATGGACATTAGACAAGTAGATTCTGGGCTTCACTTAGGTGAATGTGAAATCTCTGACAGGTGTAGGAGATGTGACCCTGGCAGATGCTTTCTTTAGTTCCTCCCTTTTGCTTCTGGCATAACACATTGCAATAAAGTTCTTTTCTACTTAATAGTCTGGAGGGAGGGAATTCAGAAAAGATTGAAGCATTAAGTGACAAATAATCCGTTCCTCCTGATGGCTATATTAAAAGGCATTCCTCTACTCTTCATATATCCATGGCTATGATGATCTACTCATATTAAATTTTTGAATAAATTTGTTGTCAAAGATTTATTAAGTTGTTATTTTATTAGATTTAGTTAAGTAGAGTAAAATGTGATTAAGAAGGAAACTTCTGATCAGTAGGATCTGGAAAGGTTTCTTCTGGACTACATAAAGCCTTGCAAAGCTGCTCTCCTTTGACACTAGTTCAAAAGAGTCTCCCAGTTAAGATATAAAGGAAAAATTCCTTATAAATTGTAGCTGTCAACTTTAAAGCAGATGTTCTTTCTTGATTTGTATTTTTATTTATTCAATTCATATGGCTGCCATGCTGCTGAAATAAGATTAAAGGTGAGGGTTCCTTGGTGCTCTCTGAGCTTGCTTGTTTGCTTACAGATGCTTTATTACCCAAACTAGGGAACATCATCCATACTGGTCATCTAGCACTGATAATGTTACCTAGTTTGGGTATTGAAATGTCTGCAAGAAAACAAGCAAGCTCAGAGAGCACCAAGGACCCCTCATGTCAACCCTGAGCTACAAATATTCTCCTTTATTAAGAATAAAGGTTTCTGCATAGATTCTAGAATGCTAGTGAGATTGAGGTGAGATCATGAGAATGTGTCCCTAAAAAAGATTAAGTTGCAACCAGATGGGACCCGAATACGAGTCTTGTGTCAGAAGGAGATATTTCTAAGGCCCCTCCAATTATGCAAGAAAAGGTTCTTTGTGTCGAAGAGCTGAAATTTGGAGACTCCAACAGGCATGGAAAGAAAGACCCACATTTAATATTAGTTAAATTTGGAGAGTCCTTTTTGCCCAGAGGGACTGAAGGAAGGTAAGACTCAGGATAATCAATGTCATTCAAGGGATTTTCAGATGAAGACCCACTTAATAGCCAAAGGCCAAATATAAGTAGCCTTTCCTGACAAAATCTGTCTCCTTACTTTTGATATCAGGAAGGGCTTTTCTTTGAATCAAAGTTGTGTTTTGGTGTTTCAGGTTTGTGGGTCAAGGGATTATGTGAAGTGAAAGTCTTGGACCTCCTTCCTGGGGGCAGAAGCCCAATTGCTCCCTCCAATTGGGTGAAAGACAGATATGGCTAATTTTGACCAGGTCTGGACTTCTTAAAAATATCACAGACCATGGACCTGCCCTTTCAGGGAGCCATTTTTCAATCGCCTCTCCCTAAGCGGGACAAGATGAAGCTTCTCTTCCAATGGAACCAGCAGGAGCTCCATCCAGTCATGATCCAATTTCATCACATTCAGTCCAAACCTCAATTCAGGGACTGTTCAACAGAATTCCCTCCCACTTTGCTATTTGAGGACAAGCAAACCTGACCTTATTAACAACACAACCTCCAGCACTTGAGGGTTTCTCATCCCAGGTTGGACATGGCTGAATCAACTAAAAACAGTCTTCAATATTACAGCATCTGAAGAACACCTTGGTCAATAGTACTGAAGCCTCCCAAGTGGTCTATAGAAAGAAAACTGTAAGGTTTCTGCTCCCCGTGTTCAATTCTCAGTGAAGGTCACTGACCCTGGTAACTAGCCTTAGTACACTTGAAATGGGTCCTAAATCTTTGGAAAAAAGAAAGAAGACACAAAAATTTCTCCGACCTTGTTGAGCAACTTTAGCTGTGAAAGAGCATCTTCGTCGATAGTAAGTCTCTGTTTTTCCAAACTCCCCATTTCCTGCTCCATGGGATCCTCCTTGGGGAGAATCAACCAGCTGAAGATTCCCAGATCTGCTGCTACATCTCCATTTTGATCCAAGTACAGTTTCACATAAGAAAGATTGGAAAACTCATTCTTCTGCAGAAAAGGATGGAACTACAAGGGGAACATCCAGGAATTTTAAAATCTGAAACCCTTTTTTAAAAATCCCATTTAGCCTTTACACATTTCAATCTTTCTTCTGCAGATGTCTAACATCAAAATATGATTATTTAGAAAAACAGGTGCTTCTGCTATCCCCATAAATAAAAAAGAAAGGTTCAGCAAAATTTCTCACCCATATACTGGCAAAATATATATTAATAAAATATAATTGTTGCAATTGGTAAGTTATAGGAAACATTCTAGAGCAGGTGACAAAAAAATGAATCATAGAAAAAAAGAGATTATTCATAAACGCCTAGAAAACATCAGGTTGATTATGAGAAACTGTTCATTTAGTGACCGTGCAAAGTTACAAGGGCACTGAAAAAAGTGACTTATGACAGTTTTTCAGACGCTCATTGCAGCATCCCAGGGTCACGTGATCAAAATCAGAATTCCTGGCATGTACTTATGATGGTTACCACGTTTGAGGGTCACGTGATCTCCTTTTGGGGCTTCTGACGAGCAAAATCAACAGGGAAGCCGGATTCCCTTAACAACCGTGTTACTTGCTTAACAACTGCAATGATTCACTTCACAAGAAAGGGCAAGAAAGGTCGTAAAATGGGGCAAAACTCTCTTAACAACTCTCTTGCTTAGCAACAGACATTGTGGGCTCCGTTGTGGCCGTAAACCCACCACTGCCTTGTGCAGCCTCTTCTAGCAACTGAGGGAAGCTGCAGAGAAGCTCCAGGTCTCTTCAATGCTGTTCCAGAGGGAGGGAAATGGGGAAAGGAGCTCAGCCACAAGAGAGGAGATTCCGGCTGAAGGAGAGGAAGAACCTCCTGAAAGGAGGAGCCGTTTCAGAGCTGAGCCCTTAAAGCAGAGGAGTTCAGCCTCCCCTTCACTGATGACGCAAAGACTGAGCAGCCATCAGTGGGAGAAGCTTTCACTGGGATTCCTGCAGAGAGGAGGGTTGGGCTAGATGGCCTCAGGGTGTCCTTCAAAGTTACAGATGTAAAATTCTACTATGCTAATCACAAACCCATAAAGACATGAGTATATTTAAAAATGCATACATCCTTTTAAAATTAGCAGCGTGTAAAACCAAAATGTATCTGTTATGGTGCCTGCAGTTTAGAGCAGTGGTTCTTAACCTTTTTGAACAAATCGCCTCCTTGAGCCAATGAGGAAGTTGTCATCGCCCCCCTCCCCCAACATAACCTCTCAATCACAACATAGGAAATAATTCTTCAATTTATGCAAACACTTTTTTTCCTTCCTCTCTCTTTCTCTCTTTCCTCTCTCTTTCTCCTTCTCTCTCTCTTTTTCTCTTTCCCCTCTCCCTCTCTCTTTCTCTCTTTCCTCTCCCTCCCTCCCCCCTCTCTCTCCAGGTGAGGAGAGAGAGAGAGAGAGAACGAAAGGCAGACGGTGCCGAAGGGGCGGGGAGGGGGGGCAGGAGGCAGCAGAAGGCTCTGAAAGGCACCCGGGGCACCACGGACCGGCCCGGGGAGACGCATGGCTGGCTCGGCTGCCCAGGGAGTGGCCTGGAGATTGGCCAGGAAGCGATGCCCCCGCTGGCCGCTGGCCCAGCCGGGACTGGAGCAAGAGACAAGGCTAGGGAGAAATGCCTGTGCTGGATGGCAGTGGAAGGGAGGCTGGGTCCCGGATGGCTGCTTTTCACAGCCAAACGCCGGATGCTGAGTAATTGACTGGGGCGGAACAGCGGAGTGGGGGGAGGCTATGTAAAGTGCGTCTTCCCAAGCCAGTCCGGTCGGCAGTCCCGGCTGGGGCATCGCTCCCTGGGCCATCCCCGGGCTGGTCCCTGGGCAGCCTCCCCCCACCCTGCTGTTCCACCCCAGTCAACTGCCCAGCATCCAGCGGCCATCGCACAGCCAGACGCCGGTGGGCCGCAGATCGCTGGGAGTGCCGCATGGTGCGGAGTGGCCCCAGCTCCTCCAGTGCGACGGACCTACCGGCGGCATGGGAATCTCTGGCGTCGGTCCCGGTGGGAGGCGGATCATTGCCCTGGTTCCGACCGAGGACACCGGCAGCGCGGGAGATGGTTTGGCTGACAGGGGGCGTTCTGCGGATGCCCCGCGACTTGAGCCTGGGGATGCCGGCAGCGTGAGGGGAGGCTTGGCGATGCAGCTGATGGGCGGGGCATTCCACAGATGCCCGTGGCCCATGGCTTGAGCCCGGGGATGCCGGCGGCACGTAGGACAGCCTGCCAACATGACTGTGAGCCGGGGCGTCCCCACAGGCCCGACAGACAGCGGAGCTGGGTACCTCCAGCGGCGAAGGGGGTCTGGTGAGGCCACCACAGGCCATGGGCGGGCCCACAGTCTGGAGCGATGCTGCCCAGGGATGGCCCAGGGAGTGATGCCCCAGCCAGGATTGCTGCCCGGACCGGCTCGGGGAGATGCGCTTTACATAGCCTCCCCCCACCCTGCTGTTCCACCCCAGTCAATTGCCCAGCATCCGGCGTTTAGCCGTGAAAAGCAGCCATCCAGGACCCAGCCTCTCTTCCGCCACCATCCAGTGCAGGCGTTTCTCCCTAGCCACGTCTCTCGCTCCAGACTGCGGGCCCACCCCGGCCTGCGGTGGCCTCGCCAGACCCCCTGTTGCCACTGGAGGCACCCAGCTCCACTGCCTGCCGGGCCTGCGGGGATGCCCCAGCTCACGGTCACGTTGGCAGGCCGTCCCACGTGCTGCCAGCGTCCCCGGGCTCAAGTTGCGGGCCACGGGACATCCGCGGAATGCCCCCGTCGGCTGCATCACCAAACCTTCTCCTGTGCCACCAGCGTCCTTGGTCAGAACCGGGGCAACGATCCGACTCCCGCCAGGACCAACGCTGGAGCCTCCCATGCCGCCGGTAGGTCCGTCATGTTGGAGCAGCTGGGGCCGCTCCGCACCGTGCGGCGGTCCCAGCGATCCATGACCCACCGGCGTCTGGCTGTGTGATGGGCTATGCAGTGGCCACCGCCTGGAGCATGCTTCCCCCCTTCCCATGAATGTTGAGCCCACGGGGGCTTGACAGTGTGACTGGCTCGGCTGCCCAGGGAGTGGCCCGGGCACGGCCCAGGGACCGATGCCCCCACCGGCCACCACCCCAGCCGGGACTGCCACCCAGGGGGCGGCAGGAGGAAAAAGGGGAGGAGGAGGAGGAGGGCAAGGAAGCCGGCGCCGGGCCCCAGGAGGAGGCACTCCCGCGGGTCCGGCCGGGGCTCTTCTGCTGCTGGTTGGAAAATGCCTCCCCCCTCCCTTTCTCTGTCTCCCCCCCATCTTCTGCTCACCTCACATTCTTCGCTGACAAAGCAGCCGGGACTCCGGCGCACCTTCCCGGCCAGCTTGGCCAAGGGTCCCGCCGGCTGGGGATCGCAGGGGCTGCTCTCCCTCAGGGCCATGGCTTGCAGGAGGGCTGGCCTGCCGAGCTGAGGCTCTGGCGGGCCGCTCCCAACGGGAATCCCGGGGCTTCCCCGTGCGGCTCCCCGGCCACGTGCACCTCGGACAGGGCCAACCAGGGAAAGGGATTTCCTGGCCGCGCTTCTCCCAGGGGGCGGGGCACCCGGGCGCAGGGCCAATCAGGAGCCCTGCGAGGGGGCAAGTCTGCATGAGAGAGAGAGAGAGAGAAGGGAAGTGTAAGTGTCTCTCTCTGTCTCTATCTCTCTCTGCAAATGGCGGAGGAGGCTTGGAGCTGCAGGGGAAGGCTCAAAAGTGTCCCCAAAACTTCTTGCTCCATCGCTCCCATATTGCCCCCTTTTCATTCCTTTACCCCGCGTCACCCCTTTTTGTTCCATCGCCCCCCTGAAAAATGAAATCACCCCCTGGGGAGCGATATCGCCTAGGTTAAGAACCACTGGTTTAGAAGATTATGTCTCTAGGAATTAGATTGGCCAAACCTGTTGATCTTTGAGACGGTTCCCCTCCTTCCCCTCTGGATTCCCTCTCCAAAGGAACCGAGATTAATGGATCCATATTGGGACCCCCATACCTGCCATGGCTGCAGCCTTGGAGCCCCCAAGATCTTTTCTCCCTCCTTCCTTCTCCTCCTCAATCTGGAAGAATAGGCGGCATTCAAGGCCTGGGCCAGAGTCTTCATGATACTGTAACAATGGTGACTATTTGTGACCCTTTCCCTGTTCCTTTTCTCCTGGGTCTCCAGTGGGGCTTTCTGGGTGCATCTTCTCCGGCCTTTGACAGAAAAGAGGTGCTTCGAAAGAGAACAGCGGAAATAATTATCTTGAAATTGATCTTCCACAAAGAAATGGGATTCAAAGGCATCATCCATTGGCCTCTCATTTGGCAGAAAATTAAAGCTCCAAATACTATGGATGTATTTGTAAAGTCTGTTATTTTTCAATATATATGTTCCCAAAACTGTACTGATCCAGACTTTCCCTTCAATGGGTCCTGTCAAATTCCCAAGTGCGAAATGGAAAGAAAGAATTCTGTCCGTAATGTGAGTATATTCCAGGAAGTGAACAAAGACATTGACTTGTCTCCACTTAGTGAGGGCATCTCTGAGGGCTGCTGTATATTCAGTTTTTGAGAAGAGTTGTGATATAACCACACAAATTCCATTTCTGACAAGCATAGGAGGGAAAGTCCTCATGAAATTCTCTCCATTATCTGTGTCGGAAGCAAAGAGGCCAATCAAGGTCCATCTAAAATGGAGGAGCAGTTGGATAACTGCTGGGTAGTGGAATCCTTCTTTGGGGAGCATCCGGTGGAAAAAGGGGAATTTCCTTTTATCACTTAGAGCCTCTGAAGCAGTAGCATGATTGATCTGAAAAAGCAATGAAGAAAGCTGTTTTATATTGGGAGTCAGATAAAGTCCAAAATATTAGCTTTTAATAAATTCAACTTGGTTTTGATGAACAAATTAAACAGATAATTGTTGATTAGCCATTATGCCATATCAAGAACCAGAATATTAAATACAAAAAATTAACAACATTGTATATAAAAATTGAATACAAGAAACAAAGGAAATAAAAAAGAATAAAAATAAAAATATGAATCGTATTTCTGTATCACCCCTACAATTTATTGCAATCAGATCCACATATGCAGATGTGGAAGTGAATTGTTTTGTTCCAATAAAGGGCTGTATTATATGTAAATCTTTAACTCTAACTGCAGAGTCAATATATTGCTTTAACACAAGTATCCTAAAAGGTACTTTGTGTAATGTGCAGTGCAGGATTCTGATCTCTCTCGTTCTTATGCAGTTGACATTCAATATTCCAGATTCTTGATGAAGCAATCTTTTGATTTTTTCTTTTTTCTTTTTATTTCTATCCCACCTTGATTATTTTTTCATTCGTTCTCTAGTTATAAAAGAGATGGGGAGGTCACAGCTCCTAATATAGTTTGTCAGTTGCAGAATCCAAGAGGGCTTATTTGCAATATTGTACGTTCCAACACAGAGAACTTTGGGACTCTGTCAGGTTCCAGAGGTTTAACTGTACACCAAGAATTACAGCCATGTGGAAAAGAAAGGACACCCTCTTTGAGTTCTGTGGTTTTACATATCAGGACATAGCAAAAAGCATCTGGTCTTAAGCAGTTCTTAAAAGTAGGTGTCAACGCTGTTAATATGGGATATTATTGCATTGACAAGATATGCAGAACTGTCTGGTATTTTTGGAGTTAAATCAGATGACTCTGTCAGGTTCCAGAGGTTTAACTGTACACCAAGAATTACAGCCATGCGGAAAAGAAAGGACGCCCTCTTTGAGTTCTGTGGTTTTACGTATCAGGACATAGCAAAAAGCATCTGGTCTTAAGCAGTTCTTAAAAGTAGGTAAATACAGCCTCAGATGAACAACAACATATAACATATTACACCATGTCATCATTTATTTTACAAAAAGAAAGACAAAATGGAGAAGCCGTGTGTGAAGGACGAAGCACACCCTGACTGCTTCCATAGGTATGAAGAGGCTAAGAGGTAGCCTGGTGCTGCTGATCAAGTGACCTTCATTAATTGATCATCAGCAAGTGTGACTGCCTCTATAAAAGCCAAAGTTTCAGGAGTTTGCCCGTCTCCAGAATTGAGTTGTGTATTAACACAATGCCAAAAGTTAAAGACTTCAGCAATGATCTTAGAGAAGCAATTGTTGCTGCCTTTCAATCTGGACTGGGTTACAAGGCCATTTCAAAACAATTTAAAGTCCATCATTCTATAGCGAAGAAGATTATTCACAAGTGGAAAACATTCAAGGCAGTTCCCAATCTGCCCAGGAGTGAACATCCCAGCAAGTTCATCCAATGCTCAGAGATACTGCAAAAAATCAAGAGTTCCACCTCAGACTCTACAGGCCTCCGTGAGCATGTTAAATGTTCATGGCAGCAGAATTAGAAAAGGACTGAACAAGCAGGGTTTCTTTGGAAGGGCTGCCAGGAGAAAGCCTCTTCTCTCAAAAAAGGACATGGCAGCCCGGCTGAGGTTTGCCAAGTTGCACCTGAACAAATCGCAAGACATCTGGAACATTCTCTTTTGGACGGAAGAGACCAAAGTGGAGAAGTTTGGCCATAACACACAGGGCCACATCTGGTGAAAACCACACACAGCCTATCAGCACCAACATGCCTCACCAACTGCCAAGCATGGTGATGGAGGGGTGAGGATTTGGGCTTGTTTTGCAGCCAGAGGAGCTGGGCACCTTGCGGTCATTCACTCCGCCATGAACTCCTCTGGGTACCAAAGTATTCCAGAGCCAAATGTGAGGCCATCTGACTGACAGCTGAAGGTTGGTGGACTTTGGGTCATGCGAGAGGACGACAATCCCTAGCACACCACAAACGGCTGAAGAAGAAAAGAATCCAGGCGTTGGAATGGCCCAAAGTCCAGACCCCAACCCAATTGAAATGCTGTGGTGGGACCTCAAGAGAGCCATGCAGAAACAAACACCCACAAACGTCCATGAACTGAAGCCACGTTGTAGAGAAGAGGGGGCCAAAATTCCTCTCACAACAATGTGAGGGCCTGATGAAGTTATACAGAAAACGATTACTTCAAGTTATTGCTGCTAACGGTGGTTCTACAAGCTGTTGTATCATAAGGTGCATTAAGTTTTTCAAACATAGCTTCTCCATTTTGGCTTTCTTTTTGTAAAAAAACCGAGGTGGTGTAATATGTTGTGTGTTGTTCTTCATCTGAGATTGTAGTTACCTACTTTTAACAACTGCTAAAGACCTGGTGATTTTTATCAGATACGTAAAATCGCAGAACTCAAAGAGTCTGGATTTTCCTTTTCACATGGCTGTATTTCCCCTGATTTTAGACAAAGATGAAATTGCATAAATTCCCAATCCAGCTCTGAGTCAGCAACTGAAGTCCTTTTATCCATCCCCAAAATACTCCTCAGGTCCAGTGATTGGGTTTATTCCAGTAGAGGCATATTTTAAGCCCCAAACATCAGTTCAATATAAGGATTTGGTGGTAACTTTGGCATTATCTACTCTAATAATTGGGAAGAAAGCTGTACAGCTATGTTTTTTAAAATTTAAGCAGTAGATTCAACCCTGCCCTTGCTCTAAGTGGGCTCCTTTGATGATGGCAGATCCAAGATTCAGTCTCAGAGAAAAGTAACGCTGGGAAGGAAAGGTGTTACTTGCTGTATTGGCTACATTTGTCTTCCAAAGACCACAACTTTTGACTTTCATTTATCAATAATCAGAGAATTATTATGTCAGTAGGAGCCAAGTTTTCTCAAGAGTCTACGCAATCTAACCCCTAGGATAACAGTACAGCATTATCAGTTTAAACCAAGGTGTATTTAGCAAGTAAGAGGCTCGGTGGCTTAAAGACACTGAATCTGTTCCAGCAGTTCGAGATCTGTCACTGCATGGTGGAGTGAGGTCCCGTCACTTGCCTCAGCTTCTGCCCACCTAGCAGTTTGAAGGCTTGTGACAACACTAGTAGATAAATAGGTACCACTTTGGTGGGAAGTGTGGCGTGTTTCATGCAGACTGTTGGGCGCCTGTCAGTGCTGGACTTGCTGGGATGTGACACCCAACTGTGAGGCGACATCGGTGGTGAGAGAAGCCTGGATGATGCCACAGGAGACCTCTCGTCTTTCTGGTGCGGAGTCAGTTCACCCCCTGTGGGGCACCCTGGATGAGCTCATGAGCACAAACTGAGCAAACTAGCATTCCTCGGCTGTGAAACAAACACTATATAGTCTCCTGGCTATTTATACCTTTGCCATATACTAAATAAATAAACAATTTAGCACGTTAGGCATGTACATGAGAATCCTTCCTTAGTCCTGGTAAGTCATTAATATCTAGACTGAATAAGAAGAGTTCAAATATGTACTCTTTTATGTTACACCTAGGTAAGTATCGATCCTTCTTCTCGTGGCTCCACTGAGCCCAAACCTCCCTCTCAAACAAGGGCTTGTGGAAAGGGCTTGGATCAGGGCCAACATTCTGAGTTCCATTTTAAGGGAAATCAATTTCCTCCATCATATTTCTCCATTTACTGTATCAAATGCTGCAGTAACATCTATAAAGCCAGAAAACCGTTGTTTACCTGACTGACATATTGTGTAATTAGCTATTTCAAAAGAAATCTGTTGTCAATATTAGATTATTAATTTATTGATTAATTATTATACAACTGTGTGAAACTTTTTCCTCTACTTAAAACCTTCTTGTTCTTCTGCAAGGAATGCACGTTTGTTCTACCCAACCTCAAGTTTACTTAAGAGGAACATGGTATATATTTTAGCCACAATATCCATTAGTCTAACTAACCTGTAATTGCTAGAGTCCTATTTATTCCATTTTGTTTTTATAAAGAAACACCACTATTGCCAACTTGAGTACAACTGGATATGTCAGGTATTATTTCTATGTTTAAATGAACATTCCAATAGTTCACCCACAACTGGGGATATTTTTTGAATAGCCGGGAGAAAGTCCTCTACAGGGACCTTACTGCTTTTCAGGCTTTTTATGAGGAATTTGAACATAAACATAATAGGAGAAACATAATTGATATGTTTGGTATTATTGAGAAAAGCAACTCTTGAATTCCATGTAGAAGATATGCTTGGATCCCGCTCACTTTACCAGACAGAGAATAACACACACAAACCTGGGGGACTTTGTAGGTGTCTGCTAATGTTGACATCTGGATGGAGATTTCCCTGCCAGCTGCTTCAAAAAGAGCCAGGAGGTTGTCCTTCCTTCCACAGCCATAGTTGGGGACATTGGCTTCTCCAGTAGAGAGAATGTCCAGCAAGGCATCTGAAGTACGTGAAGGGCTCAAATAGTTGTCATGAATGTTGTAGCCAAGTGTGAGATTGTGCAGGAGCTGGGGATTCTTGTTGACCAGTTGAATGGTGAAAATTAATTGTAGGGTGTATAAAAAATCATAAGAACTCTTACTATAAAAAAATGTTCATGTTATTATCATCAATAGCAACAACATTTTTTAAAAGAATTTATTCCTTTTTCTCTCCCCAAACTTACTGAGTCTTAAGCCAATACTGATCCAAAACCAATAATCAGTTATACAAATAGGAGAATGGGCTGAATAGAGGCAACGACAACTGTTTCAATCACTACTTTAAACAAAATGAATTCAAGTGATGAATTCAGCAGTGAACGGGGAGAGGAAAATAATCTGGATTGCCTTTGGGTTTTTTTAACCCCATCTCTGGATTTGAGTCTCTTCTACAAAATAAGAAAAAAGAGGAAATCAAAATCATCCAGGAAATTAGAGAAGTCCTGTAATATAGAAGCAAGTGAAAAGAAGAAGAAAAGAAGGAAAGTGTGAGAATTAGAAAATGGGCGAATGCAACTCCATCACCTTGAACGACTTACGGTGGAGATGGAACAAAAGGAGCCATGTTGAAAGGCAACATTATATTCGATAGTTCATTTCTAGTGGTGACTATACCAATGAGATGGTCTCCTGGCCTGTAAAAGCTCCATGGTTTATTTTCATCCTGGTGCTCCAAACTCAGTGGGCATTTCGTTCTAAGCTTTCCAGAGACCGGCTGGGACACCAGCAGCATCAGAACCAGAAGCAGCAGGTCCATAATTCATAGGGCTTTATTAATCCTCTTCCTGTTTCTAACACCAACAGCAGAGAACAATTGGAAGAATTCAAACCACTCTCAGAAGGTGGAGATGCCAGAGACTTTCCTGATAGAAACAGAGAAGCACTCAGCTTCACCTGGGAGGAGAAAGAGGTACAATCAAGAGCAGAGCCCTGGCCTGCCCCAAAACTTGTTACCTCAGAGCTTGACCTAACAAATTTATCCCTTTCTGATACAAGATCCTTTGCTTATGGCTTCAGTCTGATGTCTCCCTGAAAGGCAAAGAGATCTCAAAGACCCAGGTGGTCATAATTGCAGTGAGAAGCAACTTCTCCTCTTGGGATCCTAAACCTCTTCTGCAGAGGAGACACTGGAGAAAAGCATGTTAGTGAAAAATCACAGATACACTCCTGGGGGCACTGTTCTGTTGTGGTTGTGGGTCCTTCCTGTTAGGACATGTCCAGAAAGTGATGCTGGGGAAGACAGTTCAACACCCAGGGAATTGACTTCTGCTGTCCTTCAACATGGCCTCTTTTCTCCAGAGATTGCTGGGGAAGTTTAGTGTCACTTTAGGTTAATTCATTTAACTCTGGTGCTGCCTGTCTTCTAATGGCAAGGAGGCCATCAGGCAACCCTTGAACGCTGCCCAATGTTAAGAGGAGGCCCTGTTTGGAATTTTGTTTTATATCAGAATCCCATACATTAATCCTAATTGCAGCTGATTTTAAAATTGCTTGTGCCTGAAGTGAAATTTCATTTCTCATCTTTTCTAGCAATATTAATCTTTGGATCAGAGCTCCTTAAGAAGCAGGAAAGTGACAACTTGTGGACTATAAACAATAGGGAGGAAATTACAGAGTGGATGGAAGTTTTTATTTATTTTTTGTTCCTTGTCATTTCTGTGTTGTCTCTCCATGTTCATGTAATATGCTAAGATTCTTTATATTTTGATCTTTCTTAGTTTATTAAATGAAGAATGGACTGTAAGGTCTGCAGCTGAGATTTATCCCTCCCTCCCTCCCTCCCTCCCTCCATCTATCTTTCTAATCATTAAATTTATCGGCCACCCACCTTATCATAGGGTAACTCTACAAAGATGGTGGTGATGCCCAGAAGTGTGGTGGATGGTGCGGCCTGATTTCTAACAACATGGTTTTTGGAAATCTTGTGGACCTTCCTCTGGTTGTGTGGATGTACTTGGGGGGGGGGAGGGACCCCTTTGACCTTCCCATCTCTGAGGCTGAGACTTTCTATACCAAAAAACCTCCAAGGGGTTTGAAGGTGCTTTTGGGACTCCTTTGTTCCTGGTTTATTTGGATCAATTTTGGGGGGGACTATGTGTCTTAACTTGGGGGGGGGCATTAATAAGGACTTCTTGGCCTGGAAGGGAGAACGGGGGGAGGGGGCTGAGTGAGAGGGGGGAACTGAAAGGACAGACAAGTCCATCCTGGCAGTGAGGAACAGAGGGTGGCCCATATCCCAGGTCCACGACTGGAAAGTTCTCCCACTGAACTTCCCTCAGATTCTGCTCTCAGTGCCTGGAGACCAGATCCTGGGGGGCTCCTGGTTCAAGCTGTTGCTTTTCAATGCCAGGTGGATGTGCAATTAGACTCTCTCCTCCAGGATGCTCACAGCCAAGTCTCACCAAAACTGGGTTACCCCCAGAGAAGAGGAGGAAGCCCCTCCTCGGTCAGAAATGGGCCCACCCCAATTTCTGAGTTTGTCCCAGGTGGGACCCCAGAGGAGAGGAGGAGGGGAGGCTTCTGTCATCCCTGGTTTGTTACAGGCTCTTAGGAGGCTCCACGTGGACCTCTGGCTGGTCTCAGGGAGGTTGCGAGGACCCCAGGCTGGTCAAGTAGGTTGTGTGAAGGTGGTCCTTGCGAGAAGAAAAGTGTCCCCAATACAGGTAGGCCTCGACTTACGACCACAATTGAACCCAACATTTCTGTTGTTAAGTGAGACATCTGTTAAGTGAGTTTTGCCCCATTTTATGACCTTTTCTGCCACAGTTGTAAGTGAATCACTGCAGTTCTTAAATTAGTAAATCGGTTTTTAAGTGAATGGCTTCCCCATTGACTTTGGTTGTCAGAAGGTCGCTAATGGAGATCCTGTGACCTTGGGACACAGCAACGGCCATAAATATGGGTCAGTTGCCAAGTGTCTGAATGTTGGTCACATGACCATGGGGATGCTGCAAAGGTCATAACTGTGAAAAACGGTCATAAGTCACCTTTTTCAGTGCGGTTGTAACTTTGAATGGTCACTAAATGAACTGTTGTTAAGTCAAGGACCCAGGTGTGTCGGGGGTTGTGTGAAGCCGACCAGCTCCTGGTCCTGGCCAGGATGAAGGGCCGAGGCAGGAGCAGAGATTCTCGGTTTGTTTCAAAAGTTAAGACTCCATTTTCTGGATAGCAGGAGGCTCCGACCTCCAGGAGGGCTGGTTTTCCCTGGATGGATCAGGCCGAGCCCCGAGTGCGATTCAGACATATCCTTCCCCCCACAGCCCTGAATCGATCCCAGAATGCCTGAGCGAATTTCCCTCCGAATCCAAAAGGGGTTTTGAAGCGATTTCTTTCCCAGGGAGGTGAAGGAGGAGGGACGGAGGGAGAAGAGGGGAAAGGGGAGAATTTGGCCTCTTCCTGCTGGGTGTTTCGAGGTCAGGAGGATGAAGAGGCCGGAAGAAACGTTCCTGCAGCTCTGCCAGAACCTCCGATGGACCCTCCTTTTTCTTCCCCCTTTTGTGAGGGTTTCACTCTTCACTGGACAGAGAGTCCTCCACTTACAACATTTCGCTTAGTGACCATTCAAAGCTGCAACAGCACTGAAAACAGTGACTTATGACCATTTAATAAGTGTCGCCATAGATATTCCAATCAGGATGGGTGGATGCTCCATAGGTAACAAACGTTGAATGGAGGAACCCCAATGTCTTTTTATTAGCAAGTGTGAGATGAAGGGCAATATGCACCAGTGGTTATCAAGCTGGCCGAGAAAATGGCCCCAAGGAGGGATTTGATCAGGCTGTTCTACTCTGGATGTTGGATTCACCAACATTTCAATGAATGACTTTGAGGAAAGGAGAGAAGGAATGAATCTTCTAATCCCAGAGAAGACAGAAGGGTCCGTTGTGGCCTTGGATTTTGGGGTGTCCATGAGGCTGCCTGAGTCAAGGTGGATTAAAATAAGGGTTTTTTAAACTGTTCATCTGGAAATGAACAGAAATTAATCTTGCAGGACTGATTTGTCCCATTTTGAAAGAAAACTCTCAAGTGGGACAGGGGCCATGAGAGCAGGAAGGCCAGAGTCTGAAATTAGGCAGGGACAATCAAGGCCTAAATCTTAGGCCGAGCCAGGAATTCTCCATATTCAGGGCTTTCTGGCTCAGGACAGGCCATAATTCTGCATTATTCTTTGTATTTTTCCACTCACTGGACTAGTTTCAAGGGTGACAGCTGGAAAACTCCTTGGGGGGACAAGAGGGAGGATGGAATCCCCAGCCCTTCCCTAATTATGGGGGGGGAGGGACCCCTGCCACGGCTCCTCTGCAGAACTGGAAATGAGCCTGTAAACAAGAACTCGGCTCCAGGTTTGGAAATTAATGGGGGGGGAGAGGGGGAAGGGGGGGCAAATATGCTTTTCTTGCTGAAAATAAACATGGCTGAGATGAGGTGATGAAAGAACAACCAACACTGCCTGGTTAATGCCCAGGTTTCCTGCAGTCCTGAAAATAATCCCTGCAGATTGAGACCCTAAACGGGGTCAAGGGGTCTTCCCTGAGAGGCAACCCATCCCTGGATCTCAGGCTGGGTCTCCTCTACACTTTTCTGGCTCTAGGGCACACCTGGCCTCTGGTGGGATGTCCGGTGCCTACCCCAAAATGGGGGAGGCAGCAGAGTGGCCGGTCCCAAAGCAGCAGCCAGATCAGACCTGAAAACAAATTCCCAAAATTTGTCATCAGGAAGTTGCAGCATGTGGATAAAAAAATCCCTTTCCTGATACCAACATATGGATCCATGAAGGTCCTGCGGTTAATGTGTGACACAAGCAGCGGAAGCTCGATCCTTAAGATGCTTCTGAGGTTCTCCTTGCAGGCTTTTCCATCTTTCTTTCTGCCCTGGACCTTCCCCTCATCCGCTCAGAGTTCCCACTGAAACAATCTAAATGGACATGTTGGGTTGCCACTGGAGCAACGTGGGAACCTCCTCCGTTGCCAGAACATCCAGTGTGTGCAGTTGCTCCCGGGTGGCCTCCATTCTCGCCAATGTCCAAGGAGGTTAATAACCTCTAACCCTTGTAAGGTTTTTAGCTCAGAATCCCAATAAACCCAATAAGACTCTGAACAAGGCAACTGAAAAGAACACAGGTTTATTCTTTTGATCAAAGGAATGGGCTGGGTGTCGCAGTCTCTTGTCACACGCACGCACTGCTATGAGACAGAGGAGAGTGAGAACAACCTAATCAGAAAAATTCTGCTTTTTATAACTAATACACATTACAAAGTTCCTGCGCAACTAAAAAGTTCCTTTGAATTTCCTTATCTATTCTAGCTCACTTACATTGCTGTATCTCTAAGCCTGAATGCACAATAGCTCAATAGCCGGCAATTGGCCCAGAAACCTAACTTGTTACTTCTAGGCAGCTACGGTAGAGAAGCGAAAGAAAAGCTCTTGCATTTACCATCCAAGGAGGAAAAGGGGGTGGAAAAAGAAGGAAGTGTTGCAGATTCTTAGCTAGGCTTTCTCTATCTCTTGGAACAACACAGTTTAAAGTAACAGAAACGTTTTCTTTGGTCAGCACAATTCAGAATACAATGGAGCACATACAGAAAGCAAGCAGGAATAAATGAACAATAGCTGGGCTATGTTACACATGAAAGATGAATTATACAGAAAAGGTTATATTTTGAAATATTATACTTTGCTTGATCTCTACAAAGGGGATTGACTTCTGCTGTCCTTCAACATAGCCCAGAGACTGCTGGGGCTTCTATGCCAGGCTGAGCCAATTTTTGGACCAGAGGCAGACTGTAGAAGACCTCCGTGATCTGATGCTCAAAGTTCTCCGGAGGGAGAAAGACACCCAGTCACTGTGCTCAGCAAAGGAGAGAGAAAGAACAATTACTATCCCTGTTGTGTGGAGAGGAGCCCCTTTGCCCTGGGATGGGGGCCCCGAGGGGGTCCGGGAGGGAAGGGGCGTCCTCAGGATGGGCTCCTGGACAGGGATGGAGGCAGGAGGGGCGTCTCTCCCTTCGGCCAGAGGCTGAGCAGAGGCCGGACCTTCCCCGGATCCCTCGGCTCCTCCAGCTGCCCGGCCTTCCCTGGAGCTTCTCTGCCTTCCTCGGGAGCCTCCCGGGAAGCCCCTCCGTCCTTCGCCAGAGACCCTCAATCCACACGGGCAGATTTAGGCCGCCTGTCAACGCTGCTAACGTTGGAGGTTCTTGCTTTGACAACAGATGAAAATGCAGCCATTTTCTTTTTTTTTTTTTTATAACAAGTTTTATTGATTTTTTTTTGTTTTACAACCAAGTGCTTGGAACTCATCGTGGAGATAGGGCACTCCATACAACAAAGTAAAAAATATAATAATACATAGACAATTTGAATTACTTCTTTAAAGTTTCCCTCTCTAAGCAAAGAAAGAAAAAACAAATAGAAAAAAAACAACACACACAATATCAATAATATTTCCACCCGTTTTCAGGCTTAACTAACTCACAATTAACATATTCCAATTTAGTCTTATATAAACATATAGTATACAATTCGGATACCCATATAGTATAGATTATTTTTAAGATATACATATTATTCCAATTGTTCAGTTTATAGTTCTCTGTTTTAAAACCATTTTACATTCAAGCCTAAAATAATAAGACAATAATTGTTTCTAAAATAGACTTATAATATGCCTATTATCTATATATATATATTTTAATATCTCTCAACTATATTCTATTTCCTGTACTCTATCAAATATTTTTATAAATCATAGTTAAATGTTTCACCAATCTCTATCCAACTCCTAATTTTAGATTTTCCAATTTTCCATCTTGCCATCCGGACCATAATCAAATCAATAATTTACATCAATATTAACTCAGATCAAAGTCTTGAACCTTAGGAATCTCAAGCATATTAGTTCAGTCAAAGTCTCTAAAAGCCATTTTTACCCATCCAATAAAATTTTAGCTCTAACTTTTAAACCTAATTCTAGCTTTCTTTTTGTGCCAAGCAGGTTTCCACAATAGGGCTTCTAATTCCTTCCATAGTATTTGACCATACACATTTTTCCACAATTGAATCCAGTCATAGTCTTCTTCTCTTTTCTCCAATGTTGTCTGCACTATGTAATCAGTCTTAATCAATATGGTGATTGTTCATTGTTTGTTCATGTTGTCAGCATTTTTAACGTCTCGTATCTGAAAGTCTGTTCCTGTTGCTTTTAAAATTATAGATGTTTTAGTTGAACTCTGCCTTTGGTCATCCAAAGTCTCCGTCATTTGTGTATATCTTCCTCTTCAACAGATTGTAAATGTGTTTCCTCCATATCGTTAAGTTGTAGACCTAGTTGTGTATCATATCCAATAAGTTGAATTTCAGTTTTTAACTCTGGGATTTCCCTTTTCCAAAGCATTCTAAAATGTTCTTTTAATTCCTCCTTCGTTTCCAAGATTTTTTCTAATATAAATCCATAGTTAAGTTGTGAGTGGGATTCCATTCTTCGTTTTTTTAGTATAAAATCCAAACAAAAGTAGGAAAAAGCAAGTACAAAAATAAAAACAGCAAAAGTCCCAATCAATATTATGAATATCTAATTTATAATCCAAATAAATAATAGCAACTGGTGTCTCAATTATTATATTGTAATCCTAAAGCGAAAAAATCCATTTTTCAGGAGAGTATACTTTGTATTATAAAATCAAAAACAGCAGGCAGAAGTTTAAACAAGTTCCAAAAGAAATGCAAGCATCTGGGCGATAGTTACAATGTTGCAATGGGGCTTTCTGGGCTTCACGCCAAATTCCGAATTAGATTGTAGCCGTGCAATCCACATAAATTCGGCCAGAAGCCGTAGCGTTTTTTTTTTTTTTTAAAGTAGATAACACTGTTCAGAGGGGGGGGGGAGAAGAAGAACACTCCACCCCCCTCCCTAAAAGTTTCCACTTAAGCTGAAAACAAGCGAGCAGAGAAAGAGAGTCACAGTAAGAATTTTTTTCTTCTCTTTTTTCTTCAGGGTCCCCCGAATCCAGCCGCTCAAATAAACAATATTTTTTTTTTCCCCACAGCTCTTTCCCCAAGTATTCAAACGCTGCTTTCTCAAGGGGGGAAAGTAATTTCTAAGAGCTTTTCACAGGGAAATGGGTAAAGTATCAAGAGGGAAGGAAAGGTCTCACCCGGATCTTCCACGGTGGTTCTTTTTGCTTAGATGTTGCTGTGACTTTCGGCCAGAGCAGCTGAGTGATCGGCCATGTTACTGGCCGATCTTTTCCCCGTCGGCCCAAAGGTGATTGCTCGGATCGCAGAGGGAGCTGCCGCTCCCTCTGCAATCAACGAGTGCCCTCCTCTACGGTGGTCGCTTCTCCGGGGCGACTTTCGACCCTGTCCAGGGTCTACCGGCGGGGGGAAACCGGTCGGCAAAGAGAGCATACTCTTTGCCTGACCGCAGGCACTGCTACAGGAACCGGAAGCCATTTTCTCTATGCTTTTAGAATTAGTTGATGCTGGGAGGGCGAATAGGGATGAGGGTCCAGCTAGTCATAACAATAATAACTCAGCCGTGGGAACCCAAGGTCATTGGGCCCAGAGCTGATAGAGTTTTGGCGGGCTGGAGAGCTGGGGAGCTTCAAGCTAATTGGGGAATGTGATTTATGAATGTTTATTGGAGGAGGGAGTTGTGCTTTGTTTCTGGACATGTCCTGACAAGAAGGACCACAACCACAACAGAACAGATGGTGTTAGAAACAGGGAGAGGATTAATAAAACCCTATGAATTATGGACCTGCTGCTTCTGGTTCTGATGCTGCTGGTGTCCCAGCCGGTCTCTGGGAAGCTTAGAACGAAATGCCCGCTGAGTTTGGAGCACCAGGATGAAAATAAACCATGGAGCTACTACAGGCCAGGAGACCATCTCATTGGTATAGTCACCACTGGAAATGAACTATCGAATATAATGTTGTCTTTCAACATGGCTCCTTTTGTTCCATCTCCATCGTAAGTCGTTCAAGGTGATGGACTTCCATTCCCCCCATTTTCTAATTCTCACACTCTCCTTCTTTTCGCTTGCTTCTATATTACAGGACTTCTCTAATTTCCTGGATGATTTTGATTTCCTCTTTTTTTCTTATTTTGTAGAAGAGACTCAAATCCAGAGATGGGGTTAAAAAACCCCAAAGGCAATCCAGATTATTTTTCTCTCCCCGTTCACTCCTGAATTCATCACTTGAATTCATTTTGTTTAAAGTAGTGATTGAAACAGTTGTCATTGCCTCTGCTCAGCCCATTCCCCTATTTGTATAACTGATTATTGGTTTTGGATCAGTATTGGCTTAACATTCAGTAGGCTTGTGGAGACAAAAAGGAATAAATTCTTTAAAAAAATGTTGTTGCTATTGATGATAATAACATGAACATTTTTTTACAGTAAGGCTTATGGTTTTTCATACACCGTACAATTAATTTTCACCATTCAACTGGTCAACAAGAATCTCCAGCTCCTGCACAATCTCACACTTGGCTACAACATCCATGACAACTATATGAGCCCTTTAAACACTTCAGATGCCTTGTTGGACATTCTCTCTACTGGAGAAGCCAATGTCCCCAACTACGGCGGTGGAAGGAAGGAGAACCTCCTGGCTCTATTTGATTCAACTAGCAGGGACATCTCCATCCAGAGGTCAACATTAGGAGACTTGTGCCCCGGAGCCAAGGCCAAAACTCTGTCAGAAGAAAAAGAGAAGGTCTCCCAGAAACTCTGCAATTTTAGATAGGGCAGGGGGTCTCCAGACCTGGCAACCTGTGGACTCCAATTCCCACGCTAGCTGGGAAATTCTGGGAGAAACTAGTCCAGGAAGAAAGAAAACCTAGAAAAGCAGGATAACAGAAGTTTACAAAGAGGAAGGAAAACAATGCCGTCTCTTCTCTGATATTCCCTGGAAAATGTCCTGGCAGAGCTCAAAAATCAGGATCAGATCGTGTTTTGCATACCGAAAATCCTAAATCCATTTCCCTTGGGAACCTGGAAGGCCGTGGCCCTTTGAAGAGAGAGAACCTTGAAACACATTGGCCAAGAATCTAATTCAGTCTAAAATGCCACAATGGGGGGAAAAATTGGTGTAACTCTCAATATACTTGCATTTGTTGACTTTCTCAGCTTGCAAAGTCCGTAACGTTTTTCTTTTATTGTGACATAATAACATTGTCTGGCTGGGGATATAGTCCTTCGCTCGCATTTAGTTTGGAGGACTCAAAAATGATGATGATGATGATGATGATGATCATGACCGTGATTATCCTCGTTATTAGAGTGGCTGAAATGGATGTTCTGCCGTTTCTAAGGGTGAGGCGCAAGAGAACCGTGTTCTTTTCCCCCTTTGGAGAAATGCAGCGAGAGTTTGTCAGTCCCTGCACACAATGAATGACGATGCCGAGGGGCTTTCACACGTAGAAGGGCGGGTGGTCCTCGACTTACAGCCATTCGCTTAGTGACCGTTTGAAGCCACAACAGCACTGAAAAAAAGAGTGGGAAAATGGCCGTTTTTCACACTTGTGACCATGGCAGCATCACAAGTTGAGGACTACCTGTAGTGCTTCAAGGCTACTACCATCTTCCTACAGTTGTATACTCCAGATACTTTGGATCAGAAAGCCCATCCTCTTTCAGTTACCTGGATCTTGATAGGCTGGCTGTGGGAGAGGACACCACAATAGAGAAACATATGATATAAAGAAGCCTAGTATATACTTTAAGCTCTTTTCACATAATCAACAACAAGAACATGCTTTAAAAAATTCATTTCAAGGCATATGGATAACATTGGTTCCCCCATATATGCCTATGGAGGTTGAACGGTGGGTTAACCAACATACCACATTACATTAGAACAGGGTTTGCCATCCTTGGCAACCTTCAGACCTGTGGCTGTGCCTGCCTTTTCTGGAATCGACAATGATCTCTTTGGCTTTTCCAGTGTTTAAAACTAGGCTGTTTTCCTTACACCAGTAATTGGCACAATTGGTCAATTTTAGGGAACATTCTGGGGGAGCAGATGACAAATAAAATGAACAGAGGAAAAAAAGATTATTCATAAACTCTTTGAAAACAACAGGTTGATTCCCAGAAAGAATGGGGGTCAAGGTTGAACTGCTTTTCAAACAGTTGAACACTTATTGCTATTCAGCTTGCCAAAGAACTGGGGGGAGGGGAGGGTGAGAAGGAAGGCAGACGACCCAAGAATAGAGCGGGTGAGCCAAGAACCCACCAAGGCCGCTACTGCAGGTGTCCGAAAAGAAGCGAACGGTTCTCAAAACAAAAGACTGAGGCATAATTGGACAGCACAATCACTATTGGAGGGGGGAGAGATGGGGAAGCTACTGTTTAAATATGTAGCACTGCATGGGAAACCCTCAGAGCTGGCTTCAATTCCTCAATGCCAAAATGGTGTACTTAATAAAGTTTCCCTTTTGGGATTGCAAAGTTCCTGAGAGTCCTGCTTCTCTTGGCTTTGCTAGTCGCAGGGTTGAGAATGGGTTTATTAAGAAGATAGTTGTCAGGCTAATCTTCTCCCTGGTCATCCTGATGGAAAACAGCTCCAGATGTGCTAATTGTACTTGGTTGTAACAAAACGTTTTGCAAATCTGAAAGAACAAATCTCCCACCAAGTCTTTTTTTCAGCCTGAAAAGTGAGCGAGGATCCTTTCTGAGTTTCTTTCTCTGCCCTTTTATGCAGCCGCAGGATTCCCCCCTCTTGTCTGATCCTTCCCCGGGCAGCCTCTCTTCTCATCCCAAACGTCATTCTCACGTATCCTGACCCTTCCTAAACAGATCGTGGGAACACTGGTGATATTACTTGGTCTCAGTAAAGTACTCACAAACAATTTTGTGATGTGATTAGAAACCTGAGGGGTGGATGGTATGATAACTAAGTGGATAAAAACTGTCTTCAAAATGATACTCAAATAATTTTTACTCTTTTTAAATCTTTCCTATGAAACCTGAAGGTTATGGATAACAATGTGCCATTGGTCATCAATTTTTCTATGTTGTCATTAATACAGAAGAGTTGATCAATCTCCGTCATGCAAGATTTGATCTAAGATGTAGATCTTAGACTAAGCTAATTTGATGTGATTTAAAGAATATCAAGTTTTTCAGCGTACAAGCCTTATTTGAAACTTCATTTTAAAAGTTTGCTAAAATAACAAAGTTCCGCCTCTGGAAGGGGCGGCTGGGGAGGCGCTTTGGGGCCGTCCGCCCAGTCCAGACTCGGGGGGGAAAGTCCGTCAAGCAGCAGCGTCCATCCTTCCTCCTGATCCCTGGCAGGAGGGGGAGAGGAAGGCAGCCCAGGGAGGGCCACAGCCCCATTCCCCGCTTTCCCATCTGATGGGACACGCGGCCCTCCAAGTGCACACAAGCAGCTCGGGGGCCCCAGAGGGAACCCTTCAGGGGGGCGGAGGGGCTCCTGCTTGGGCCGGGGTCAGACTAGGTGACCTCTGGGGGAACCTCCAGCCCTGGGATCCTCTGGGACCCCCCCAAAAGAACCAGGCAGGCTGCTGGCCTGCGTCCCCCCTCCGCTCCCCCAACCTCCCCCCTTTGGGGAACCTTCCCTGACTCCCGGCTGGAGAGGAGAGAAAATCTCCCTGTGGCTTTCCCCCCCCTTGAATGGAGGGAGGAAGATTCCCCTCAGGAAAGAGACTCAGGCCACAAAATGGAGGACACTGTGGGGTCTTTGCCAGCTTTAGCTGTCCTCCTCGCTGCCTGGCGGGCCAGCTGGGACTGAAAGGCCAGACTGTAGACCGCTCCTTGCATGCAGTGTGAGGAACAGCTAAAGCATGGAAAGAGGATTGAGGACCCTGAGTGCTGCCTAGGGAATTCTGGGAGTTGAAGTCCGGACATCTTCAAGCTGCTCAGGGTGGGAAACCCGCCCTAGGAGGCCCTGCACTGGGCAGTGGGACAGATGACCTCCGGGGTCTCTTCCGACTCCCTTTTCCCACTACTCTAACCACTTAGTTCTTGTGTCGCAATAACAATGTGGGATTTGTTGTCTAGTTGAAATAAAAATCACAAGCCAAAACTTCCAAGAGAAAACAATCCCTTCATAGGCCAGGCAGGTGGTTGAGGAGGGTTTTTCCAATCTCCTGTCCAGGCCAATCAAAGCCTCAGCTGGTGACGTCAGGGGCTCCCCCTAACCCCATTGGCTGGAGCTCACCATGGCAACATCCAGCATCCTTGGTGCGGCTGGACAGTTGGAGTGGAAGGCCGGCTCTGTGGGCCTCGCCCCCTGTGAGGTCATAAATAATGCTGTGATGTCGCCCCTGAGGGCAGATATATAAGGCAAAGTATAGGAGAGAAAATCTGAGGTGAGTTGAGGCGAGGAGAGGAGAGAAGTTCAGTTGAGTTGAAGAGAGGAGAGTGAAGTGGACGACATTGGAGAAGATCGGAGGAGAGCTGAGGAGAGGAGGCCAAAAAGCTTTTTTATTAGTGTGGAAATTCAGCAAGCAAGATTAGAAGATCAGGTAAGACTGCACCTTGATTCTGCAGATTATCTGTCCTCCTATTAAAGATAATAGGGGATGGGGTGGGGTGGGGTGGAGTGGAATGGAATGGAATGGAATGGAATAGAATAGAATAGAATAGAATAGAATAGAATAGAATAGAATAGAATAGAATAGAATAGAATAGAATAGAATAGAATAGAATAGAATAGAATAGAATAGAATAGTTCTGTATTTGTCCACGTGCGATTGGACACACAAGGAATTTGTCACCAGTGCAGAAGCTCACATATAAAGAGCAGGTCGCAGGTCATAATCACAGTTACAATCATTAATCGTAAGTTACAAAGAACAATTGATAAATCATAAGAAACCAGAAGGAGAAGACAGTAGGAAAGATGAGAAGATGAGAAATGAGACAGTGCTGTGGGAATTGAGTATTCAGCAGAGTGATGGCACGGAGGAAAAAAATTGTATGTCTAGTTATTTTGGCATGCCATACTCTATAGTGGCGGTTTCGAGGGGACAAGTTGAAACAGTTTGTATCCAGGATGTGAGGGGTCTGTAGAAATTTTCTCAGCCCTCTTTCTGGCTCGTCCAGTGTACAGGTCCTCAGTGTAAGGCAGGCTGGTTGTGATTATTGTTTTCTGCAGTCCTAACTATCCGTTGAAGTCTGTGTCTGTCTTGTTTGGTTGCTGTACTAAACCAGACAATTATACAGGTGCAAATGGCAGACTCAATAATTCCTCTGTAGAAGCACATCAGCAGCTCCGTGGGCAGCCTGAGCTTCCTGAATTGACACAGGAAGAACATTCTTTGTTGTGCCTTTTTAATGATGCTTCTAATGTGAGGTGTCCATTTCAAGTCCTGGGAGATTATAGAACCCAGAAACGTGAAGGTCTCTACTGTTGATCCTGTGTTGCCTAACATTGTAAGATATCGGTAGGCAGGCAGGCAGGCAGAGAGAGAGAGAGAGAGAGAAATGATAGATAGATAGATAGATAGACAGACAGACAGACAGACAGACAGACAGACAGACAGACAGACAGACAGACAGACAGACAGACAGACAGATGAAAGAGAGATGTTTGTGTTTGTGTCTCTCTTTGTGTGTGTGTGTGACAGAAAGAGAGATCAGAATCAGAATCAGAATAGAACTAGAAGGGACCTTGTAGGTCTTCTAGTCCAAGCCCCTGCTCAAGCAGGAGGAGATCCTCTACCATTTCAGACAAGTGGCTGTCCAGTCTCTTCTTAAAAACCTCCAGTGATGAAGCACCCACAAAAAGATGAGAGAGAGAGAGAGAGAGGGAGAGAGAGAGAGAGAGAGAGAGAGAGAGAGATGGGAGCACCAAGGATCCCTCATTTCAACCCAGAGTTACAAACCTTCTCCTTTATTGGTAGGATCTGCTTCCTTCATTCTTCATGGCAGGATGAGCCACAGGCTGAACAAATTGCCGTTCCTAAAAAAAAAGGACAGCAATGAGTCCAATCGTCAGATCAATCGTGACCAGCAGCAGTGGGACCCCCAGGAAGCCCATTTCTCCGGCTCCCACCCACCCAGTTCCCCTGACTCAGCCACTCGGCGAGCCACGCAGCTCCTGCCTCTGCTTACAAAGTCTTCCGCAGCTCCAATGGAGGCCAGGAAGAGGGTTCAGCTTCCAGCCCTGGTGCTTCCCAATCTGGGCCAGAGGACAACCCTGAGGACCACTCCAGGGACTGCTCAGGCAGAAGACCAGCAAGGCGAGAAAGAGCCCGTTGCCTTGCCAAGGGTGCCTGAGAGGCAAAGGTCTCAGAGGAGCAGCCTCTCCCAGGGGAGAAGACCTTCCAAGGCCGTCCTGCCTTTATATCCAGGTATACACAGTACAGGGCTGGGCTATCTATGGAACCAGCTTTGTCTATCACATTAGCCCATCCCACTCTTTCAATCAGTCAATCAATCAATCAATCAATCAATCAATCAGTCAATCAATCAATCAATCAATCAATCAATCAATCAGAATAGAGCCTGAAGAGACCATTTGGGATCCAGAACATTGATTTAATAGGTCCCAGGACTTGATCCAGCTTCAGAGCTCTTTCAGGGTGTTGATATACCCCTTGGGTACAGTTCTTTATCTGTTTATTACAGAACAATCGAGTTGGAAGGGACCTCAGAGGTCTTCTAGTCCAACCCCCTGCTCAAGCAGGAGAGTCTATACCATTTCAGGCAGGGGGCTGTGCAGTCTCTTCTTAAAAACCTCCAGTGATGAACACAACTTCTGAAGGAAGCTGCTCCACTGATAAATTGTTCTCACTGTTAGGAAGTCTCTCCTTAGTTCCAAGTTAGTTTCCATCCATGGCTTCTTCTCCTGCCCTCTCGTGCTTTGGAAAATAAGTTGACCCCCTCTTCTTTGTGGCAGCCCCTCAAATACTCCATCAGGTTACCCTAAGTCCTTCTTTTCTTTGGACTGGCCATACCCAGTCCTAAGAAAAGAAGGACTTGGGGTAACATGATCCAGTAGTTGAGGGGCTGCCACAAAGAAGAGGGGGGTCAACCCAGTTCCTGCAACCGTTCTTCATCAGGCAGAGAACTTAGGCTACAGACCCCCTCAGTCAAAGAATTTTGGCCGGTGGGGTCTAGGAAGAGGGTCTTCTCTACCCCTGCTACTGTATTATGAAACATTTTGCCCTCAGAGGGGAGGGAAGACCCCATTCTCTTAGCCTTTTACAAAGCGGTCGAAACCTGGCTGTGCAGCTTTGTGTGGCAGGCACAAAGGTCCACACAATCCCGGGGCTGGCTGGTACCACGAGAGCCCTCCCTCTGCCTTTTTCACCCACGTTGAACGATCACCAATATTTATATACCGATATATAGTATACCCCCTGTATAGGGTCTCCTGCTCGAGCAGGGGGCTGGACTAGAAGACCTTCAGGATCCCTTCCAGCTCTATCCTATTCAGAGACCTTGGAATTTCTATTGCTTTGAAATTTCACAGTGTTGTAATCTTATCATTTTTTTAAAAAAAATTGTCATCCTAAATTAATCTTAATATTTTATGGCTAATTTTATACGCTGTTTCATATGTTGATTACACTGCACAGTGTCCAGAGTTCCTCCTCAAGATGGGTGTCTGGGAACATGAAATATAAATAAATTCAGTAAATAGATTTCAGGTAAAAGGCACGTAGATGTTGTGGTTAAGACACCAGTCCAGAAACAGGGAGATGGTGAGTTCTAGTCCCACCTTACCCATGAAAGCCAGCTGGGTGACTTTGGGCCAATCACCAGGAGGCCATGAGTTCTAGTTCTGCCTTATATGCATGAAAACTGGCTGGGTGACTTTGGGCCAATCAAGCAAAAAGAAGGACCAGGGCTGACATGACAGCAGTGTTCCAATATTTGAGGGGTTGCCACAGAGAGGAGGGGGTCAACCTGTTTTCCAAAGCACCCGAAGGCCAGACAAGGAACATTGGATGGAAACTGATTAAGGAGAGAGTCAACCTAGAACTAAGGAGGAATTTCCTAACACTGAGAACAATTAATCAGTGGAACGACTTCCCTTCTGAAGTTGTGGGTGCTCCATCACTGGAGGCTTTCAAGAAGAGACTGGACAGCCACTTGTCAGAAATGGCATACGGTCTCCTGCCTGAGCAGGGGGCTGGACTAGATGACCTACAAGGTCCCTTCCAACGCTGTTATTCTGTAAAGATTCAGTCACTTCAAAATGAGCATGAAGATTTATTGCAAGCTTAAGCTCTCTACAAGAATCTGACCAGCTGGCCATTAAGGGAAAGGGTCTATGTGACAACTCGCCACGGCCAACTTTTGGTGGCCAACTAGCCAAGGGACAACTAGCTGCGGGTTACATTAATATCACAGAAATGGTGGAAGAGAATCATGAAAGAAAGGATGGCAAAGGAATGAAATGTGGATGATAATTCTGGCTGCACAAGACCAAGCCTTAAGTACAAATGCATACAAAGTCAAAATTAAGAAGACAGCAACAGAGAGTAAGTGCCGCCTATGCAAAGACGCTGAAGAAACAGTGGACCATCTGGTAAGCTGCTGCAAGAAGATCGCACAGACTGACTACAAGCAGCGGCATGACAAAATAGCAACAATGGTGCATTGGAAGATCTGCAAGAAATATCATTTGCCTGTAAGCAAGAACTGGTGAGATCATAAAATAGAGAAAGTCATAGAAAAAGATAAAGTTAAACTGCTCTGGGACTTCAGAATTCAAACAGACAAGCACCTGCAACATAACACCCCGAACTTAACAATTGTCGATAAGAAAGACAAAAAAGTCTGGATAGTGGACGTGGCAGTGCCTGGAGACAGCAGAATAGACGAGAAAGAACTGGAGAAGATAACAAAATACAAAGACCTATAAATAGAAATAGAAAGACTGTGGCAAAGGCAAGCAAGGGTAGTACCAATAGTAACCGGCGCCTTGGGTGCAATCCCAAAACAACTGGAACACCACTTGAACACCATTGGCATTGACAAATTCACCATTAGTCAATTGCAAAAGGCGGCCTTACTAGGAACTGCTTCCATCCTGCGACGATATCTCTAATACCATCAAACATCCACATCTGCCTATCCCAGGTCCAGTGCTCTTCGACATCTTCATCAATGATTTGGACAAGGGGATAGATGGGGAACTCATCAAATTTGCAGACGACACCAAGCTGGCAGGAATAGCCAACACTCCAGAAGACAGGCTTAGGATACAGGAGGATCTGGACAGACTTGAACAATAGTATCTAACAAAATGAAATTCAATGGTGAAAAAAGTAAGGTTCTACATTTGGGCAAGAAAAACCAAATGTATAGGTATAGTATAGGGGGTACCTTGCTCAATAGTAGTAACTGTGAGAGGGATCTCGGAGTCCTAGTGGACAATCATTTAAATATGAGCCAGCAGTGTGCTGCAGCTGCCAAAAAAGCCAACACAGTGCTAGGCTGCATTAACAGAGGGATAGAATCAAGATCACACGAAGTATTAATACCATTCTACAATGCCTTGGTAAGGCCACACTTGGAATACTGCATCCAGTTTTGGTCACCACGATGTAAAAAAGATGTTGAGACTCTAGAAAGAGTACAGAGAAGAGCAACAAAGATGATTAGGGGACTGGAGGTTAAAACATATAAGGAAAGGTTGATGGAATTGGGTATGTCTAGTTTAATGAAGAGAAGGACGAGGGGGGACATGATAGCAGTGTTCCAATATCTCAGGGGCTGCCACAGAGAGAGGGAGGCAAGCTATTTTCCAAAGCGCCTGAAGGCAGGACAAGAAGCAACGGATGGAAACTAATCAAGGAGAGAAGCAACCTGAACTAAGGAGAAACTTCCTGACAGTTAGAACAAATTAACCAGTGGAACAACCTGCTCCAGAAGCGGTGAATGCTCCAACACTGGAAGTTTTTAAGAAGAAACTGGACAGCCATTTGTCTGAAATGGTATAGGGTTACCTGCCTGAGCAGGGGGTTGGACTTGATGACCTCCAAGGTCCTTCAACTTTTTATTATTATATATTATTATTCTTATTATATTATTATTATTATTTATTATTTATTATTATTATTATTATTATGATTATTATTATTATTATTATTATTATTAGATTATATTATATTCATTATCACCACTACTATTTGTTATTGCACTGTTTCCTCTGTCAACAATACTGAATAACTCAGGACATGGCTATCAAACATCAAAAACATCTGCCAGACTATCCCACCTCCTTTACATGAATGATCTGAAGCTGTATGGAAAAACATCATCTGAAATAGAATCGCTGCTCAACACTGTCCGTATATATAGCCAAGATATTGCAATGGAGTTTGGCTTGGACAAATGTGCCATACTTACTATCAAACAAGGAAAAATAGTGAAAACTGAAGGAATCAAGATGCCCCACGAAAATAACATTAAGAGTCTGGATGAGGAAGATTACTACAAATAATTGGGTATCCTTCAAGCTGACAACATCAAGCACACTGAAGTCAAGAAAAAGATTAGAGGTGAATACATCAAGAGAGTGAAGAAGGTCTTAAAGTCCAAACTCAATGGAGGAAATACCATAAAGGCAATCAACACCTGGGCAATTCCAGTCATTAGATACACAGCTGGAATAGTGGACTGGACTCAAGCAGAACTAAAAGCAATGAATAGGAAGACCAAAAAAATAATGACACTGAATCATGCCCTTCATCCACACAGTGACATTGACAGACTCTATCTCCCAAGGCAAATAGGTGGGCATGGAATGCTGCAAGTACATCAGATGGTTGAAGAAGAAAAAATGGCTTTGGAAGAATATCTGAAGGACGTTAGTGTTCTGTTCTTGCAAAGCAGACATCGAGACGAGGCAGGTTCACAACAAAGGATCTCTTTATTGAGTACATTCACAGAACAGAAGCAAGAACACAATGGCAACTGGCCTTTTTATACTCCCCTTGCAAGGGGATGCACAACCAATCATTGCAGGCCATTCTCTCGCCCTGCGCATGTGCGCAAGGCCAGAGACAGCCTGTCTGGGTCCCGGGCAGACACGTGGTCTGTCCGGGTCTCTGCAACCTTTCTGCAGCCTTCCTGAGCCTTGCTGAATGACTCAGCAAGGCCCAGGACATAACACCCCTCCCCTCTTGGATTAAACAATACTACGCATATTGTTTAACCTTATACACACACTCATCATGGCTGGCCGGTTGGCACGTTATGCGGTCAACCTTACTCCTGGCAACCTATTTCCCTTCAGGTCCCCGTGGTGTCCACGAACTTTCACTCTTTGACAATATTTGCACCGCAACACTATAATTGTTTTTTGTTACCCCCTCAGATGGCGAGGACTAATACCCCTCCTGTATGGTGAACAGGGATCTTACATATTCCCCTAAATGCTTAGGAGGACCCTTGACCTGCTCTGATCTTCGTGGAGCTAATTTAGGTGCAGGTGCTATTGTAGGTGTGGGATTAGGAATAGGTGCCTGGAGTGTCTGTTCCCGGTTTGCGCAAAACAAACCAGGACTTTGTCGCCCAGAAGACTCAGGGGTTCCCCCTGACTGATGACTGGCTGGATCCACCAGACCCAAACCAGAGTTCCTTGGAGGGGTTGAGTTCCCCGAGTCCCTTGGTGGGGTGGAGTTCCCCAGAATTCCATGGGACTCCTCTTGGGAGCACTGTCCCTCGAGCCCAAGACCAGCAGCAGGAGTACCCTGAGTAGCCGATTTATGGCCACTTGCCCCTAGCCAGGGACCTCTGCCAGAGTCAGGAGCCGCCTCCATGGCAAGACCCCCGGAGTCTATGCCAGAGTCAGGAGCCGCCTCCATGGCAAGTCCCCCACCTGGGACATGTGTAGGAAGATTTGGATAAGCACCCTCATGGAGAAACTGTGGTCCACAATCATAATTGGGGTCCCCCTCCCCCCCGAGAGCAGAGCCAGGAGCGGAAACGTGGCCAGGAAGCCTCCAGCGCAATTGGTCGATGTGGCGTCTAAGCACACGACCATCCTCCAAGGCCACTTCGTAGGACAGTGGCCCAGAGACCTTGCATACCACAGCAGGTACCCAGAGATGTCCATGCCCATAGTTTCTGGTGCAAACCGGATCACCCACTTGGAGTCTCCTAGGTGCCCGCAGTTGTGACACCTGTGAAGCCACCTGGTCTGGGTGCAGCCTGTCCAGCTTCGTGATGAGTCTGCGACCCCAGCGGAGTTCAGCTGGGCTCTTTCCTGTAGCTGTGCAAGGTGTGCAAGGAGAAAATCAGCTAACCTGTGATGCCAGGGTCCTTGAGTGATTCTCTTTAATGCCTTGGTGGTACGCACCATGCGTTCAGCCTGACGGTGGCAGGGTGAAAAGGAGCAGACGTAGCATGCCAGATCATGTTGGCTTGGAGAAAAGCCTGAAACTCAGAAGAGGTAAATTGGGGACCATTGTCTGAGACAAGGACATCAGGAAGACCATGGGCAGCGAAGATTCCTCTGAGCACCTGGATGGTCCTGGCAGTAGTAGTGGAGGACACAGGAACGACCTCTAGCCATTTGGAATGGCTATCCACGAGGAGAAGGAAGAATTGCCCCTGAAAGGGCCCAGCATAGTCAAGGGGAGGCATCACATGCGATGCACACAGGCAATTGCTCATTGAAATGCGCCAGTACTGCATTTGAGGATAGCAAAGCCTTGACTTCTTTGAAAGCCTTTTCATGGACCCTAGTCCATGCCCATGGAGTCTGCTTGTCCAAGAGCCGGTGTAACGGCTCAGCCACTGCAGCCTTGTGGGGGAGAAATGAATGATAAAAATTAAGTAGGCCCAGAAAAGCCTGGAGTTCAGCTTTTGACTGGGGACTAGGGGCCAGTTGAATGGCCTGGAATTTAGACTCTGCAGGGTGGATGCCTTCAGCATCAATACGAACCCCTAGAAATTCAGTGGATGCTACACCAATCTTACATTTGTCTTGCTGTAACTTCAGCCCAGCTTGGCGGAAACGCAGCAAGACAGCTCTCAGCCTTTCAGCCAAGTTCCCAGATGACTCTCCTGCAATGAGGACGTCATCGAAATAGGGGCAGACCCCAGGAATACCACGGAGCATTCGCTCCATCACCCCTTTGAAAATGCCAGGGGCTACATTGACCCCAAACTGCAGCCTTTTTACTTTAGAAGCCCCTCTGTGAGTAACTATAGTTTGGGCCTCAGCTGTTGCCTCATCAACAGGTAACTGTTGGTAGGCCTGAGCTAAATCAAGCTTAGCAAAGACCTTTCCCCCTTTCAGTGAGGCCAGAATGTGGCTCACCAGAGGCACTGGATATGCATGCTGCTGGAAGACTTTGTTTAGAGTGCATTTATAGTCTGCACAAATTCGGACTTCACCATTGGCTTTTGATGGTGTCACTATGGGGGTTTCCCATGGACTAGAATCCACAGGTTCTAGAATGCCTTGTTGGAGCAGTTTGTCCAACTCAGCATCTATTTTACTTTTGAGGGCAAAAGGCACCCTCCTTGGTTTAACCCTGATGGATGTGATGGCTGGATCTAACCTTAAAGCAATAGGAGGCCCCTTGTATGAGCCAAGCTCTGGGCTGAACACATCAGCAAACTCCTTACAGACTCCTGCAAGGCTGACAGTTTGTAGATGGTTAAGCCAAGTCACTTGGATCCCAAGTGCCTCGAACTAATCGAGGCCGATAAGACTCGTGCGATCACCCCCCAACTACCACCACATCTAACAACCCATCAAATTCCTTACGCTGTACTCTAAGCGTGGCCTCCCCCTTCACACTGACTCGTGAATTCTGAAAGTCAGTGAGGATGAGATTGGAGGGCCTGAGTTTGACTCGTGAGCCGCTCCTGGAACAAACCTTTTTAAAGGTGTCTGCAGAAATAATAGAAAGAGCGGACCCTGTGTCCAGCTCCATAGCCAGGGGAACTCCCTGCACTCTTACATCAACGTGAAGCTTTTTCTTAAGGGGCCAGTGAACCCCAGTTTTGAATACCCCCCTACGGGACACCCTGTGTTGGCTGGGGATCTTGGTACCTTTCAGAGGCAACTCTTTGGGGTACCTGTTTTTCTGGCGACCCAAGCAGGCTGATGCGATGTGGCTTTGCCTGCCACATGCCCTGCAAACAGCAGAACGAAAACGGCAGTCGGCTCTCCTGTGGCGACCCCCACAGCCGAAACACTGAAGGGATGCATGCGTCTTCCCTCTGCGTTCTTGCAGTCTTCTCTCCGCTGACTGTTGAAGTTTGTCCACCTCTTCTTCCTCACATTCTTCCTCGGAGGCCTCTTGCACGACTTCCTGATGGATGGGAACTGCTGCTGGAGGGTTCTTGGTCGACCGCAATGCCTTCACCGTGCTGCCGGCTGCTTCTTCAGCTGCAACTTCTCTCAGGGCATCTTGGAATGAAACATCGGCTCTAGCAAACAACTTTTGCTGCATCTCACAGCTTTGCAATCCGCAAACGAGCCAGTCTCGGAGCCTCTCTTCCAAGTCTTGGAACGCACATGGCCTAGCAGCCTGCCTCAGAGCTGCGACGAAGTCCTCAGCTGATTCTCCCGGCCGCTGATCCCACTGCTCGAATTGGTGCCTCCAAACTATTACAGAAAGCTTGGGCTCAAAATGCTCGCGCAGCATTTTCTTTAGATCTGAATAGGTGATCGACTCCAATGTTGCTGGGGCTACACGGTTCTCAGCAATGTCAAAAGTCTCTTGCCCACAGACACACAGCAAAGTAGCAGCTTTCAATTCGTCTTCTTGGATCTTATTCACCCTGAAGTAGTTCTTGATGCGAGCTACGTAAGAGCTCCATAGTTCTGGGTGCGAAGTATCAAATTCGACAAGATGGCCCAGCTTGGACACCGTTGTGACCGATAGCCTCTTTGACGTCTCTCGCTGCAAGGAAAGAGAAGTGGTCCCACGAAGCCAAGCCCACCTCCAGCGTCTTCGTCCTGGCAGGCGGTTGCTTCTCCTGGACGCCGCGCTTCTCTTTGCTTCAGGCCTTCAGGTGAGTTGGCCCTAGCTTCTTTTCCTTTGGCTTCCTATGCGGCGGATCCCACCTTCGTCGCCAATGTTCTGTTCTTGCAAAGCAGACATCGAGACGAGGCAGGTTCACAACAAAGGATCTCTTTATTAAGTACATTCACAGAACAGAAGCAAGAACACAATGGCAACTGGCCTTTTATACTACCTGTGCAAGGGGACGCACAGCCAATCATTGCAGGCCATTCTCCCGCCTTGCGCATGCGTGCAAGGCCGGAGACAGCCTGTCTGGGTCCCGGGCAGACACGTGGTCTGTCCGGGTCTCTGCAGCCTTCCTGCAGCATTCCTGAGCCTTGCTGAATGACTCAGCAAGGCCCAGGATATAACAAGACCATCTAGCCCAACCCTCCTCTCTGCAGGAATCCCACTTAAAGCTTCTCCTATGATGGCTGCTCCGTCTCTGCGTCATCAGTGAAGGGGAGGCTAAACTCCTCTGCTTTAAGGGCTCAGCTCTGAAACGGCTCCTCCTTTCAGGAGGTTCTTCCTCTCATTCAGCCAGAATCTCCTCTCTTGTGGCTGAGCTCCTTTCCCCATTTCCCTCCCTCTGGAACAGCATTGAGGAGACCTGGAGCTTCTCTGCAGCTTCCCTCAGTTGCTGGAAGAGGCTGCACAAGGCAGTGGTGGGTTTACGGCCACAACGGAGCTCAAAATGTCTGTTGCTAAGCAAGACAGTTGTTAAGTGAGGTTTGGCCATTTTACAACCTTTCTTGCCTTTTCTGGTAAAGTGAACCATTGCAGTTGTTAAGCAAGTATCACGGTTGTTAAGTGAGTCTGGCTTCCCTGTTGATTTTGCTCGTCAGAAGCCCCAAAAGGAGATCACGTGACCCTCAAACACTGTAACTATCATAATTACATGCCAAGAATTATGATTTTGATCACGTGACCCTGGGATGCTGCAATGAGCATCTGAAAAACTGTCATAAGTCACTTTTTTCAGTGCCCTTGTAACTTTGCACGGTCACTAAACGAACGGTTTCCCATAATCAACCTGATGTTTTCTAGGCGTTTATGAATAATCTCTTTTTTTCTGATTCATTTTATTTGTCACTTGCTCTAGAATGTTCCCTATAACTTACCAATTGCATCAATTATATTTATTAATATATATTTTGCCAGTATATGGTTGAGAAATTTTGCTGAACCTTTTTTTTTTATTTATGAAGATAGCAAAAGAACCTGTTTTTCCAAATAAGCATATTTTGATGTTAGACAACTGCAGAAGAAAGATTCAAATGTGAAAAGGCTAAATGGCATTTTAAAAAAAGGGTTTCAGATTTTAAAATTCCTGGATGTTCCCATTGTAGTTCCATCCTTTCCTGCAGAAGAATGAGTTTTGCAATATTTCTGATACGAAACTGTACTTGGATCAAAATGGAGATGTAGCAGGAGATCTGATCATCCTCAGCTGGTTGATTCTCCCCAAGGAGGATCCCATTGAGCAGATAATGGAGAGTTTGGAAAGACAGAGACTTACTATCGATGAAGATGCTCTTTCACAGCTAAAGTTGCTCAACAAGGTTGGAGAAAATTTGGTGTCTTCCCTTTTTTCCAAAGATTTAGGACCCATTTCATGTGGACTAAGGCTAGTACCAGGGTCAGTGACCTTCACTGAGAATTGAACACGGGGAGCAGAAACCTTACAGTTTTCTTTCTATAGACCACTTGGGAGGCTTCAGTACTATTGACCAAGGTGTTCTTCAGCTGCTGTAATATTGAAGACTGTTTTTAGCTGATTCAGCCATGTCCAACCTAGGATGAGAAACCCTCAAGTGCTGGAGGTTGTGTTGTTAATAAGGTCAGGTTTGCTTGTCCTCAAATAGCAAAGTGGGAGGGTAAAAGGTAGCCATATCTGTCTTTCACCCAACTGGGGGGAACAGTTGGGCTTCTGCCCCCAGGAAGGAGGTCCAAGACTTTCACTTCACATAATCCCTTGACCCAGAAACCTGAAACACTGAAACACAACTTTGATTCAAAGAAAAGATCTTCCTGATATCAGGAGAGAGATTTTGACAGGAAAGGCTACTTAGATTTGGCCTTTGGCTATTAAGAGGGTCTTCATCTGAAAATCCCTTTCAATGACATTGTTTATCCTTAGCTTCCTTCACTCCCCCTGTGCAAAAAAGAGTCGCCCAATTTAACTAATATTAAATGTGGGTCTGTCTTTCAATGCAATTTAGAGTCTCCTAATTGCAGCTCTTTGACACAAAGGACCTTTTCTTGGATAACTGGAGGGGCCTTAGAAATATCTCCGTCTGACACAGGACTCACATTCAGGTCCCATTGGTTGCAGCCAAAGATTTAATCTTTTTCAGGGACATGTTCTCATGATCTCACCTCAATCTCACTAGAGTTCTAGAATCTATGCAGAAACCTTTAGTCTTAATAAAGGAGAATATTTGTAGCTCAGGGTTGACATGAGGGATCCTTGGTGCTCTCTGAGCTTGCTTGTTTTCTTGCAGATGTTTCATTACTCAAACTGGGTGACATTATCAGTGCTAGATGACCAGTACGGATGATGTTCCCTAGTTTGGGTAATGAAACATCTGTAAGCAAACAAGCAAGCTCAGAGAGCACCAAGGAGCCCTCACCCTTAATCTTATTTCAGCAGCATGGCAGCCATAGGAATTGAACAAATCAAAATACAAATCAACAAAGAACATCTGCTTTAAAGTTGACAGCTACAATTTATGAGGAATTTTTCCTTTATATCTTAACTGGGAGACTCTTTTGAACGAGTGTCAAAGGGGAGCAGCTTTGCAAGGCTTTGTGTAGTCCAGAAGAAACCTTTCCAGATCCTACTGGTCAGAAGTTTCCTTCTTAATCACATTTTATTCTACTTAAATAAATCTAATAAAATAACAATTTAATAAATCTTTGACAACAAATTTATTCAAAAATTTAATGGGTAGATCATCATAGCCATGGATGTATGAAAAGTCGAGGAATGCATTTTAATACAACCATTAGGAGGAACCGATTGTCTGTCACTTAATGCTTAATTCTTTTCTCAATTCCCTCCCTCCAGACTTTATTAACTAGAAAAGGACTTTGTTGCAATGTGTTATGCCAGAAGCAAAAGGGAGGAACTAAGGAAAGAATCTGCCAGGGTCCCATCTCCTACACCTGATTGGAAGGAGTCAGAGATTTCATGTTCACCTAAGTGAAGCCCAGAATCTACTTGTCTAATGTCCATTTCCTTTTCCATGGATGGTGAGTCCTAACGTATTTTCTTTGGCATTCCTATTTTTTCTGCTTAGTCTCTGCCACAGTCCAAATGTGTGGAAAATTGTCATCCTGGATTTGTCAAGCGGGTGCGAGAAGGAGAGCCAGTTTGCTGCTACGACTGCGTTCCTTGTCCGGAGGGGACCATCTCCACTCGGGAAGGTGGGTGACACCACTGGAAAGGTCAGGCTTTGTGGAACTGGATTTATCCACAGCATTTTGATGAAAGTGCAAATTAAAACATGCATTGAAGCTCAACTCTTTTTTGTTTATTCAAAATGAACTAGAAATCCTCCAATTTCAGATACTGTAGCTACATAGGTATTAGAAAATTATATTATCAGTTTTTTTCTTGTGGAATGGTTAAGCAACACATCTTGGAAAATGTTCCTGGAACATTTCTCAAAAAAAAGGTACTTTTTGAAATGTAAAAAAGCAGAATATTAAAGAAATACTGGTTTTTTTTATTTTCTCAGATACAGAAAAATGCACCAAGTGTCCGGATGATAAATATCCAAATATGGACAGAGTCCAATGTATCCCGAAAGTGATAACCTTCCTGTCTTATGAAGAACATCTGGGCATCATCCTGGTCTCTTTTGCGCTACTCTTGTTCCTAACCACAGGCCTTGTCTTAATCATCTTCATTCAATACTTAGAAACTCCCCTTGTCAAAGCCAACAACCGGGACCTCTCCTACATCCTCCTGGTCTCCCTCCTGCTTTGCTTCTTGTCTCCTTCTCTCTTCATTGGTAAACCAAGGAAAGCCACCTGCCTTCTCAGACAGACGGTTTTCAGCATCATCTTCTCATTTGCTGTTTCTTCTCTCTTGGCCAAAACCATCACGGTGGTGCTGGCCTTCCTGGCCACAAAACCAGGAAACCATGTGAAGAGATGGTTGGGGAAGAGCTTGGCCAACTCCATCATCCTGTCTTCTTCTGCTGTCCAAATGATCATCTGCTCCCTCTGGCTGGGAGTTTCTCCCCCATTCCCTGACTCTGATCTCCACTCCCAGCCTGGAGAGATCATCCTGCAATGCAATGAAGGGGCTGTTGTCATGTTCTACGTCACCCTCAGCTACATGGGCTTCCTGGCTGCCATCTGCTTCACGGTGGCTTTCCTGGCCAGGAATCTGCCTGGGGCCTTCAACGAAGCCAAGCTGATCACCTTCAGCATGCTGGTCTTCTGCAGTGTCTGGGTGACTTTTGTGCCCACCTACCTGAGCACCAAAGGGAAATACATGGTGGCTGTTCAGGTCTTCTCCATCCTGGCCTCCAGTGCTGGTCTGCTGGGCTGCATCTTCATCCCCAAGTGCTACATTATCCTTCTGAGGCCAGACCTGAACACAAAGGAATATCTTACAGCTAGAATAAATATAAAAACATGAGGTATAACATGTGAGGTTGGAAGAATTCTAAAACTTCCTTTTACTTGAAAGGAGATATTCTTTCCATTTAGATAGTATGCAGGTGTTAAACGACTGGAATTCTTGTAGGTCCTTTTCCTTTCAGCTCAATAAATCTTGCTAAAGAGAACTCTGTGAAAGTCATTCAAAGGAATTTGCTACTGAATGTGAGACCTTATAAAAAATAATGTGGGCACTTTTTCCAACTGACAGCAGCTAAAAGTGTCTGTGAGAGTGAGAGCGAGTGTAAGGACCCACCTCAATTTACATCTTAAGAAGACAGAACTCTTGGAACGTTTCTTCCAACAGGAATCTTTATTAAGAAAAACTGACTGAAGGCATGCTAGACAGGACCTGAGGGACCCCCCTGATCATTCAATGTTTTAAAGTGTTCCCAGGCAGTCCCACCCCACATTCCTTCCAGTCAATTCAAATTGGCAGATGGCTGGGTGTTAAATCCATCGGAATCCCAAACGTTGCAATCTTTCCCCCCCTTTTCCTTGCTGCCGGTAAAAGGAGGCTTCATAGGGAGTGAGATCAAAGGCTGATGGCCGCATTGTTATTGTTAGTACTCCACAGAGGGAATCCACAGAGGATGTTTCTTTGTAGTTGATAGTAGGAATGTCAGTCATAAACACCTGTGTTTACTCCCCCCCCCCTTTGTAGTATGACAGAATCCAAAAGTAAGAATTGGGTTTTCCCAGAGTAGATTAGCTAGAAATAAAATATAATTGGATTCTGACATCCGGCTCCCCTTAAAAATAAGAGAGGTCCACCTGTAGAGAAAACAAAACAGGTATAAAAGTTAGTCTGGCTTGTTAGGATACTCTGTATGAAACTTCTTTAAAAGCTTCGGGGCTTTGACATGACGTTTATGGACCCACTCGTTTTGAGAGGTGGGGAGGTGCTTCCATGCTACTAGGTATTGAGTTTCCCCACGATATTTTCTAGAGGCCAGGATTTCCCTTATTTCGAAGTGTTGCTCCCCTTCTACCATGATTGGGGGGGGGGGATTTTTGGCCGTAAGGGTGACTGTTGTTCTCTTTTCAGCAAACTGCAGTGGAAAATTGGGTGTATTTGCCTAAGATTCTTGGGTAATTCTAATTCTACTGTTACTCATAAATTCTTTTAATTGGAAAAGGCCCTATATATTTTGGTCCAAGTTTTTTACAGGGTTGTATGGATTTTAAGTATTTTATAGACAAATGCACCATTTCTCCTATAATGAATGGTGTGGGCTCCACCCTTTTCTTATCTGCTTGTGCTTTGTTTGCTTGCCTAGCTTCCTCTAGAGCTTTTCTAACTATTGGCCAGGTGTTTTGTAATTGTTCCATCCATTCTTTCAGTGATGGGATTGCCGGTTCGTTTGGGATTAGTTCTGGCATGGGGTTGAAACTTTGATCGGTAGCTATTTGAAAAGGAGTGTAACCTGTGCTGGAGTGGACTGCATTATTGTAGGCAACCTCTGCAAAAGGCAACAGGTCCATCCAATCTGACTGCTGGAAATTTAGAAAACATCTTAAATATTGCTCAAGTACTGCGTTACATTTTTCTGATTGACCATTTCCCTGAGGATGATGGCTAGATGTCAGTCCCTGGGTGGTCCCTAAAAGGGATAGAAATTCCTTCCAAAATGCAGATGTAAATTGCACTCCCCTATCAGATATGATGCATTGGGGTGCCCCATGCAATCTGTAAATATGTTGCACGAAAAGTTTTGCTAAAGCTTTTGCAGTGGGGATCTTTTGGCAAGGAATAAAGTGAACCTGTTTGGAAAATAGGTCCGTGACCCTCCAAATGACAGTATTCCCATTGCTTTCTGGTAATTCCACTATAAAATCCATGGCTATTTCCTTCCAGGGGGCTGAGGGATTTGCCACTGTTTGTAACAGTCCGGGCGATTTCCCTTGCAACCTTTTTGCAGTTGCACACTTTGGACAGCTGGCCACGTAACTTTCTATGTCTTTTTTCATTGATGGCCACCAAAATTGCCATTTAATGAAGTGCAATGTTTTTACAAATCCAAAATGCCCTGCTGATTTTGTGTCGTGGCAAATTTGCATGAATGTGATCCTTTGGGTGGTCGGTATATATAACTTCTCCCCCACCCAAGGCAGTCCGTCTTTAACTGTGCACACGTGTTTATTTTTCTGGAACCATTCATCTGTTTCCAAACTTTTCCGGAATTCAATTCCGTTCTGGCTATCCAGCTGTGGTTTTAATTTAACTTGGGCTCTGGTAGTCACTGGCGCTGCCAGTTGTGATTCCCCCATGATCGGTTTAGAGTCAGTGGCTCGCGTGCTGTTATATTGGGGCATACGAGATAATGCATCTGCCAGAAAGTTCTTTCCCCCCGGCAAATGCTTGAGTGTAAAATGGAATTGGTGAAAATGCTGGGACCAGGGGGCTTGCTTGGGGTTGAGCTTTCTGGGTGTTTTCAAGGCTTCCAAATTTTTGTGGTCTGTCCACACCTGGAAAGGGATTTTATTGCCTTCAAGGAATTGGTGCCATGTAAGTAATGACCAACATATCCCATATGCCTCCTTCTCCCACACGGGCCAGCACTGTTCCGTTTCAGTGAATTTCCTGGATGTATACGCGCAGGGTTGCAATATTCCTTCATCATTTTCTTGTAATAGTACAGCCCCCACTGCCACATCACTTGCATCCATCTGTATTACGAAGGGTTTGTCCATGTCTGGGTGCCTCAGTACTGGTTCGGTAGAAAAAAGCCTCTTTAATCTCTCAAATGCCGCTTGGCATTCCATTCTCCATTTTAGTGGCTGGCTAGGTTTCACTGAGGATTCTCCCTTCGTTTTTAGTAAGTTCGTGAGGGGCAGGGCTATCTGGGCAAATGAGGGGATGAATTGGCGGTAAAAATTTGCGAAACCCAGGAAACTTTGCAGTTGCTTTCTTGTGCGAGGTGGTGCCCATTCTAATACTGCCCTGACCTTTTCTGGGTCCATTTCAATGCCCTGTGGGGATATGCGGTAACCTAGGTAGTCTATTCTTTCCTGGTTAAATTCGCATTTTGATAATTTGGCATATAGGTGGGAGGCTTGCAGTTTCTTTAAAACCGCTCTGACTAGGTTGACATGTTCCTCTTATGATTCGGTGAAGATAAGGATGTCGTCTAAATAAACCAGGACCCCCTTAAATAGGTGCTCCCTTAGTACCTCATATTGCATAAATACTGCGGGGGGCCCTTGTAATCCAAATGGCAAAACTTTGAATTTGTAGCACCCCATTTGGCAGTTAAATGCGGTTTTCCATTCATCCCCTTCCTTAATTCTCACACGGTAATACGCTTCCCTTAGATCTAGTTTAGTAAAAAAAATTCCTTTCGAGAGGTGTGATAACATGTCCTTCATGAGGGGTAGGGGGTATAGGTTGCTTTCACTGATTGCATTCAGAAGCCGGTAGTCCACGCATAAGCATAGAGAGCCGTCCTTCTTCTCTCTAAAGAGGACTGGAGCGGCCACCTTAGGTTTGGCTGGTTCAATGAACCCCCTTTCTAGGTTTTTCTCTATAAATCTCTCCATTTCCTCCTTCTCCTTCGGACTCATGGAGTATAATCTGTGCTTTGGGAGTTTTGCCCCGGGCTTGAATTCTATGGCACAGTCCGTGGGTCGGTGGGGGGGAAGCTCATCCGCCCTCTCCTCGCTGAAAACTTCAGCCAGATCTCTATATTCCTCTGGTATTTCCGGTAACCCCTTTTCTTCACCCATGGACGCTATTTCCGTTTTTAATTTTGGTAGACCCCCTTGGGGTTTTAAGTCTGTAGGGTCCTCTTTCAGGAAATTGATTACTTTCATCCTCCAATTTACCCAGGGGTTCCATTTTGTTAACCATTCCAGCCGTAGGATCATCGGGCATTCCATGCCTGGGGTCACTACAAACGTTATGTCTTCCTCATGATTTCCCAGGGATAGGTGGATTGGTAACGTGGCTAGGGTAGCTGGCACCCCCCCCCCATCTATGGACCCATCTAACTGGCCAAATGAGATTGGTTGTTCCAGCCTCCTTACTGGAATGCTCAGATTTCCCACTAGGGTCGGGCTAATTAGGCAGCGGGTACAGCCAGAGTCTATTAAGGCTTTCACTTTGACAGCTTTGGGCATGGAGGGGGCTAATATAGTCACTGTCTTGAGGATGGGTGGGATGGATCCACTTACCAGTGGTTCGCCCTCCGAGCTGTCATCTGGGGCGTCCATCGGCCCTGCGGTGTAGGCTGGGGCTCTTTCCCCACGATGGGCAGAGGTAGGGGATTCCACAGCCTCTATCCCTCTCATGGCAGATTCTTTTGACTTAGCTGGGGACTTCCCGGATTTGCTGGCCGGTGGTCTGCCTGGGTTGTGCTGGGGGGCTTTCGAGCAGCATTCTACAGCCCGATGCCCCTCTCTCCCACATTTGAAACAGCCCATTGGTTTCTTGGCCATAGCCGATGGCTTCGCTGGGTCGCGCGTCGGTTCAGGCGGTGAGCGGCTCCATTGTTTTCCTCGGCAGTGCCTCTTCAGTAGGTCGATCTCTGCTTCCTCTGCCAGGACGTACCATTCATCGAGTTGGTGTGGGTCCCCCCGGGGCAGGCAAGCGTCATATAGGTCGTAATTCAGACCATCTTTGAAATGGCTAAGGAGGATGTCTTCCGGCCAGTTCAGCTTGCTGGCAATGATTCGGAATTCTTGCGTATATTCGGCTACTGGCCGTCTGCCTTGCCTCATTGTTTTGATCCTTTTGTGGGCTTTGCGATCAGCCAGGGGGTCTTCAAATCACCTCCTCAGAGAGGACATGAAACGGTTGAAGTCGTTGAGCTCTGGAGCATTGGAATCATGCAAATTCACCACCCAATCGTCGGCCGGCCCATCCAGAGCAGATTGCACGATCCGGATACGGGCTTTGTCGCTAGGGATGTGCCGCCTGTGTTCCTCCATGTAGCCAAGGACTTGGGTTAGGAAAAACCCCAAGCGTGTCGGCTCCCCCTTGAATTTCACGTCCAGCGGCGGGAGTCTTTGAATGGATCAGTGCCTTCTTCGTCGGTATTGTCTTCCATCCGGATCGCCATCTGCAGGTCGGCGGGGGGTGGGGACTACTGGATCAGCAGATGTCCCCGGGGCTGCAGGTTCCCATTCCCCCTCAGTGTCTCTCCAGTTGCGGTTCCAGGAGTTGGTGCGGCCGTGGGGCTCAGGATCCTCCTCTCCTAGGGAGCCGAGGGTTCTCTTCATCAAGTCGATAGCTTTCTCTAGGATCCAGTTCGAGTGCTGTGCCCAGCTTCCTTCATCTTCGCTTGTGTGCAGGGATCTCTCCATCTCCTGCTTCCATCCTGGTTGGTTGGCCCCCCATCTCAGGGTCACCTTTCTTGATTTCTTTTCCCACTCGCCTTTCTTTCCAACGCCCATTGACCACCGAGGTTTGTGGTTACGTGTCTCCACCACCTCTTCTCCTGTGGAATCTGACCCTTCAGGTCCGGATGTTTGGCAGGTTTCCAGTCGGGGCAATGGCTCCTTCTCCGGGGGGCTTTCCCCCTTTCCGCTTCATCGTCTGACATGGTATTTTTTGCAAAGTCCACCAGCAAGGTTCTTCCTTCCAGGTTGACCAATTTTGCAGATCCTGTCTAATGTAAGGACCCACCTCAATTTACATTTTAAGAAGACAGAACTCTTGGAACGTTTCTTCCAACAGGAATCTTTATTAAGAACAACTGACTGAAGGCATGCTAGACAGGATCTGAGGGGTCCCCCCCCCCACCATTCAATGTTTTAAAGTGTTCCCAAGCAGCCCCACTCCACAGTTCTTCCAGTCGATTCAAATTGGCAGATGGTTGGGTGTTAAGTCCATCAGATCCCAAGCGTTGCAATCTTCCCCTCCTTTTCCCTCACTGCCGGTAAAAGGAGACTTCATAGGGAGTGAGATTAAAGGCTGATGGCCGCATTGTTATGGTTAGTACTCTCGAAGGGAATCCACAGAGGTTGTTACTTTATAGTTAATAGAGGAAATGCCAGTCATAAACACCCGTGTTTACTCCCCCTCCCTTTGTAGTATGACAGAATCCAGAAGAGAGTAAGAATTGGTTTTTCTCAGAGTAGGTAGCTAGAAATAAAATATAATTGGATTCTGACAGCAGCATATAACAGCTATGGCCAAGAAGATCAGCATATACAAAGCTCGAATTGCAAATTACAGGCAGAGCCTCCAATTCCAATCCGATCAGAAACTTTTCTACCTACCCATCAATGGAGAGACTGCAGTGAATTGGTCAACACCCAAAAAGGAGGAAAGAATGCAGTTCTGGCTGCAGATAGGGGACAACACAAAGAAATACAACAACAAGGCAGCTTGTTTAAGGGAGATGGATAAGAATAAAAAGGAGGCTGAAATGAAAGAACTTGTAATAACAGCAACAGAAATGGTGGAGAGAAGACCAGGAAAGGTCAAGGAATGGTGAGCAGCAGGTGAAGATGAACTGCATGGTCTTTGGTTGAAACATCTGACTGGTTCACCCCTACTTGTGGAGGGGCAGCTGAACAACCCTTCTGCAAGGAGCTGACATTGAAGAGGGGCCAACATCAGGCAAAATCTACCTGAAAATGAAAGAACCTGCAAAAGGGGTGGCACCAGGAAACTATAGGCCAATTACCTGCTTACCAACAATTTTATTATTTTATCTTATTTTATTTGTATCCAGGAGTCGATGAGAATTATTCAGAGCCAGATCTGACATCATCGCAAGGAACTGGACGTGACCCGGGAGGAGAATCACCTCCAACTCTGTGAGGACCTCAGAGGCCGGAGGAGAAGCAGCCGAAGAGCCAAGAGGAGAAGCCATTTCTGTGCTCGATGGGTGGAAAGAGTCTCTGGAAGAGGAGATCCCTCCCTTCCCCTCCAAGGATCCCCTCATAGGGAAACCAGATCAATGTGGGGAGTGTGGAAAGGTTTTCAGAAGGAGTCCTTCTCTTCTCTCCCAGGAAAGAGGCTGCCGGAGGGAGAAACCGTCTGAATGCGAGGACTGGGAAGGAGCTGCAGGGAGAGGCTCCCCTGGCTTCCCAGAGGGAGAAACCCTGAACAGGAGATGCAGGAAAGATCCTCAGAGACGGGATCTATTTGATTACCATATAAAGATCCCCACAGGGCAAAATCCAGATCAGTGCAGGGAGAACGAGGAAATTTCACTCAGGGCAGAAAAGTTCTTTCCCATGGAAGGTGGGAAACCTGGCAAAGGTGGAAGCTGAGGTGTTTAGCTGTAGCTAGAATTGTGTTAGGATTGTTTATCTTCCATCCTTTTTTAACTGTGTTCTGTGCGTGAAACCTTGTACTTTTTGCCACTTTTAATAAAGTCGATCTTGGTTTAAACCCTGGAGTTGCCCCAGGGCCTCCTTGCCCCCACCTCAGGCGGGCTGAGCTCCTGACTCCCAAAGACAGACCTGGATGGGGAGGGTCTCCCCCTGGATCCTCTCCTGGGTCCCCAGAGGGCTGGTGGGGAGGGAGAAACTGGGGGTCACGAAGGGAGGGGGCGGCAGAAGGAGACCCAATGGGCCAGTGGCTCTTCCCCCACAGACGGGGGTCCTCTTCCCTAATTTCATGGGGGCAGGAGTGGGATATTGAGCACTGGAGGATATCAGGCAATCAAGAAGTTTTCCCTCTTTTTTATATAAAAAAGATTTCTTTTTCTTATCAATCAGCAGAGGATACACACCAACCACACTCTTTTAATTTTATTCTTAGAAACTAGAAATAGAAAAGATAGAGCTGGGGCAGTCAATCAACTGAGGAGTGACAAAGTGTGTCTTATGCTATCTACACAACCTGCTTTAACTAGTTACTTCACCAATGCCTGCATTCACACTTGCAACTCGAAATCATGGTTTGTTTTCTGAGGTTGAACCTGCTGGGTGATGAGTCAATGAAACATGGGGACCCCAAAGTATATTAATTCGGTGGAGACAGGTTGAACAATCGATTATAACTGAAAACAAGCTGGAGACACTTTTCTTCCTGTGAGGATCATTTCACACAACGCACTTCACCAAGTGTGGGGAAACGTTCTCACAGCCACCCTGAGACAAAACCCAGGTTTAGGTGCAGCCTCTTAAAAGAGCCCAGAATGAACCCCTGATGACAGCAGCCGCCTCTCCTCTCCTCTCCTCTCCTCTCCTCTCCTCTCCTCTCCTCTGGGGTCTCTCCTGGGGTGAACCCAGAAATCAGGGTGGGCTCATTCTTGACTGAAAAGGGACTCCCCCTCCCCGGCCCTGGGCCCATCCAGGCTTTAGTGAGACAAGGCAGAGATCCTTATGGAGGAGAGAAGCCCTTTTTATGCCTCGGCCTGGCCCTCAAAAACAACAGAATAATAATAATAATAATAATAATAATAATAATAATAATAATAATAATAATAATAATAATAATAATAATAATAATAATAATAATAATAATAATAATAATAATAATAATAATAATAATAATAATAATGGGACCTTGGAGGTCATCTAGTCCAACTCCCTGCTCAGGTAGGCAACCCTATACCATTTCAGACAAATGGCTTGAACCCAGAGCCACCAAGGACCTGGTAAGCCAGGCACGGAGAGTAGAGCCTGAGATACAGGCTGTCATCTGTTCCCCCCACTCAACCCCCTCCCCAGTTCTCCCTTCTAGGCAAAGCTGGACACATCAGGGAGCCTCATCCAGAGAAGAGACACAATCCATGAACAATTGATCCAAATAAACCAGGGACACAGGTGCCCCAAGAGCAGCTTCAAAGCACTTGGAGGTTTTTTGGGGAATGGGTTCACCTCACAGCCTCATAGATGGGAATGTCACACCCCACCAAGTGCATTCACACAACCAGAGGGGGGAGGGGCATCAGATCTCCAAAAATCAGGTGGCTAGAAAACAGGTCGCACCATCTTGGCTGTGGGAACCGACCCCACCTTTGTAAGCCGCCAAGTTACCCTGCCAGAAGATGGGAGGCCAATAAATTTGATAAATAAATTAATACATCTCAGCTTCAGACCTTTCAGTCCATTCTTGATTTAATAAACCAGAAAGAAACTTCAAAATACAAAGAATCTTACATCAATACATAGATAATGCCAAAAGTGTGAAGAAGAAAAAACTTCCACCAACTCTATGACCTTCTCCCTATTCAGCCAATGATGCAGCCCACAGACTGTCACTTTCCTGCCTCTCATCCCAAAACTGATATTGCTTAGAAAAGAGGGGAAACAAAATTTCACTTCAGGCACAAGGAATTTTAAAATCAGGTGCAATTTATGATTAATATATGAAGTTCTGATGTAAAAGAAAATCCCAAACAGGCCCCACTCCTCTTAACGTTAGGCAGAATCCAAGGGGTCTGATTGCTTCCTTGGCAGTTAGAAGAGAGGCAACACAACAGTTAAGTGTCACCAACCTAGAGTGGCACCAAACTCCACAGCTCTGGGTGACCTTCCCCAGCAGTCTCTGGAGACAAGGAGACCACGTGGAAGGACAGAAGACATCAGTTCCCTTGTTATTGAGTTACCTTCCTCCAGCATCACTTTCTGGACATGTCCTGACAAGAAGGACCACAAGCACAACAGAACAGAACCCCCAGGAGTGTATCTGTGATTTTTCACTAACATGCTTTTCTCCAGTGTCTCCTGGAGCCCAGAAGAAGTTCAGGATCCCAAGAGGAGAAGTTGCTTCTCACTGTAATTATGACCACCTGGGTCTTTGAGATCTCTGTGCCTTTGATAGAGACATCAGATTGAAGCCATAAGCAAAGGATCTTGTATCAGAAAAGGATAAATTCCTTAGGTCAAGCTCTGAGGGAACACGTTTTGGGACAGGCAGGGGCTCTGCACTTGATTGTACCTCTCTATCCTCCTAGATGAAGCTGAGTGTTTCTCTTTTGATATCATGAAAGTCACTGGAATCTCCACCTTCTGAGAGTGCTTTGAATTCTTCCAACTGTTCTCTGCTGTTGTTGTTAGAAACAGGAAGAGGATTAATAAAGCCCTATGAATTATGGACCTGCTGCTTCTGGTTCTGATGCTGCTGGTGTCCCAGCCGGTCTCTGGAAAGCTTAGAACGAAATGCCCACTGAGTTTGGAGCACCAGGATGAAAATAAACCATGGAGCTTTTACAGGCCAGGAGACCATCTCATTGGTATAGTCATAACGGAAACAGTATTATTGAATATAATGTTGCCTTTCAACATGGCTCCTTTTGTTCCATCTCCATCGTAAGTCATTCAAGGTGATGGACTTGCATTTCCCCCATTTTCTAATTCTCACACTTTCCTTCTTTTCTTCTTCTTTTCACTTGCTTCTATATTACAGGACTTCTCTAATTTCCTGGATGATTTTGATTTCCTCTTTTTCTTATTTTGTAGAAGAGATTCAAAACCAGAGATGGGGTTAAAAAAATCCCAAAGGCAATCAGATTATTTTCCTCTCCCCATTCACTCCTGAATTCATTACTTGAATTTATTTTGTTTAAAGTAGTGATTTTAACAGTTGCCGTTGCCTCTGCGCAGCCCATTCCCCTACTTGTATAACTGATTATTGGTTTTGGATCAATATTGGCTTAAGACTAAGTAGGCTTGTGGAGACAAAAAGGAATAAATTCTTGAAAAAAATGTTGTTGCTATTGATGATAATAACATGAACATTTTTTACAGTGAGTATTCTTTTGGTGTTTTCTACACCCTACCATTAATTTTTGCCATTCAAGTGGTCAACAAGAATCCTCAGCTCCTGCACAATCTCACACTTGGCTACAACATTCATGACAACTCTTTCAGCCCTTCACGTACTTCAGATGCCTTGCTGGACATTCTCTCTACTGGAGAAGGGAATGTCCCCAACTACGGCTGTGGAAGGAAGGAGAACCTCCTGGCTCTTCTTGATTCAGCTGGCAGGGAAAACTCCATCCAGATATCAACATTAGCAGACACCTACAAAGTCCTCCAGGTTGGTGTATGTTATTCTCTGTCTGGTAAAGTGAGCGGGATAGTGGTGGGTGAGCAACAGATCCAAGCATACCTTCTACATGGAATTCAAGAGTTGCTTTTCTCCATATTAGCAAACATATCAATTATATTTTTTCTATTATGTTTATTTTTAAATTCCTCATAAAAGGCCTGAAAAGCAGTAAGGTCCCTGTAGAGGACTTTCTCCTGGCCATTCAAAAAATAGCCCCAGTTGTGGGTGAACTACTGGTGCTACTGCCAGTAGGGACAAGAAGCGTATTTCTAAAATAATCAAGAATGCCTGCAAGGACTGTGATGTGGAGGCTATTGTACATCTTGGCACTAATGATCTATCCCAAAAAGATGTACTCTCTGTGCAGAACGATTTCCAGAGCTTGGGGCAGGAACTTAGCAGAATAGGCTGTAGGCTTACTTTTTCAGAAGTTTTACCAGTATATAAGGAGCAAAATGGAAAAGGCCAGCGTATAGCACAATTCAATATGTGACTAAAGGAGTGGTGTAAAGGGGAAGGCTTTGGATATATTAGTCACGATGTCTATAGCTGGTCCAATGAAAAAATGTACAAAAGAGATGGTTTGCATCCATCAAAGAAAGGGACTGAGTTACTCGGCTATAAATTCACAGATTTTCTGGAGGAATATTTAAACTAAACAGCGGGGACAGTGAGTTAATTGATACAGAACATCCCTGTCCCCAGCAATCTAAAAATTATAGGGCTATAATTTAACATAGATGTGTGTGTGTGGACAACAATATCAACCTTGCGGTCAAGCAAAATCAAGCTTCTAACAGCGAGTGCCACACAAAGTGCACTAACCAAATAGGTGGTAAGACAATAGGGGAACTCAGGCACCACACAGGTTATGTAGAAAGTAAACACAGAGTCAGTCATAAAGGACTCAAATGTCTATACACCAATGCACAGAGTATGAACAGCAAACAGGGTGAACTAGAAATTCAGGTTAATGAGGGCAGATATGATATTGTTGCCATTATGGAAACATGGTGGGATGAAACCCACAAATGGAACACACAGCTAGAGGGATTTAAATTATTTAAAAGAAACAGACCAAATAAAAGAGGAGGAGGAGTTGCTCTATATGTAAGAAATAACTACATCTCTACAGAAATAGAGCACAACAATGATGAAAACTGTCTTGAATGCATTTGGGTCAATATAAAGGGGGGGGTGACATTGCCATAGGTGTATACTACAGGCCACCCAACCAAACAGAGAAAATAGATGAACTTTTTGCTAGTCAGCTAACTAAGATATGTAGGAAGCACATCACAATAGTAATGAGGGACTTTAACTACTCTGACATCAACTGGGAGACAAACTCTGCACCAAGTGGAAGATCAAACAGATTCCTTGCAAACCTAGCAGACAACTTTGTCTCCCAAAAAGTAGAGAAGGGAACTAGGGGATTAGCCATTTTGGATCTAATTCTCACTAACAGAGATGAAATAATAGAAGGTGTTGAAGCCACAGGAACCTTGGGAGGAAGTGATCATGCAATATTGGAATTCAACATTATGGAAGCTCAAGCAATAGAACACAGTCAAACTAGAGTCTTGGACTTTAAGAGAGCTAATTTCAATAAACTTAGAGAGGGCTTGTGAAGGATTCCATGGATGAGAATCCTGAAGGGGAAAAAAACTCAAGAAGCTTGGGAAATTTTGAAAAGTGAGATAATACCAACAAAGAGGAAAAATAACAGTTGTCAAAAGAAACCAGCATGGCTACATAAAGAACTCTCTGGTAAATTGAAAGATAAAAAGGACAAGTATAGAAAGTGGAAAGAGGGGCACATAACTAAGTCAGAATATCAGCAAATAGCCCGAGCCTGCAAAGATGAGTAGGAAAGGCTAAGGCTCAAGATGAACTAAGCTTGCGACCAAAGTCAAAATAACCATAAAAACGCTTCTTCCAACAGGTAAAATAAAATGACAAGAATTTGAAGGGAATGATTGGTCATTAGTTGGTGAAAGTGAGCGAAGAATGTGACAAGCAACATGGAGAAAGCAAACTATTTAACACTCGTTTTTTTTTGCATCGGTCTTTACACAAAGGGAAAAAAACAGACCAAGCTCAAAATTATGCGCGTAAAAAACAATAGAAATTCAAGTTAAATAGTTGTGTAAGACACGGTAAAGTAAGCACATTGTCCACCTAGAACGAGTTTCAAATCACCAGAAAGATGATTACACCCGGGTTCTCAATGAACTGGCAGATTTGATTCTCAGAACCATTGAACTATATTTTTCAAAGATCCTGGAGCACTGGGGAACTACCGGAGGACTGGAAAAGAGCTGATGTAGTCCCCATCTTCAAAAAAGGAAAAAAATGGACCCAGGAAACTACAGACCTATCAGCCTGACCTCAATACCTGGGAAGATTCTGGGAAAGATAATCAAACAACGAATCAGCGAACACCTAGAGGCAAACAAAGTCATTAGTAAAAGCCAACATGGGTTTGTCAAAAACAGATCATGCCAGACAAATCTTATTCCATTTTTTGACCAAATGACAAAATTAGTGGATCAGAGGAATGCTGTGGATATAATTTACTTGGACTTCAGTAAGGCATTTGATAAAGTAGATCACAACCTACTACTTGATAAGATAGAAAAATGTGGGTTAGACAGCATCACCACCAGATGGATCCGTAGCTGGCTGACCGGTCGTACTCAGCATGTGGTCCTCAATGGAACCGCATCTACATGGAGGGAAGTGTGTAGTAGGGTGCCCCAGGGCTCTGTTCTGGGCCCAGTGCTCTTCAACATCTTCATCAATGATTTGGACGAGGGGATAGATGGGGAAATCATCAAATTTGCAGACGACACCAAGCTGGCAGTAATAGCCAACACTCCAGAAGACAGGCTTAAGATACAGGAGGATCTGGACAGACTTGAACACTGGGCACTATCTAACAAAATGAAAGTCAATGGCATGGAAAAAAAGCAAGTTCTACATTTTAGGCAAGAAAACCAAAGTACAGGTATAGTATAGGGGGTACCTTGCTCAATAGTAGTAACTGTGAGAGGGACCTCAGAGTCCTAGTGGACAATCACTTAAATATGAGCCAGCAGTGTGCTGCAGCTGCCAAAAAGGCCAACACAGTGCTAGGCTGAATTAACAGAGGGATAGAATCAAGATCACGTGAAGTATTAATACCACTTTACAATGCCTTGGTAAGGCCACACTTGGAATACTGCATCCAGTTTTGGTCACCACGATGTAAAAAGATGTTGAGACTCTAGAAAGAGTACAGAGAAGAGCAACAAAGATGATTAGGGGACTGGAGGCTAAAGCATATAAGGAACGGTTGCTGGAATTGGGTATGCTAGTTGAAGGAAGAGAAGGAGAGGGGGACATGATCGCCAGTGTTCAATATCTCAGGGGCTGCACAAAGAAGAGGGAGTGAAGCTATTTTCCAAGGCGCCTGAAAGCAGGACAACAAGCAATGGATGGAAACTAATCAAGGAGAGAAGCAACCTAGAACTAAGGAGAAACTTCCTGACAGTTAGAACAATTAACCAGTGGAAAAACCTGCCTCCAGAAGTGGTGAATGCTCCAACACTGGAAGTTTTTAAGAAGAGACTGGACAGCCATTTGTCTGAAATGGTATAGGGTTTCCTGCCTGAGCAGGGGGTTGGACTAGATGACCTCCAAGATCCCTTCCAACTTTATTATTATTAGTATAACTATTGGCATGTTCATTTTCACATAGCAATAATACCTGACATATCCAGTTGTACTCAAGTTGGCAATAGTAGTGTTTCTTTATACAAAGAAAATGGAATAAATAGGACTCTAGCAATTGATGGTTAGTTAGACTAATGGATATTATGGCTAAAATATATACCATGTTCCTCTTAAGTAAACTTGAGGTTGGGTAGAACAAACGTATATTCCTTGCAGAAGAACAAGAAGGTTTTAAGTAGAGGAAAAAGTTTCACACAGTTGTATAATAATTAGTGAATAAATTAATAATCTAATATTGACAACAGATTTCTTTTGAAATAGCTAATTACACAATATGTCAGTCAGGTAAACCACGGTTTTCTGGCTTTATAGATGTTACTGCAGCATTTGATACAGTAAATGGAGAAATATGATGGAGGAAATTGATTTCCCTTAAACTGGAACTCAGACTGTTGGCCCTGATCCAAGCCCTTTCCACAAGCCCTTGTTTGAGAGGGAGGTTTGGGCTCAGTGGAGCCACGAGAAGAAGGATAGATACTTACCAAGGTGTAACATAAAAGAGTACATATTTGAAAGCATCTTATTCAGTCTAGATATTAATGGCTTACCAGGACTAAGGAAGGATTCTCATGTACATGCCTAACGTGCTAAATTGTTTATTTATTTAGCATATGGCAAAGGTATAAATAGCCAGGAGACTATATAGTGTTTCTTTCGCAGCCGAGGAATGCTAGTCTGCTCAGTTTGTGCTCATGAGCTCATCCAGGGTGCCCCACAGGGGGTGAACTGGCTCCACACCAGAAAGACGAGAGGTGTCCTGTGGCATCATCCAGGCCTTCTCTCACCACCACTATGATTTCACCTGGCAGTTGGGTGTCACATCCCAGCAAGTCCAGCACTGGCAGGGGCCTCACCATCTGCATGAAACACACTACACTTCCCACCAAAGTGGTACCTATTTATCTACTAGCGTTGTCACAGGCCTTCGAACTGCTAGGTGGGCAGAAGCTGAGGCAAGTGACGGGAGCTCACCCCGCCATGCAGTGACAGAACTCGAACTGCCAGAACAGATTCAATGTCTTTAAGCCACTGAGCCTCTTACTTGCTAAATACACCTTGGTTTAAACTGATAATGCAGTACTGTTATCCTATGGATTAGATTGTGTAGACTCTTGAGATAACTTGGCTCCTACTGACATAATAATTCTCTGATTATTGATAAATGAAAGTCAAAAGTTGTGGTCTTTGGAAGACAAATGTAGCAAGTAACACCTTTCCTTACCCAGCGTTACTTTTCTCTGAGACTGAATCTTGGATCTGCCATCATCAAAGGAGCCCACTTAGAGCAAGAGCAGGGTTGAATCTACTGCTTAAATTTAAAAAAACTATCCAGCTTTCTCCCAATTATTAGAGTATATAATGCGAAAGTTACCCCCAAATCCTTATATTGAACTGAACTTTGGGGCTTAAAATATGCCTCTACTGGGATAAACCCAATCACTGGACCTGAGGAGTATTTTGGGGATGGATAAAAGGACTTCAGTTGCTGACTCAGAGCTGGATTGGGAATTTATGCAATTTCATCTTTGTCTAAAATCAGGGGAAATACAGCCACGTGAAAAGGAAAATCCAGTCTCTTTGAGTTCTGCGATTTTACCCATCAGGACATCTGATAAAAATCACCTGGTCTTTAGCAGTTCTTAAAAGTAGGTAACTACAATTTCAGATGAAGAACAACACATGACATATTGCACCATCTCCTCATTTATTTTACAAAAAGAAAGTCAAAATGGAGAAGCCATGTTTGAAAAACTAAATGCACCTTATGATACAATAGCTTGTAGAACCACCATTAGCAGCAATAACTTGAAGTAATCGTTTTCTGTATAACTTTATCAGTCTGTCACATCGTTGTGAGAGGAATTTTGGCCCCCTCTTCTCTACAACGTGGCTTCAGTTCATGGAGGTTTGTGGGCGTTTGTTTCTGCACGGCTCTCTTGAGGTCCCACCACAACATTTCAATTGGGTTGGGGTCTGGACTTTGGGCCATTCCAACGCCTGGATTCTTTTCTTCTTCAGCCGTTTGTGGGTGTGCTTGGGATCGTCGTCCTCTCGCATGACCCAAAGTCCACCAAGCTTCAGATGTTGGTCAGATGGCCTCACATTTGGCTCTGGAATACTTTGGTACCCAGAGGAGTTCATGGCGGAGTGAATGACCGCAAGGTGCCCAGGTCCTCTGGCTGCAAAACAAGCCCAAATCCTCACCCCTCCATCACCATGGTTGGCGGTTGGTGAGGCATGTTGGTGCTGATAGGCTCTGTGTGGTTTTCACCAGACGTGGCTCTGTGTGTTATGGCCAAACTTCTCCACTTTGGTCTCCTGCCCAAAGGAGAATGTTCCAGACATCTTGCGATTTGTTCAGGTGCAACTTGGTAAACCTCAGCCGGGCTGCCATGTCCTTTTTCGAGAGAAGAGGCTTTCTCCTGACAGCCCTTCCAAAGAAACCCTGCTTGTTCAGTCCTTTTCTAATTCTGCTGCCATGAACATTTAACATGCTCACTGAGGCCTGCGGAGTCTGAGGTGGAACTCTTGATTTTTTGCAGTATCTCTGAGCATTGGGTGAACTTGCTGGGATGTTCACTCCAGGACAGATTGGGAACTGCCTTGAATGTTTTCCACTTGTGAATAATCTTCTTTGCTATAGAATGATGGACTTTAATTTTTTTTGAAATGGCCTTGTAACCCAGTCCAGATTGATAGGCAGCAACAATTGCTTCTCTAAGATCATTGCTGATGGCTTTACCTTTTTGCATTGTGTTAACACACAACGCAATGCTGGAGACTGGCAAACTCCTGAAACTTTGGCTTTTATAGAGGCAGTCACCCTTGCTGATGATCAATTAATCAAGGTCACTTGATCAGCAGCACCAGGCTACCTCTTAGCCTCTTCACACCTAGGGAAGCAGTCAGGGTGTGCTTCGTCTTTCACACACGGCTTCTCCATTTTGCCTTTCTTTTTGTAAAATAAATGATGACATGGTGTAATATGTCATGGGTTATTGTTCATCTGAGGCTGTATTTATCTAGTATTAAGACCTGCTTAAGACCAGATGCTTTTTGCTATGTCGTGATAAGTAAAACCACGGCGTCCTTTCTTTTCCACAGGGCTGTAATTCTTGGTGTACAGTTAAACCTCTGGAACCTGACAGAGTCCCAAAGTTCTCTGTGTTGGAACGTACATTATTGCAAATAAGCCCTCTTGGATTCTGCAACTGACAAATTATATTAGGAGCTGTGACCTCCCCATCTCTTATATAACTAGAGAACGAATGAAAAAATAATAAGGTGGGATAGAAATTTAAAAAAATCAAAAGATTGCTTCACCAAGAATCTGGAATATTGAATGACAACTGCATAAGAAAGAGAGAGATCAGAATCCTGCATTGCACATTAGACAAACTACCTTTTGAGATACTTTTGTTAAAGCAATATGTTGACTCTGCAGTTAGAATTAACCATTTACATATAATACAGCCCTTTATTGGAACAAAACAATTCACTTCCACATCTGCATATGTGGATCTGATTGCAATAAATTGTAGGGGCGATACAGAAATATGATTCATGTCTTTTATTCTTATTCTTTTTCATTTCCTTTGTTTCTTGTATTCAATTTGTATATACAATGTTGTTAATGCTTTGTATTTAATATTCTTTTTTTTGATATGGCATAATGGCTAATGAACAATTATCTGTTTAATTTGTTCATCAAAACCAAGTTGAATTTATTAAAAGCTAATATTTTGGACTTTATCTGACCCCCAATATAACACAGCTTTCTTCATTGCTTTTTCAGATCAGATATGAAACTGCTTCAGAGGCTCTGAGTGATAAAAGGAATTTGCCCTTTTACCACCGGATGCTCCCCAAAAAAGGATTCCACTACCCAGCAATTGTCCAACTGCTCCTCCATTTCAGATGGACCTTGGTTGGCCTCTTTGCTTCAGACATAGAGAATGGAGAGAATTTCATGAGGACTTTCACTCCTATGCTTGTCAGAAATGGAATTTGTGTGGTTATATCACAACTGTTCTCAACAACTAGTTATACAGCAGTCCTCAGGGATGCCCTCACTAAGTGGAGACAAGTCAATGTTTTTGTTCACTTCCTGGAATATACTTCCATTATGGACAGAATTCTTCCTTTCCATTTGGCACTTAGGCGTTTGACAGGACCCGTTGAAGGGAAAGTCTGGATCGATACAGATTTGGGAACATATACATCGAAAAAAAACAGACTTTACAAATACATCCATAGTATTTGGAGCTTTTTTATTCTGACAAATGAAAGACCAATGGATGATGCCTTTGAATCCCATTTCTTTGTAGAATATCCCTTTCAAGATCATTATTTCCGCTGCTCTCTTTCCAAACACCTCTCTTCTGTCAAAGGCCGGAGAAGATGCACCCAGAAAGCCCCACTGGAGACCCAGGAGAAAAGGAACAGGGAAAGGATCCCAAATAATCCCCTTTTTTACAGTAGCATAACGACTCTGGCCCAGGCCTTGAATGCCGCCTATTCCTCCAGATCGAGGAGGAGAAGGAAGGAGGGAGAAAAGATCTTGGGGGCTTCAAGGCTGCAGCCATGGCAGGTATGGGGGTCCCGATGTGGATCCATTAATCTTAATTCCTTTGGAGAGGGAATCCAGAGGGGAAGGAGGGGAACCGTCTCAACCTTCTTATGCTGCAAAAGATCAACAGGTTTGGCCAATCTAATTGCTAGAGACACAATATTCTAAACCGCAGGCACCATGACAGATAAATTTTGGTTTTAAACACTGCTAATTTTAAAAGGATCTATGCATTTTTAAATATACTCATGTCTTCATGGGTTTGTGATTAGCATAGTAGAAGTTTACATCTGTAACTTTGAAGGACACCCTGAGACCATCTAGCCCAACCCTCCTCTCTGCAGGAATCCCACTTAAAGCTCCTCCCACTGATGGCTGCTCAGTCTTTGCGTCACCAGTGAAGGGGAGGCTGAACTCCTCTGCTTTAAGGGCTCAGCTCTGAAACGGCTCCTCCTTTCAGGAGGTTCTTCCTCTCATTCAGCCGGAATCTCCTCTCTTGTGGCTGAGCTCCTTTCCCCATTTCCCTCCCTCTGGAACAGCATTGAAGAGACCTGGAGCTTCTCTGCAGCTTCCCTCAGTTGCTGGAAGAGGCTGCACAAGGCAGTGGTGGGTTTACGGCCACAACGGAGCTCAAAATGTCTGTTGCTAAGCAAGACAGTTGTTAAGTGAGGTTTGCCCCATTTTACAACCTTTCTTGCCTTTTCTGGTAAAGTAAACCATTTGAGTTGTTAAGCAAGTAACACAGTTGTTAAGTGAATCCAGCTTCCCTGTTGATTTTGCTCATCAGAAGCCCCAAAAGGGTCACGTGACCCTCAAACGTGGTAACCATCATAATTAGATGCCAAGAATTCTGATTTTGATCACGTGACCCTGGGATGCTGCAATGAGCCTCTGAAAAACTGTCATAAGTCACTTGTAACTTTGCACGGTCACTAAATAAACGTATTCTCATAATCAACCTGATGTTTTCTAGACGTTTATGAATAATCTCTTTTTTTCTATGATTCATTTTTGTGTCACCTGCTCTAAAATGTTCCGTATAAATTACCAATTGCATGAATTATATTTTGTTAATATATATTTTGCCAGTATATGGTTGATAAATTTTGCTGAACTTTTCTTTTTTATTTATGAAGATAGCAGAAGCACCTGTTTTTCTAAATAAGCATATTTTGATGTTTGACAACTGCAGAAGAAAGATTCAAATGTGTAAAAGCTAAATGGGATTTTTAAAAAAGGGTTTCAGATTTTAAAATTCCTGGATGTTTCCATTGTAGTTCCATCCTTTCCTGCAGAAGAATGAGTTTTCCAATCTTTCTTATGCGAAACTGTACTTGGGTCAAAATGGAGATATTGCAGGAGATCTGGGAATCTTCAGCTGGTTGATTCTCCCCAAGGAGGATCCCATCGAGCAGCAAATGGGGAGTTTGGAAGGACAGAGACTTACTATCGATGAAGATGCTCTTTCACAGCTAAAGTTGCTCAACAAGGTTGGAGAAATTTTGGTGTCTTTCCTCTTTTTTTCCAAAGATTTAGGACCCATTTCATGTGGACTAAGGCTAGTTACCAGGGTCAATGACCTTCACTGAGAATTGAACACGGGAAGCAGAAACCTTACAGTTTTCTTTCTATAGACCACTTGGGAGGCTTCAGTACTATTGACCAAGGTGTTCTTCAGCTGCTGTAATATTGAAGACTGTTTTTGTTCTGTTCGCAATGCAGACATGAAGACGAGGCAGTTGGTGCAAAAGATGATCTTTATTGTGTACATGCACTGAACAGAAGCAAGAACAGAAGAGAGACAAATAATGGCAACATGCCCTTTTTATACTCCCCCTGCAAGGGGAGACTCAACCAATGAATGCAGGCTATTCTCCCGCCTCGTGCATGCGCACGAGGCTGGAGACAGCCTGTCTGGGTCCCGGGCAGACATGTGGTCTGCCCGGGTCTCTACAACCGGTCCCGGGCAAATACGTGGTCTGCCTGGGTCTCTGCAACCCGTTTCCAGTCTTCCTGGGCCTTGCTGAATGACTCAGCAAGGCCCAGCCTCTTTACAGACTTTCTGAGCCTTGCTGAATGACTTCAGCAAGGCCCAGTACATAACACCCCTCCCCTCTTGGATTAAACAATACATACACGTTGTTTAACACTAAACACACACAACCTCATGGCAGGCCAGTTGGCCTTTGTTCCAACAGTCTTTACCTTACAACCCCCAGTTCCTGGGTATATTTCACTTTGTTGACAATATGAGCGCCATAGAGACCTCACATCTTCTGTAACTGCTTGGAGGACTCTTAACCCATTCTGCTGCGTGGAAACAGACTGGGGTTAATTAAAGTTGTACTTTTTTGAGGTAGGTGGTGCAATAGACATAAGTGCCTGGAGTGCCTGTTAGGTGTTACAATAGGCATAGGTGCCTGGAGTGCCTGCTATGTGTTACAATACCCCAGGGCTTTCCCCCCAGACAACTCAGGCTGACTGGCTGGATCCGCTAGACCCAACACCAGAGGTCCTTGGAGGGGTTGAGTTCCCCCAGTCCCTTGGCGGGGTGGATTTCCCCAGAATTCCCTGGGACTCCTCTTGGGAGCATTGTCCCTTGAGCCCAAGACCAGCAGCAGGAGTACCCTGAGTGGTCCATGTACGGGGATTTGTCCCTAGCCAGGGACCTCTGCCCAAGTCAGGAGCTGTCCATGGTGAGACCCCCCCCATCTGGAGATGTCCCTAGCCAGGGACCTCTGCCAGAGTCAGGAGCCGCCTCCATGGCAAGACCCCCATCTGGAGCATTTGAAGAACTGCCCTCTTGGAGAGACTGTGGCCCACAATCATAATTGGGGTTCCCCTCCCCCCCGAGAGTGGAGCCAGGGGAGGAACCGTGCCCTGGAAGCCTCCAGCGCAACTGGTCAATGTGGCGTCGAAATGAGCCAAAGATGGAAAAGGACTTGGATTCCTCCCATGGAATGAATGTACTATGGAATAGAACATGTCACAATCGCTTACACATCCTGAACATAGGAGCAAGAGGAGAGTGTACAAAATTTGCAGAATTCTTACATGAGGATTCCATGCAGGGTTTAGTATCTGTAGCCTTAGCAATGGTTGGTACACAATACTACAGTCTAAGTTGGAATCATACATTTAGCAATATTGAAACCCTTGTTTTCCTCATGACTTCATGATGTGACTCTTTACAGTGACTAACACATGTACAGAATAGATATTCTCTTTGGTACAATAAGGAGATGGTTTTCCTTCACAGTAACATGATACATACAACCAAGTGTTAAGGTAACCCCTTTATTGATGAAACCACTTGGAGTCCTGAGGTGCCTGCAGCCGTGACACCTGTGAAAGAGCCACCCGGTCTGGGTGCAACCTTTCCAGCTTTGTAAGGCGTCTGCGACCCCCAGCGGAATTCAGCTGGGCTCTTCCTGTAGCTGTGCATGGTGTGGTGCAGTGTGTGAGAAGAAAGTCTAATGCCAGGGTCCTTGAGTGATTCTCTTGCATGTGTCTTTGGTGGTGCGCACCATGCGTTCAGCCTGACCGTTGGTGGCAGGATGGAAAGGAGCAGATGTGGCATGCCGGATCATGTTGGCTTGTAAAAATGCCTGAAACTCAGAAGAGGTAAATTGTGGACCATTGTCGGAAACTAAAACATCAGGAAGGCCATGGGAAGCGAAGATTCCTCTGAGCACCTGGATGGTCCTGGCAGCAGTAGTAGAGGACACAGGAACTACCTCTAGCCACTTGGAATGGCTATCCACAAGGAGGAGGAAGAATTGCCCCTGAAAGGGCCCAGCATAATCTATATGGACACGTGACCATGGAGTGAGTGTCTCCTCCCACCTATGTACAGGGGCCTGGGGCATTTCTGGCCGTGATTGCTGGCACACTTGACATCCCTGAACCTGGGCCTCAATGTCCTTATCAAGGCCAGGCCACCAAAGATGGCTGTGCGCAAGCGCCTTCATCCTTACTATTCCCGGATGTCCCTCATGAAGAGAGAGCAAGACTCTAGTCCTCAATGAGGCCGGGATGACTACTTGATTGCCCCACAGGATGCACCCCTTGAATGTGGACAATTCGTGCTTCCTGCACCAGAAGCTCTGGAAATCAGTACCAGGACACGTGTCAGGCCATCCTGACAACACACATGTCAGCACGCGTGCAAGCGTGTGATCAGTGGCTGTCTCAGCAGCCACATCCCTAGCATTGAGGGGAGATTCTGGTAAGTCCTGAATAGACAGAATATGCACAGCAGGAGCAGGGTCTGCCTCTATTTGCTTTAGAGGTAATCTACTTAGGCCAGCAGCATGGCCCATCTCAGTGCCTGGTTTGTGAACCAGGTTGTAATCATATGCTGCTAAGACAATAGACCATCTCAGCATTCTAGGTGATATAATGTGTGGGGGGTTGTTTGTGGGTAGTAACAACCCCAGCAAAGGCTTGTGGTCAGTATAGGCCGTGGAATGGCGGCCATCAAATTCCTTACGCTGAACTCTTAGCGTGGCCTCCCCCTGCGCACTGACTCGTGGAACCTGACAGTCAGGGAGGATAAGCTTGGAGGGCCTGAGCTGGCCTCGTGAGCCACTCCTCGGACAACCCGTATTAAGGGTGTCAGCAGCAATAATAGGAAGAGCGGACCTTGCGTCCAGCTCCATGGCCAGGGGAACTCCCTGCAACTTAACAACCATGCGCAGTTGTTTCTTACGGGGCCGGTGAACCCTATGGGACACGCAGGCCCCCACCGTGTGTTGGCTGGGGCCCTTGGTACCTTTCAGAGGCAACTCATTAGGGGGCTTGTGTATTTGGTGACCCAAACAGGTGGATGCGATGTGGCCTCACCTGCCACATGCCCGGCAACAGCAGAAGGAGAACGGCAGTCGGCTCTCCTGTGGTGAGCCCCACAGCCAAAACACCGACAGAATGCAGGCGTCTGTCCTCTGTGCTCTTGCAGTCTTCTTGCCACCACTGGTTGAAGTCTGTCCTCGGATTCGCCTCCGGAGGCCTCTCGCACGACTTCTTGATGGACGGGGACTGCAGCTGGAGGGTTCTTGGTCGTGAAATGTCGGACTCGACAAGACGGCCCAGCTTGGACTTCGCTGTGACGGATAGCCTTGTCCACGTCTCTTGCCACAAGGAAGGAGGAAGGAATGGGAATGAGTCCCACGAAGCCAAGCCCACTTCCAGCGTTTGCATACTGGCAGGCTGCTGCTTCTCCAGGACGCCGCGCTTCTCAGAGAAGGGGTCCCACGAAGCCAAAAGCCCACCTCCAGCGTATTCGTACTGGCAGGTGGTTGCTTCTTCTGGATGCCATACTTCTCGGAGAAGGGGTCCCACATAGCCAAGCCTGCTTCCAGCGTCTTCGTACTGGCAAGCGGTGGCTTCTCCTTGATTCCTTCCGCTTCAAGGCATGAGAAGGGGTCCCTTGAAGCTGAGCTCACCTCCAGCGTCTTCATGCTGGCAGGCAGTCGCTTCCATCCAGACGTTGAACTTCTCCGCTCATCAGGCCTGTAGGTGAGTAGGCCTACTTCTGTTTCTTCAGGATTCCATACGGCGGATCCCACCTTCATCGCCAATGTTTGGTTCGCAATGCAGACATGAAGACGAGGCAGTTGGTGTAAAAGATGATCTTTATTGTGTACATGCACTGAACAGAAGCAAGAACAGAAGAGAGACAAATAATGGCAACATGCCCTTTTTATACTCCCCCTGCAAGGGGAGACTCAACCAATGAATGCAGGCTATTCTCTACAACCGGTCCCGGGCAAACACGTGGTCTGCCCGGGTCTCTGCAACCCGTTTCCAGTCTTCCTGGGCCTTGCTGAAAGACTCAGCAAGGCCCAGCCTCTTTACAGACTTTCTGAGCCTTGCTGTATGACTTCAGCAAGGCGCAGTACATAACAGTTTTTAGCTGATTCAGCCATGTCCAACCTGGGATGAGAAACCCTCAAGTGCTGGAGGTTGTGTTGTTAATAAGGTCAGGTTTGCTTGTCTTCAAATAGCAAAGTGGGAGGGAATTCTGTTAAACAGTCCCTGAATTGAGGTTTGGACTGAATGTGATGAAATTGGATCATGACTGGATGGAGCTCCTGCTGGTCCCATTGGGAGAGAAGCTTCATCTTGTCCCACTTAGGGAGAGGCCATTGGAAAATGGCTCCCTGAAAGGGCAGGTCCATGGTCTGTGATATTTTTAAGGAGTCCAGACCTGGTCAAAGTTATCCATATCTGTCTTTCACCCAACCAGGGGGAGCAATTTGGCTTCTGCCCCCAGGAAGGAAGTCCAAGACTTTCACTTCACATAAAATGACAGTGACCAGTGAGAGTATCCCTTGACCCAGAAACCTGAAACACCTAAACACAACTTTCCTTAAAAGAAAAGATCTTCCTGATATCAGGAGAGAGATTTTGACAGAAAAGGCTACTTAGATTTGGCCTTTGGCTATTAAGAGGGTCTTCATCTGAAAATCCCTTTCAATGGCATTGTTTATCCTGAGTCTTAGCTACTTTCAGTCTCTCTGGGTGAAAAGGAGTCTCCCAATTTAACTAATATTAAATGTGGGTCTGTCTTTCAATGCCATTTGGAGTCTCCTAATTGCAGTTCTTCAACACAAAGGACCTTTTCTTGGATAACTGGAGGGGCCTTAGAAATATCTCCTTCTGACACAGGACTCACACTCAGGTCCCACCTGTTGCAGCCAAAGATTTGCCACTTAATCTTTTTCAGGGACATGTTCTCATGATCTCACCTCAATCTCACTAGAGTTCTAGAATCTATGCAGAAAACTTTAGTCTTAATAAAGGAGAATATTTGTAGCTCTGGGTTGACATGAGGGGTCCTTGGTGCTCTCTGAGCTTGCTTGTTTTCTTGCAGAAGTTTCATTACCCAAACTAGGTAACATTATCAGTGCTAGATGACCAGTATGGATGATGTTCCCTAGTTTGGGTAATGAAACATCTGTAAGCAAACAACCAAGCTCAGAGAGCACCAAGGAGCCCTCACCCTTAATCTTATTTCAGCAGCATGGCAGCCATATGAATTGAACAAATAAAAATACAAATCAACAAAGAACATCTGCTTTAAAGTTGACAGCTACAATTTATGAGGAATTTTCCCTTTATATCTTAACTGGGAGACTCTTTTGAACGAGTGTCAAAGGGGAGCAGCTTTGCAAGGCTTTATGTAGTCCAGAAGAAACCTTTCCAGATCCTTCTGGTCAGAAGTTTCCTTCTTAATCATATTTTATTCTACTTAAATAAATCTAATAAAATAACAATTTAATAAATCTTTGACAACAAATTTATTCAAAAATTTAATATGAGTAGATCATCATAACCATGGATATATGAAGAGTGGAGGAATGCCTTTTAATACAACCATCAGGGAGGAACCGATTGTTTGTCACTTAATGCTTAATTCTTTTCTCAATTCCCTCCCTCCAGACTTTATTAACTAGAAAAGGACTTTGTTGCAATGTGTTATGCCAGAAGCAAAAGGGAGGAACTAAGGAAAGAATTTGCCAGGGTCACATCTCCTACACCTGATTGGAAGGAGTCAGAGATTTCATGTTCACCTAAGTGAAGCCCAGAATCTACTTGTCTAATGTCCATTTCTCCTCTCCTTTTCCATGGATTGTGAGTTCTAACCTATTTTCTTTGGCATTCCTATTTTTTCTTCATAGTCTCTGCCACAGTCCAAATGTGTGGAAAATTGTCATCCTGGATTTGTCAAGCGGGTGCGAGAAGGAGAGCCAGTTTGCTGCTATGACTGCGTTCCTTGTCCGGAGGGGACCATCTCCACTCGGGAAGGTGGGTGACACCAGAGGAAAGGTCAGGCTTTGTGGAACTGGATTTATCCACAGCATTTTGATGAAAGTGCAAATTAAAATATGCATTGAAGCTCAACTCTTTTCTGTTTATTCAAAATGAACTAGAAATCCTCCCATTTCAGATACTGTAGCTACATAGGTATTAGAAAATTATATTATCAGTTTTTTTTATTGCGGAATGGTTAAGCAACACATCTTGGAAAATGTTCCTGAAACATTTCTCAAAAAAAGGTACTTCTTGAAATGTAAAAAAACAGAATATTAAAGAAATACTGGTTTTTGACTTTCTCAGATAGAGAAAAGTGCACCAAGTGTCCAGATGATAAATATCCAAATATTGACAGAGTCCAATGTATCCCCAAAGTGATAACCTTCCTCTCTTATGAAGAACATCTGGGCATCATCCTGGTCTCTTTTGCTCTACTCTTGTTCCTAACCACAGGCCTTGTCTTAAGCATCTTCATTCAATACTTAGAAACTCCCCTTGTCAAAGCCAACAACCGGGACCTCTCCTACATCCTCCTGGTCTCCCTCCTGCTTTGCTTCTTGTCTCCTTCTCTCTTCATTGGTCAACCAAGGAAAGCCACCTGCCTTCTCAGACACACGGTTTTCAGCATCATCTTCTCAGTTGCCATTTCTTCTCTCTTGGCCAAAACCATCACAGTGGTGCTGGCCTTCCTGGCCACAAAACCAGGAAACCGAGTGAAGAGATGGTTGGGGAAGAGCTTGGCCAACTCCATCATCCTTTCTTGTTCTACAGTCCAAATGATCATCTGCTTCATCTGGCTGGGAGTTTCTCCCCCATTCCCTGACTCTGACCTCCACTCCCAGCCTGGAGAGATCATCCTGCAATGCAACGAAGGGGCTGTTGTCATGTTCTACGTCACCCTCAGCTACATGGGCTTCCTGGCTGCCATCTGCTTCACGGTGGCTTTCCTGGCCAGGAATCTGCCTGGGGCCTTCAACGAAGCCAAGCTGATCACCTTCAGCATGCTGGTCTTCTGCAGTGTCTGGGTGACTTTTGTGCCCACCTACCTTAGCACCAAAGGGAAATACATGGTGGCTGTTCAGGTTTTCTCCATCCTGGCCTCCAGTGCTGGTCTGCTGGGCTGCATCTTCATCCCCAAGTGCTACATTATCCTTCTGAGGCCACACCTGAACACAAAGGAGCATCTTACAGGTAGAATAAATATAAAAACATGAGGTATAACATGTGAGGTTGGAAGAATTCTAAAACTTCCTTTTACTTGAAAGGAGATATCCTTTCCATTTAGATAGTATGCAGAAGTCAAAGAAAATCATATCTATGTGTTTCAAAATGGGAAAATGTTGAACGACTGGAATTCTTGTAGCTCCCTTTCCTTTCAACTCAATAAATCTTGCTAAAGAGAACTCTGTGAAAGTCATTCAGAGGAATTTGCTACGGAATGTGACACCTTATAAAAAATAATGTGTGCACTTTTTCCTACTGACAGCAGCTAAAAATGTCTGTGTGAGAGAGAGCGAGTAGGAAAAGAGGTCAGGAAGAAGCTGTGGGAACCAAGCACCAACCGGGTTGCCTGATCGTCTCCAGGAGATGCTGGAATGATGTGAAATGCCATGTTTGACCGGCTTTCAGCTGGGGAGGGAAATCTTCATCCCTCTTATAGAGTTCTTTCTTGATTTCCTGATAAAACCTCCTTTGCAGAAAGTGTTGAGCAGAACAGCTGTCTGGGATTTCAGCTTGGGATTGTTTTTATTTTGGTGTGTACCTTTAAGAAATTTCCTCTGTATTTATTTTCCTTTTCATCAACCAGAGAAATAAAATAGCAGTTTTCAGTCCCTTTAATTTTCCACTGTACAATTTGTACGTAAAGCATTTCTCCTCTCCTATTCCAAGCTTGTCTTGTCTGTGAAAGGTTGGACAAGATATGCAGGGAAAGAGGACCCTGAGACTTTCCCCAGGAGGAGACTGGAAGGATCCTGTCTGAAGGCAGCCGCATCATTGACTGAGTAGTCTGGACTGAAGCAGGAGCGTTCAATGCTGTGTATTCATCCAGGTCCAAGAAGGAGGTGCATAAGGGTGGGAAAATCTAGGTTTGCAGGAAGAGGCACCCATGGAAGCTATTTTGTTTTCCAGCCACACAGATAGCTGATGAATCAATAATCAATCTGAGGTTTCAGAATAGCTTCTAATTGCTGATCAAATCCCTTTGCAAATTCTGTTTTAAGCAGGTAAAAAAAGCTTTGATGGATCAGACCAAGGTCAATCTAAGATTCTCAGTGACCACACAGAGATGCCTCTGGTTTGCCCACAAGCAGAAGGCAGAGACTTAGGGCTTTGCCCAACATGGTACGAGTGTTTCCGCACAATTTCACTTTCCTCCAGGACACCACACAATATTGGACACTCAGCCATCTCACTATCTAGGAATCCCTAATTCTGGTATCCCACATTAATCTGAGAATTTTTTTCCAAGTTTCACACCCCAATCAAAAAGGACTAAGGCAGGACTGGAACTCAAGAGCCTCCTGGTGATTGTCCCAAATTCACTCAGGAAGTTTTCATGCCTGAGGATTAGAACTCAGAGGCAGCTGACTTTCATGCATAAGGCAGGACTAGAACTCAGTCCCCTGATGATTGGCTCCAAGTCACTTGGCTCCAACCCCACCTTTATTTTGAAGGTGGGATTAAAACTCCAGTCATTGGCAGAAAGTCCCTCAGCTGGCTTTGATTCCCTCCCGCATCCTCCCCAGGCACTCCTGCCCCCCCAACACAAAAGGCTCCTTCTGTGCCTCCCAGCTCCCCCCTCCTCTCACCTGAATGGACAACTGTCACTCAAGCCCCTGTCCTGCCCCATCCCTGGTGCCCAAGTCAGGCAGTGCCGCCCCCAGCCCTGAAAGGTGGGCCATCCAAGCCCCCTTTTCCCTCCCACTGCCTCCTCCCCACAGGAGCCTCCTTGGGGCCAGCCGGGAGTCTCTCCGGGAGCCGGTGGGAATACAGTGGTCTGAGAGTTAGGGGCGGTCAGAGGGGCTCCCTACAAGCCGGGCTGCGGGGATGGAGGGTGGGTGCTCCCTTCGCCTCTTCCGCCCTGGGCCACGCAGGGGATCCTCCGTCTCCAGAGGCTGTGGCACCCCCTGCCAGGAGAGTGGCCAGAGGAGCCACGGGGGGGGGGGGGGTGAACGTGGTACTTGGGTCTGAGCGGGAGGAGCCCTGGAGGGGTGGTGGTGCAGTGGAGGGGGCTCCCTCCTTCTCCCTGGGAAAAGCCGGATGTCATGGTTCTGAGAGACAGGTAGGAATAAAGCAGAACTCCAAGACTTGAAAATTCCTAAAAAACATGTTTATTACAAAGTATCAGCACGATCAAGAGTGAAACCAAGTCTGGATACACACGTAACAATTCCCCAATAGAAAGTTAGAAATCCCACCTGCTGACCAGGACTTAGGGGACAGTATCAATATACAGATGGCCCCTCTGTCTCTGTTCACTTGAGGTCCTGGATGCAGGGTCATGAAAGGACAGCAAGGACAACACCCAATGTCCTAACCCACCCGAGAACATACAATATCTTTAGGGAACACCCGAATGGGAACATGTTTAGCTACTTCTGCTTTCTCCCTTCTTATCTACAGTGTGCCAGACTTACTGGGTGCAATCTTTATCTTATGTGTGTCAGCTTTGCTGGATGGGTTGCTTATGTAATTATACAGAATAAATACAAGGGTTTCTTGTCATTCGGGGCTCCTCTCATTTAGAGGGGTCCGTCTCTATTCAGCTGAATAAATACATAAAACTTAAAGGCACCTTCTGGTTTCCTGTATTTCTTTATCCAGCAAAACCTCAGAACCTGCATATCATTTTTGGCGAGCTCTAGCACAGGAGAGGTGCTTGTTTCTAGGGAGGCTCAAGAAATGGAAAGGCACCGAGTGCGCTCCGGGATTTCCTGGAGGTGCCCCCCTTCTTGACTCTTCACTGTGGTTTTTAACAGGAACCAGTTTTTTCTTCTTTTTGGTTGCCTTTTACTTGATTCCTGCATACTCAGGAGGGCTGAAGATAAGGTAGGACACACAGATATACATTCCTTTGTTGCACCGGCTTGCCTGGGGGAGTGTGTATGTGTGTAAAAGTGTGTTTGTGTCCTTGAATCATTTCCCACCGTTGACCAGAGCTGGGCGGAAGGGTTTGTGCCAGCCGCACCTAGCCCCCCCTTTTTGGGGGTTCTGCCCTCTTTTGGGGGGTTCTGGGGGGTTTAAAAAGCAAGGGGTGCTAACCTTGTACTCTCGTGCTCCAACAGGTTGTGCGTGGTGTGTGGTTTGTGGTTTGTGGTTGCTCCTTATATATTTCCCGCTGTTGACCAGGCCTAGGCGTGATACTGATCTTAGCTGAAGGTCAGTGGATCTCTTGTGGCCCAACAGGCTGTGCAAGTTGTGTGAGTGACTTGAACACATGGGCTCAGCCCAGGAAGACCAGTTAGAATGAATAAAAGGGATATGCCCTCAGTCCCCTTGAGTGTGTCATAAGGAACTTTGGTAACCGTCGGGATATGAAATTGAAACTCTAATTAAGTACAGTGCCTTCTGTCACCAAGACATACCCACTGTTTGGCCCACAGGGTGATCCATAAATTTGGGAGTTTTTGACACCATGGGAGACTATGCTTAAAGAGGCATAGTGTCAATGCTGCTAACATCGAATGTTTTTGCCTGACATTATATGTGGATGCAGACATTAACTATTTAACCTGTGTATTACTTAGAGCCACTATTAGATAGTATGGAAGGGGGGAGTGAAAGAATGTGCTTGGGAACTAGTTAGCCATAACAATAATTCAGAAGAGCATCTTCAAAGCTGGATGAAATACAAGGAGATAAAATATAGCGCGTTATGGAACAGGAGGGAAAGTTCACACTTTAAACTAATTGGAGAATGTGATTAATGACTGTTAAATGAGGGAGGGGAATGTGCTCAGATACTGTGGGATGAAGTAGGAGGGTTCAGATTTTGGCTTCGCTTATGTACATGCCGAAGTCATGTTGCTAGGAAAAGATTCTTAAAGGAAAACAATGCCTCATGTTTCTTTGAAAAGCGTCCTCCTTCGGAACCATAACATCAAGCCAAAATCCAACAAACTCTTCAGACTATTAGGGGTTCCGAACCCCTAGTCACTATTCCTAAAACAAAGGGATAGACTGACAAAGATTCGGAGAAGGGAACATCATGGAAGAAGAAGAATTGCCTGAGATCAGCACCCCTGCAGCAGCAAGATCCCCAGAGAGGGGAGCAACAGCCTGCAAGCCGGTAGAGAGAGAACCCTCGCAAATCCCCCAGCTGGGAGCAAGGCCAAAGAGATTAGGAGAGCTGATCTGGTCTTGACTGGGAGAAGCCGAGCGTGGAATCCGGAGATTTTGTAACAGCTTCTCCATCTTCAAAAACTTCCAAGACGGATGAGTTGGAGCCACAACAAAGGGATTCTCACAGAATACATCCCCTACACCAGTGGAGAACTGCCAAGCCTTCTGCCGCTGAAGACTTGGGTGAGTGGAGATATCCAGTTGCCACCCATAGTCAGTCCGAGGAGAATTTGGCAGAGAAATTTGAAACGTTAGAAGTGAGGGTTGCGGAACAATCCCTGCTGAGAGAGGCCCCCAGCCCCTCCCTCACAGACCAAACAGTTTATCAATCCCTGGAGCCCCCTGCCAGGGCCTCCAGCCCCACAGAGAGAGGGAAACCCAGCCTGGGCCCCCTACCTCAATGGGGAGTTTGGCAGCCCCCGCAGACGGAGGATCAAAGGCCTCTGAGCATGTGTCAGCTAATAGAGGCCTTACAGCAGCTTGGGGTGGTGTCAAAGCCAGGAGAGCAATAGCAGGTGGGCCGCAAATGAGAGAGGCCCAGCAACCGTGGAGGGGTCTACAGCAGCAGAGGGTGCCATCACCCTCCGCAGGCCAACAACAGAGAAGGCAGCAACTGCCCCCACCTATTCAGCAACCTTTAGAAAACCTCCCACAATTCGAGAGGCCAGCACTACCAGTATTGCAACCACAGCAGGGTGGAGGACTGCAGGCCCCGAATGTGCGACCCCTGGGCATACGACAGCAACCAGGGTGGGGCCAGCCATGACTGGGAGCACCACCCTTACAGTGGAGAGCTCAGCAGCCATTAAATCAGCTACAAGAGTGGGCCCAGCAGCAACAGCCACAGTGGGGCCCACAACAGCCTATAATTGGCCCACCCTTCAGAGCAACTTTCGATGGGGACTCAGAGAAGCTAATTTTTTTCCTCAACCAAGTACGTTCTCATTTAAATTGCTGGGCCTATCTCTACCCAGACCCAGGTGCCATGGTTGATGTGATTGCGTCCAACCTAGAGGGAGAGGCATCCGAATGGCTAAACAATTTATATAATGAGCAAGCCCCCGAATTAAATAATCCCCACCTCTTCCTCCTAGGGCTGAGAGAAAGATTTGAGGACCCTTCCATTAGCCTTAGAGCAGGAGGACAAATCCACAAAATAAAACAAGCCGGCAGACCTGCTCTAAAGTATGTGCGCGAATTCCGCAAGGTAGCCGGTTGAATAGAAGGGTGGCCTGAGCAATCCCTAATCCATCTCTTCATTGAGGGATTAGATGACCACCTCTCCCAGGCCTGCATTATTCGAGCAGTACCTGATCAACTGCACGAGTGGTACCAGACAGCAGTGAAGCTGGACGTTCAACTCACCCACTATAAGAAGCCTCCCCCACCTGAACCCGAGATAAGACCAGAGCAACCCAAACGACAACCACCACCCCGAAAACCCCCAACGACTACGACCGCTGAAAGGCCTAGATCACCTGCAGGTCTGCTGATCACATGCTTCCGATGCGGACAGCAGGGACATCGAGCATCAAACTGCCCGGTTCCCTACCCCCAGCACCAGAGCAGACCGGGACCTGCAGTGAGGAAGAGACCTGGCCAGCAGCCGTCGAGAGAAAAATCCAGCGGGATCACACAACAACTGGCTGCCCAAGCTACCTCCCCTACACAGGAGGACACCGGAGCTGAGGCTGGACCCACCCCCACTCTACCCTTTTTTGACAGCGATGACGAAGGAGAGAACGACCCAATGGTGAGTCGACCCATCCCTCCTTTTTCACTGCCTGCAAGGCTAATCAGCCCTAAGTCAGGAGCACAGACTTAAAAGTGCTAGTGGATTCTGGATGTTCCCGATGTATCATTAGCTTGCCCTTTGCCATGAAATTGGGAATACGAGCAAAATTGCTCTCCAAGCCAATGAGGTTTGAGCAAGCCATTGGCTCCCTGATGGGAGGAACTTTTGTCACGCAACTAACTGAGCCTCTACGCCTAGAAATAGGTGAGCACTGGGAGTTCATACGCTTCCTGGTGGCTCCAAAACTGACTGAGGCTGTGATCCTAGGATTAGCCTGATTGGACAAATGGAAGCCATTTATATGGTGGGAGAAAGGGATGAGAACTGTGAGGCTACCAATAGGGCCACCCCCCCCCCCGATTCAACAGACATTGCGGAACACTTTAGGCCACCTAATGAGCGAGCACATATAACTGCCTCACCATCACTAGACGAATCACTCATCCCCAATGAATACCGGGACTTAGCAGAGGCATTTAGTGAAAATGAATGCGATGTCCTACCCCCTCACAGGCCCAATGACTGTTCTATCGAACTGGTGCCAGGAGCCAAACTCCCACACCCAAGAATGTACGCTATGTCCCCCCTCGAAATGGAAGAGATGCAGCAATACGTAAATAAAAACCTAAAGAGGGGGTTCATTGAACGGGCCAAATCTACCGTGGGAGCCCCCATGTTATTTAAAGAAAAAAAAGATGGGTCTCTTCGTCTCTGCGTAGACTATAAGGGTCTCAATGCTGTAAGTGTGCAAAACAAATACCCCCTCCCCCTCCTGCAGGACTTATTAACTCATCTGGCTAAGGGGAGTGTCTTCACTAAGCTAGACCTAAGAGAGGCATATTACCGGGTGAGAATAAAGGAGGGAGACGAGTGGAAGTCTGCCTTCAACTGCCCCATGGGGAGCTATCAATTCAAGGTCATGCCATTTGGATTACAGGGGGCCCCAGCCGTATTCATGCAGTTGATTAATGAGGTCCTATATGATCACTTGTACAAAGGGATTCTGGTGTACCTTGACGATATCCTTATATACAGCACGAATATGACGGATCACATAAAGCTGGTGAAAGAAGTATTAAAGAAACTACTGAATGTCAAGCTTTAGGCCAAATTGTCAAAATGTGAATTTCACCAGACCGGATTAGATTACCTCGGCTACAGAATTTCTAATGAGGGCATTGTGATGGATCCAGCCAAGGTGAAAACTGTAATTGAATGACAGCCCCCAAAAACCCGCAAACAGCTCCAGAGCTTTCTAGGTTTTGCCAACGTCTACCGTCAGTTCATCCCCTCTTTTGCCAAGATTGCCCTACCCCTTACAGATTTACCCAAAACAGGGGGGAAAGGAGGAAAGCCACGACTGGCCCAACCACTAGCATGGACTACGAACTGTCAAACAGCTTTTGAGAATTTAAAGAGACTATTTGCTGCTGAACCGGTCCTAAAGCACCCCTGCCCAGGGGAACCCTTTGTAATACAAGCCGACGCCAGCGATGTGGCAGTTGGAGCTGTATTACTTCAAAAGAATAAGAATGGAGTCCTGCAACCCTGCGCCTACACCTCCAAAAAATTTACGGAACATGAATGGAGATGGGCAATATGGGAGAAGGAGGCCTTCGCAATTAGATGGGGGCTGTTAAACTGGCAACACTACCTAGAGGGTAGGTGCCATTTGAAGTATGGACAGATCACAAAAACCTAGAGGCACTGAAAACTCCCTGCAAATTGTCCCCAAAGCAAGTGCGGTGGGCACAGTACTTTAACCACTTCAACTTTACTCTAAAGTACATACCAGGGGGAAAAAACTTCCTAGCTGATGCGCTATCTAGATTGCCCAAATACAAAAGTGAACATGAAGAAGTTAATGAGGCGATTATCTCCAATCCACAACCTGTTGCACAAATCATGCCTCGCAGGGTCCCTAATCTGGATGACCCTGGAGCAAAGAAAATAAAACGAGAGCTCCTAACCGACCAATGGTTCAAAGATAATTAAACCTCCTTGACGTGCCGGGATGGTTTGGCATACAAGGGGGGGAAACTGTATTTGCCTAAATCCCTCTGTCTTAACGCTCTCAAACACAGCCATGATGTAAAACAGGCTGGACACTTTGGATACCTAAAAACTCTACATTTCACCCGCCGGCAATTTTGGTGGCTGGGACTGAAACGGGATGTGGAGAACTATGTGAAGAGTTGTACCATATGTGCCACAATGAAAAGAATCCTGGGGAAAACCCCTGGGCTACTGCAGCCAGTGGCAGACCCTTCCCAACCCTGGGAAGAAATAGCTATGGACTTTATCGTAGACCTACCTGAAAATAAAGGAAATACTGTCATCTGGATTGTAATAGACCTGTTTTCGAAGCAGGCTCATTTCATCGCCTGCAAAGGGCTCCCATCCGCCCAACGACTGACTAAATTGTTCCTGAAACATATCTACCGACTGCAGGGCACCCCTAGGCAAATAATCTCAGACAAGGGGGTGCAGTTCACAGCAAAGTTTTGGAGGAGTTTTCTTAAATTAATTGGATCATCTCAAGGCTTATCATCTGCTTTTCATCCGGCCACCAATGGAGCTGAAGAATCTGCTAACAAAATGTTGGAGCAATATCTCAGATGCTACGTATCCTATCAACAGACGAACTGGACTGACCTCCTCCCTTTTACAGAGGTGGCGTACAACAATTCTGTGCACAGCAGTACCGGCTACACACCTTTCAGAGTAGCCACAGGCAAAGAGTTCGGTCCAATACCTGAATATCCCCAGGTGCCAACCGCTTCCCAGACACTTGACCAATGGGTGAGGGGATGGGAGGAAGTTTGGAGAAACACAAAATCTGCTTTAAAAAAGACTTTTGAAACCTATAAAAAGCAAGCCGACAAAAAGAGGGCTCCCCAAAGAACATTCCAAGTTGGGGAAAAGGTTTATCTGTCGACCAAATATTTACGCCTCAAATTACCCAGCAAGAAGTTAGGACCAAAATTCTTAGGGCCTTTTCCTATTGTAAAGGTCATCAATCCGGTCACCGTAAAACTGAAACTCCCTAGACTTTTGGGTAAAATTCACCCTGTCTTCCATAGTAGCTTGTTAAAACCTTATTGGGGCTCCACTTTAAGACCTCCCCTGAAGAAAGCACCTGGGCCCCTCGTAGTTGCAGGGCAGACCCATTATGAAGTGAAACTTATTCTTGATTCAAGAATTTTTGAAGGCAAGTTGCAATACTTAGTACAATGGAAGGGATATCTGAAGCCACCTTGGTAAAATCATGGGAGGTGAAAGCTGACACACTCGTCAAGAGATTTCATGCGAAACACCCCAACAAACCGAAACCTAATCATTAACATATGCTTTTGTTCACATTACAGGATCTATCGTTTTTGTAAGGGGGGCCGGATGTCAATGCTGCTAACATCAAATGTTTTTGCCTGACATTATATGTGGATGCAGACATTAACTATTTAACCTGTGTATTACTTAGAGCCACTATTAGATAGTATGGAAGGGGGGAGTGAAAGAATGTACTTGGGAATTAGTTAGCCATAACAATAATTCAGAAGAGCATCTTCAAAGCTGGATGAAATATGAGGAGATAAAATATAGCGCGTTATGGAACGGGAAGGAAAGTTCACACTTTAAACTAATTGGAGAATGTGATTAATGACTGTCAAATGAGGGAGGGGAATGTGCTCAGATACTGTGGGATGAAGTAGGAGGGTTCAGATTTTGGCTTTGCTTATGTACGTGCCGAAGTCATGTTGCTATAAAAAGATTCTTAAAGGAAAACAATGCCTCATGTTTCTTTGAAAAGCGTCCTCCTTCGGAACCATAACACAAAAATCATGATCAGCATGCTTAATATGCTCTTGTTTTTGGGACCTTACACGAGAATAAGCAGGTGCTTCAAGACTGTGGGTTGTGGTGACCTTCCGCAGCACCACCTTGTCCTGCTTTAGCTTCTGCTCCACCACCCTATAAGGGGATCTACTCTCTCACGGGGCAAGTAGCTATTAGAAGGGGGGACACTAATAAGGTCCTGGTTCATGCCCCCTTCTCCACATCTGATCTTTATGCATGGGAGGACCGATTGGGTTCTAACATTGAAACCCCACACAAATATTCTGAATTGGTTCTGTTCATTCTTCAAACTTATGCCATTAACTGGGCAGACCTCCAAGCCATGCTGGATGTCTTTCTAACAACAGAGGAAAGGTGTCTGGTAGGAAATGCTGCAAAAAAAAAAAAGTTACAATATTTGAGAATACAGCCCCAAACCTCTTATGCAAATACAATACATCATGTCAGTTGTGGGACAAATAACATGAGCAGGGATTTTATTTCCTCCCTGGATACAATTCCTGCAGCAAATATAGAAAAAGAGAATGTACATTTCTTTAATGTAGAACAAAGAAATGGTGAGTAACTCAGACGTAGGCTAAAAATGAATAAAAATGGTTGACACTGAACCTAGCAAGCTGCCAGAAAGTGGATTTTATTACAGAAGCCAGACAGAGAACTGATTCAGCAATGACTTCTGGACTGGCTAGTAAAAATCGCCTGAATGCGTGGTGCAATTTGTACTCTTTCCTATTTTAAGTTTGATGAGATTTGTACGAAGCTTGTTCTTCTTCCTTTCCTAGCTTGGTTATTTTTTTTTCCTTTCAGCAGGATTGATTAATCCTATCACCCAGGGGAGGAAATGACTTGTTGATGAAGTTTTTGTCTTGTCATAGGTGCTGGTATGTTTGGGGTTAATACTGTTATTGGTTTTTATGTATGTGTAGGGCAAACCTGTCAGCTTTCTTTTGGTATGTTCACGGTTAGCGCTTATCTTTTTCCTTCATGTGTTTCTTGGCCGTCTGCCCGAGGCTATTGACTGAGCCGGGCGGAGGAGGGAGAAAAAAAATATCTCTTCTCTGGTACTTTTATTTTTCAGCTTGACTTTTCTGAGAGAAGGGGGATGGAGCAGCCTTTCATATTTCTCATAGTTGGTTTCTGGGGCTAGGTTTTCTACTTTTTCCTCCCTGCTGGCTCAGTCCACATGTCACAACAGAGCCAAGGTTCCCCGCCCACAAAGCCCTGCCCTAGTGGGAGGGGGAAGAAGTGGGACTTGCGGAAGAGGATGGTGAGGAGTGGTAGGACCCCTCAAGAGAGAAATGGGACAATGTCACCCAAATTCCAGGCACCTCCCCAGACCACCCATTGCAGTCTTTTGCCCTAAGACAGGACCAGTGTTGTATATGCATGACATTTGGCCACTGGAGCAGGGAATATCTTTTATGTTCCCTTCCTAACTGTACAATAGGGTGCTGTTCCACGACCATGCTCCAGATATAAGGGGGGGAGGGTGAGGGGCTGGGGGCCTTTGTCTCCCTGCCCTTAGGGATGATTCTTCCTCTTCACCCCTGGTACAGTTTCAAAGTCAGAGGAAAACAATACCCTTTGTTTTACAGGAGCATCACATTCAGTATTAAATAAGCCCCTTGGAAGCCCTTCCTCACAAACGTTCCAGGTCTTTGGGGCCAATGGCCATTCTGTGTCAGCTGCAATACTCAACCCTTTGGAATGCTTTATGGGTGGTATTCACCTTATTCATCAATTTCTTTACCTTCCAGACTGCCCTATGCCCTTTTAGGATGTGATTTGCTTGCTAAGTTACAAGCCACCATCTTTGCTCTGATGGCTAAGCCCTTGTATCAGGCCACTACAGGCACAGGTAAAGAACCCTTTGAATGAACCAAGGATTGTCAGGTGGCATTTGATAATATTCAAACTGCTTTAGTCAATGCTCCAGCCCTTGGCATTCCTGATGTCACTAAACTGTTCACCTTGTATGTGGCTGGAAGTAAAGGGGTGGCTGCTGGGGTCCTTACTCAAACCCTTGGTACTTGGTCTCACCCCGTAGCCTATTTTTCCAAACAACTGGATCCTGTTGCTCAAGGATGGCCAGCATGCCTTCGGGCTGCTGCAGCTGCCGTTCTTCTTTTGGAGGCTGCTGAACAATTAACCTTTTGGGCTCCTATCACAGTGGAATCACCTCATTCCATCCAGGATTTGTTAGCATCCAAGGGGGGCCATTGACTTACAGCCTCCCGACTGGAACGGTATCAGATCGCACTCCTTGACAACCCACGAGTTCATATAGAGCGCAGTAGCGACCTTTCTTCCCCAACTGGATAGTGATCATGATTGCGTATAGACTATTACAGAAGTATTTTCTGGCTGGCCGGATCTAACTGACCAGCCATTGGAGGAGGTGGACAGGGACCTGTATACCTACGGCAGCAGTTTTATGGGTCAGGGAGAAAGGCTAGCTGGCTGTGCTGTGGTCACATTGGACCAGGTAGTGGAAGCAGCCGCTCTCCCTGCAGGTACCTCAGCTCAGGAAGCTGAACTCATTGCCTTGACGAGGGCCTTGGAGAAATCAGACGGTGCGGTTAATATATTTATAGACAGTAAATATGTGGGGAGGTTTGTGTTATACATGCATGTGGGGCATTATAGACGGAGTATGGTTCACTCACTGATCCTATTATGTATGGGTGGGACATTTTAAGGCTATTGGATGCTGTTTTGCTCCTGCATAAGGTAGCTGTCATGCATGTGAGGGCCCATGTTAGGGTTGATACTGAACATGGAAGGGGAAATGCCTTGGTCAACCGCACCGCAAAAGTCTGCTGCATCAGGTCCCCTGTCCCCTTGGTATATGGGTGCGCTTGTACCCTCACATTTGCCTGTGCTGGCTCCATCATATATTTCACAGGATGGGCACAGAACTTATAGACTGGGTGCTGTTTATCGTGGACATAGGCTGGAGAAGGACAGGAAATGCCTTCTCCCAGGACATGGATTATGGGCCCTCTTACAAAACTTGCATGCTAGCACTCATTGGGGTTACGGGGCCATGGCTGAGTTTCTTATGAAGGGCTATATTTGTCCTAGGATCTATAACAAGACCCTCACAATGTTCAAGCAATGTGTGATTTGTTGATGTAATGACCGGTGGAAATTATTAAGTTCCCCTTGGGGAGGCTTGGGGCTGACCAGGATCCTGCTTGTTTTTGGAAGGTTGATTTTGCTAAGTTGCCATGGACATGGGATTTTGGGTACTTGCATGTTTTTGTGGGTGCTTTCTCTGGATGGAATGAGGCCTTTCCTGTTGTACTAACAAGGCATGTGTGGTGGTTGAGGCTCTCCTGCAGGAAATTGTTCCGCTTTTTCCTTTCCTTACCAAGGCATTGGCTCTGACAATGGGCCCCACTTTATCTCTGATATTACCCGGCCAGTATCATGGGCCCTGGGGATTGGTTGGCAGCTTCATTCAGCCTATAGGCCCCCATCCTCGGGGCACGTGGAGAAGGCTAATGGCATTGTTAGACGTCTTGAAGCTTGCTCAGGAGACACATCTTACTTGGCCTGTTCCCCTTTGAGATCATGTCTGGTCGGCCCTGTCTTTATCAATCTTCCTTGTCCGCTTCCCTATCTGTTTTTGGAGACCAGGCCCTCAGGGAATATATACACTCTCTTGCTAATGATGTTTCTTCCATTTCACAAGCTGTTCAGGCCCTCCATCATCCAGGATTGGGTCATCCACTCCATCCTTTCCTTCCTGATGATTGGGTACTTGTCGGATCCTGAGCTGATTTTGGCCTTTAGCTGGACACTGGAAAGGACCCTTCGTTGTTCTTCTCGCTACCCACACAGCGATCCTGGTTGCTGGAATTCGTGCTTGGATTCATCACACTCGCCTTCGCTCTTCTTCATCACCTTCTGACGCTGAGGACCGAGTTGCTTGGATTATTGGCCCCTGGTGCTGAGGAAGACCTTGGGCTGAAGCTTCTGTTTGAGGGCCAACGCTGATCTGTATGCCGGGACGTTTTGGTCGTTGTGATGCCTGTGCCCGCTGGGCTTCTACACGGGCAGTTTCCTCTCACCAGCTCCCTGCTTACTCGCACCGCGGGCATCGTTTCTCTCTTGGCTGATGTCTAGATTTTCTTTTCTGTTTGGGTTGTTCATCTTTTCTTTTTTGTTACTCTGTCTTGTTTTCTCCATGCTTTCTTTCTTTTTTTTTGCCTGATCTGCCCTTATGGGGGTGGATTATGGGAAGGGTGGTCAAGTTGGAGGTCAGGTCCTGGTCATGGTCATGGTCAAGGTATGTGACATGACTATGGGGACAGTTAGTGTGGACTGGGATGTACAATCTAACACACCCTCCAAGCATGAACTCTCTTGTTGCTTTGCCCCCCACATATCTCGGCAAAGACGGTTTCTTCTTACACATGGTTGAGTGGGTCCAGATGCTGGTCAGGAAAACCCAAAGCCCCCATCACATGTATCTCACCCTGGGAAGTTAGTACTTCCTGCAGGGTCATGAAAGGACAGCAAGGATAACACTCACTGTCCTAACCCACCCAAGAACATACAATATCTTTAGGGAAACACCCAAATGGGAACATGTTTAGCTACTTCTGCTTTCTCCCTTCTTATCTGCCAGACTTACTGGGTGCAATCTTTATCTTATGTGTGTCAGCTTTGCTGGATGGGTTGCTTATATAATTATACAGAATAAATACAAGGATTTTTTGTCATTCGTTGCTCCTCTCATTTAGAGGGGTCCGTCTCTATTCAGCTGAATAAACAGGTAAACATGAAGGCAACTTCTAGCTTCCTGTATTTCTTTAACCAGCAAAACCTCAGAACCTGCATATCATTCTCTTTAGCAAGATTTATTGAGCTGAAAGGAAAGGGAGCTACAAGAATTCCAGTCATTCAACATTTTCCCATTTTGAAACACATAGATATGATTCTCTTTGACTCCTGCATACTATCTAAATATCGCCTTTCAAGTAAAAGAATTCTTCCAACATCACATGTTATACCTCATGTTTTTACATTTATTCTAGCTGTCAGATGCTCCTTTGTGTTCAGGTCTGGCCTGAGAAGGATAATGTAGCACTTGGGGATGAAGATGCAGCCCAGCAGACCAGCACTGGAGGCCAGGATGGAGAAGACCTGAACAGCCACCATGGATTTCCCTTTGGTGCTCAGGTAGGTGGGCACAAAAGTCACCCAGACACTGCAGAAGACCAGCATGCTGAAGGTGATCAGCTTGGCTTCGTTGAAGGCCCCAGGCAGATTCCTGGCCAGGAAAGCCACCGTGAAGCAGATGGCAGCCAGGAAGCCCATGTAGCTGAGGGTGACGTAGAACATGACAACAGCCCCTTCGTTGCATTGCAGGATGATCTCTCCAGGCTGGGAGTGGAGGTCAGAGTCAGGGAATGGGGGAGAAACTCCCAGCCAGAGGTAGCAGATGATCATTTGGACAGCAGAAGAAGACAGGATGATGGAGTTGGCCAAGCTCTTCCCCAACCATCTCTTCACTCGGTTTCCTGGTTTTGTGGCCAGGAAAGCCAGCACCACCGTGATGGTTTTGGCCAAGAGAGAAGAAATGGCAACTGAGAAGATGATGCTGAAAACCGTCTGTCTGAGAAGGCAGGTGGCTTTCCTTGGTTGACCAATGAAGAGAGAAGAAGACAAGAAGCAAAGCAGGAGGGAGACCAGGAGGATGTAGGAGAGGTCCCGGTTGTTGGCTTTGACAAGCGGAGTTTCTAAGTATTGAATGAAGATGATTAAGACAAGGCCTGTGGTTAGGAACAAAAGTAGAGCAAAAGAGACCAGGATGATGCCCACATGTTCTTCATAAGAGAGGAAGGTTATAACTTTGGGGATACATCGGACTCTGTCCATATTTGGATATTTATCATCCGGACACTTGGTGCACTTTTCTGTATCTGAGAAAGTAAAAAACTTTCTTTATTTCTTTAATATTTTGTTTTTTATATTTCAAAAAGTACCTTTTTTCGGAGAAATGTTCCAGGAACATTTTCCAAGTTGTGTTGCTTAACCATTCCACAAGAAAAAAACTGATAGTATAATTTTCTAATACCTATGTAGCTACAGTATCTGAAATTGGAGGATTTCTAGTTCATTTTGAATAAACAAAAAAGAGTTGAGCTTCAATGCATGTTTTTATTTGCACTTTCATCAAAATGCTGTGGATAAATCCAGTTCCACAAAGCCTGATCTTTATTCTGGTGTCACCCACCTTCCCGAGTGGAGATGGTCCCCTCTGGACAAGGAACGCAGTCGTAGCAGCAAACTGGCTCTCCTTCTCGCACCCGCTTGACAAATCCAGGATGACAATTTTCCACACATTTGGACTGAGGCAGAGACTAAGCAGAAAAAATAGGAATGCCAAAGAAAATAGGTTAGGACTCACCATCCATGGAAAAGGACGTTAGACAAGTAGATTCTGGGCTTCACTTAGGTGAATATGAAATCTCTGACTCCTTCCAAACAGGTGTAGGAGATGTGACCCTGGCAGATTCTTTCCTTAGTTCCTCCCTTTTGCTTCTGGCATAACACATTGCAACAAAGTCCTTTTCTAGTTAATAAAGTCTGGAGGGAGGGAATTTAGAAAACAATTAATCATTAAGTGACAAAGAATCGGTTCCTCCTAATAGTTGTATTAAAAGGCAATCCTCTACTTTTCATACATCCGTGGCTATGATGATCTACTCATTAAATTTTTGAATAAATTTGTTGTCAAAGATTTATTAAATTGTTATTTTATTAGATTTATTTAAGTAGAATAAAATGTGATTAAGAAGGAAACTTCTGACCAGAAGGATCTGGAAAGGTTTCTTCTGGACTACATAAAGCCTTGCAAAGCTGCTCCCCTTTGACACTCGTTCAAAAGAGTCTCCCAGTTAAGATATAAAGGAAAAATTCCTCATAAATTGTACCTGTCAATTTTAAAGCAGATGTTCTTTCTTGGTTTGCATTTTTATTTGTTCAATTCATATGGCTGCCGTGCTGCTGAAATAAGATTAAGGGTGAGGGCTCCTTGGTGCTCTCTGAGTCTGCTTTTGCTTACAGATGTTTCATTACCCAAACTAGGGAACATCATCCATACTGGTCAGTTACCACTGATGACGTTACCTAGTTTGGGTAATGAAACATCTGCAAGAAAACAAGCAAGCTCAGAGAGCACCAAGGACCCCTCATGTCAACCCAGAGCTACAAATATTCTCCTTTATTAAGACTAAAGTTTTCTGCATAGATTCTAGAACTCTAGTGAGATTGAGGTGAGATCATGAGAATGTGTCCCTGAAAAAGATTAAATCTTTGGCTGCAACAGATGGGACCTGAGTGTGAGTCCTGTGTCAGAAGGAGATATTTCTAAGGCCCCTCCAGTTATCCAAGAAAAGGTCCTTTGTGTTGAAGAGCTGCAATCAGGAGACTCCAATTGGCATGGAAAGACAGACCCACAATTAATATTAGTTAAATTGGGCGACTCCTTTTCACCCAGGGGGAGTGAAGGAAGCTAAGACTCAGGATAAACAATGCCATTCAAGGGATTTTCAGATGAAGACCCTCTTAATAGCCAAAGGCCAAATCTAAGTAGCCTTTCCTGTCAAAATCTCTCTCCTGGTATCAGGAAGATCTTTTCTTTGAATCAAAGTTGTGTTTTGCTGTTTCAGGTTTCTGGGTCAAGGGATTATGTGAAGTGAAAGTCTTGGACCTCCTTCCTGGGGGCAGAAGCCCAACTGCTCCCCCCATTTGGGTGAAAGACAGATATGGCTAACTTTGACCAGGTCTGGACTCCTTAAAAATATTACAGACCATGGACCTGCCCTTTCAGGGAGCCATTTTTCAATCGCCTCTCCCTAAGCGGGACAAGATGAAGCTTCTCTTCCAATGGAACCAGCAGGAGCTCCATCCAGTCATGATCCAATTTCATCACATTCAGTCCAAACCTCAATTCAGGGACTGTTCAACAGAATTCCCTCCCACTTTGCTATTTGAGGACAAGCAAACCTGACCTTATTAACAACACAACCTCCAGCACTTGAGGGTTTCTCATCCCAGGTTGGACATGGCTGAATCAACTAAAAACAGTCTTCAATATTACAGCATCTGAAGAACACCTTGGTCAATAGTACTGAAGCCTCCCAAGTGGTCTATAGAAAGAAAACTGTAAGGTTTCTGCTCCCCGTGTTCAATTCTCAGTGAAGGTCACTGACCCTGGTAACTAGCCTTAGTCCACATGAAATGGTTTCTAAATCTTTGGAAAAAGAAGAAAGACACCAAAATGTCTCCAACCTTGTTGAGCAACTTTAGCTGTGAAAGAGCATCTTCATCGATAGTAAGTCTCTGTTTTTCCAAACTCCCCATTTGCTGCTCGATGGGATCCTCCTTGGGGAGAATCAACCAGCTGAAGATTCCCAGATCTGCTGCTACATCTCCATTTTGATCCAAGTACAGTTTATCATGAGAAATATTGCAAAACTCATTCTTGTGCAGAAAAGGATGGAACTACAAGGGGAACATCCAGGAATTTTAAAATCTGAAACCTTTTTTTAAAATCCCATTTAGCCTTTACACATTTGAATCTTTCTTCTGCAGTTGTCTAACATCAAAATATGCTTATTTAGAAAAACAGGTACTTCTGCTATCTTCATAAATAAAAAAGAAAGGTTCAGCAAAATTTCTCAACCATATACTGGCAAAATATATATTAATAAAATATAATTGTTGCAATTGGTAAGTTATAGGAAACATTCTAGAGCAGGTGACAAAAAAATGAATCATAGAAAGAAGAGATTATTCATAAACGCCTAGAAAACATCAGGTTGATTATGAGAAACTGTTCATTTAGTGACCGTGCAAAGTTACAAGGGCACTGAAAAAAGTGACTTATGACAGTTTTTCAGACGCTCATTGCAGCATCCCAGGGTCACGTGATCAAAATCAGAATTCTTGGCATCTAATTATGATGGTTACGATGTTTGAGGGTCACATGATCTCCTTTTGGGGCTTCTGATGAGCAAAATCAACAGGGAAGCAGGATTCACTTAACAACCGTGTTACTTGCTTAACAACTCCAATGGTTCACTTTACGAGAAAAGGCAAGAAAGGTCGTAAAATGGGGCAAAACTCACTTAACAACTATCTTGCTTAACAACAGACATTTTGACCTCTGGTGAACTGGTGTAAGGAAAACAGCCTAGTTTTAAATACCAGAAAAACCAAAGAGATCATTGTTGATTTCAGAAAAGGCAGGTACAGCCACACTTCTACTATGCTAATCACAAACAATAAAGACATGAGTATATTTAAAAATGCATACATCCTTTTAAAATTAGCAGCGTGTAAAACCAAAATGTATCTGTCATGGTGCCTGCGGTTTAGAAGATTATGTCTCAAGCAATTAGATTGGTCAAACCTCTTGATTTTTTGCAGCATAAGAAGGTTGAGACGGTTCCCCTCCTTCCCCTCTGGATTCCCTCTCCAAAGGAACCGAAATTAATGGATCCATATTGGGACCCCCCCATACCTGCCATGGCTGCAGCCTTGGAGCCCCCAAGATCTTTTCTCCCTCCTTCCTTCTCCTCCTCGATCTGGAGGAATAGGCGGCATTCAAGGCCCGGGCCAGAGTCTTCATGATACTGTACAAATGGGAAATATTTGTGACCCTTTTCCTGTTCCTTTTCTGCTGGGTCTCCAGTGGGGCTTTCTGGGTGCATCTTCTCCGGCCTTTGACAGAAAAGAGGTGCTTGGAAAGAGAACAACGGAAATAATGATCTTGAAATTGATCTTCCACAAAGAAATAGGGTTCAAAGGTGTCATCCATTGGCCTTTCATTTCGCAGATTAGCAAAGCTCCAAATACTATGGACGTATTTGTAAATTCTGTCATTTTTCAATGTATATCTTTCAAAAATTGTATTGATCCAGACTTTCCCTTCAACGGGTCCTGTCAAACGCATAAGTGCCAAATGGAAAGGAAGAATTATGTCGTTAATGGGAGTATATTCCAGGAAGTGAACAAAGAAATTGACTTGTCTCCACTTAGAGATGGCATCCCTGAGGGCTGCTGTATATCCAGTTGTTGAGAATAGTTGTGATATAACCACACAAATTCCATTTCTGACAAGCATAGGAGGGAAAGTCCTCATGAAATTCTCTCCATTATCTGTGTCTGAAGCAACGAGGCCAACCAAGGTCCATCTGAAATGGAGGAGCAGTTGGACAATTGCTGGGTAGTGGAATCCTTGTTTGGGGAACATCTGGTGGAAAAAAGGGAATTTCCTTTTATCACTCAGAGCCTCTGAAGCACTTTGATAAGAGACCTGAAAAAGCAATGAAGAAAGCTGTGTTATATTGGGGGTCAGATAAAGTCCAAAATATTAGCTTTTAATAAATTCAACTTGGTTTTGATGAACAAATTAAATAGATAATTATTGATTAGCCATTATGCCATATCAAGAAACAGAATATTAAATAGAAAGCATTAACAACATTGTATATAAAAATTGAATACAAGAAACAAATGAAATAAAAAAGAATAAGAATAAAAAACATGAATCATATATTATGTATTATATGTAAATGTTGAACTCTAACTACAGAGTCAATATATTGCCTTAACACAAGTATCCCAACAGGGAGTTTGTCTAATGTGCAGTGCAGGATTCTGATCTCTCTCTTTCTTATGCAGTTGTCATTCAATATTCCAGATTCTTGATGAAGCAATCTTTTGATTTTTTCTTTTTATTTATTTCTATCCCACCTTGATTATTTTTTGGCTCGTTCTCTAGTTATATAAGAGATGGAGAGGTCACAACTCCTAATATAATTTGTCAGTTGCAGAATCCAAGAGGGCTTTATTTGCAATATTGTACGTTCTAACACAGACAACTTTGGGACTCTGTCAAGTTCCAGAGGTTTAACTGTACACCATGAATTACAGCCATGTGGAAAAGAAAGGACGCCCTCTTTGAGTTCTGTGGTTTTACGTATCAGGACATAGCAAAAAGCATCTGGTCTTAAGCAGTTCTTAAAAGTAGGTAAATACAGCCTCAGATGAACAACAACATATGACATATTACACCATGTCATCATTTATTTTACAAAAAGAAAAGCAAAATGGAGAAGCCGTGTGTAAAAGACAAAACACACCCTGACTGCTTCCACAGGTATGAAGAGGCTAAGAGGTAATGTCAGAATCCAGTTATATTTCCTTTCTATCTATCTTCCCTGATCTAAAACCAATTCTTACCCTTCCCTGGATCCTGCCATACTCCCAAGGGGGAGGGGGAGATGCATGCGGGTTTATTACGTTCACTTCCTCTATTCACTACAAAGTAACCTTTTGTTTATTCGCCTTCAGGTCTGCTAACCATTACAATGTAACCATTTGCCTCTTATCCTATGCCCCTCTGAACTTCTCCTTACTGGGCAGATAGGAAAAGGGGGGTGAAAAGATACAGCCTCCGGAATCTGATTTATTTCTCCCTCATCAAAATAAGGTGTGAAGAGCTGTTGAATGATCGTGCACAACAGAGCCGGATTGATGTTATCTTTCTTGCATTTAACACCTAGAAATTCACTGGTCTGAATCGCTTGGAAGAACTGTGGGGTGGGGTTTGGTGAGGGACACTTTAAAACATTGATCTGTAAGGGAATCCCTCAGATCCTGTCTATTATGCCTGCTATCAACTACTCTTAATAAAAGTTCCTGTTGGAAGAGATTGTTTCCAAGAGTTCTCCTTTCTTAAGATGTGGGTTGGAGTGGGTCCTTACAGGTAGCCTGGTGCTGCTGATCAAGTGACCTTGATTAATTGATCATCAGCAAGTGTGACTGCCTCTATAAAAGCCAAAGTTTCAGGAGTTTGCTGGTCTCCAGCATTGCGTTGTGTGTTAACACAATGCCAAAAGGTAAAGACTTCAGCAATGATCTTAGAGAAGCAATTGTTGCTGCCTATCAATCTGGACTGGGTTACAAGGCCATTTCAAAACAATGTAAAGTCCATCATTCTATAGCGAAGAAGATTATTCACAAGTGGAAAACATTCAAGGCACTTCCCAATCTGCCCAGGAGTGAACATCCCAGCAAGTTCACCCAATGTTCAGAGATACTGCAAAAAATCAAGAGTTCAACCTCAGACTCTATAGGCCTCAGTGAGCATGTTAAATGTTCATGGCAGCAGAATTAGAAAAAGACTGAACAAGCAGGGTTTCTTTGGAAGGGCTGCCAGGAGAAAGCCTCTTTTCTCGAAAAAGGACATGGCAGGTTTGCCAAGTTGCATCTGAACAAATCGCAAGACTTCTGGAACATTCTCCTTTAGACGGAAGAGACCAAAGTGGAGAAATTTTGCTATAACACACAGGGCCATGTTTGGCGAAAACCACACACAGTCTATCAGCACCAACGTGCCACACCAATCGCCAAGCAGGGTGATGGAGGGGTGAGGATTTGGGGTTGTTTCGCAGCTAGAGGACCTGGGCACCTTGCACTATGTTGTGTGTTGTTCATCTGAGATTGTAGTTACCTACTTTTAAGAACTGCTAAGGACCAGTGATTTTTATCAGATGTCCTGATACATAAAATCATAGAACTAAAAGAGGATGGACTTTCCTTTTCACATGGCTGTATTTTCCCTGATTTTAGACAAAGATGAAACTGCATAAATTCCCAATCCAGCTCTGAGTCAGCAACTGAAGTCCTTTTATCCATCCCCAAAATATTCTTCAGGTCCAATGATTGGATTTATTCCAGTAGAGGTATATTTTAAGCCCCAAACTTCAGTTCAATATAAAGATTTGGGGGTAACTTTGGCATTATATACTCTAATAATTGGGAAAAAGCTGGACAGCTATGAGGGTTTTTTAAAATTTAAGCAGTAAATTCAACCCTACAGTTGCTCTAAGTGGGCTCCTTTGATGATGGCATATCCAAGATTCAGTCTCAGAAAAGTAACGCTGGGTAAGGAAAGGTGTTACTTGCTGTATTGGCTACATTTGTCTTCCAAAGACCACAGCTTTTGACTTTCATTTATCAATAATCAGAGAATTATTATGTCAGTAGGAGCCAAGCTATCTCAAAAGTCTACACAATCTAACCCATAGGATAACAGTACTGCATTATCAGTTTAAACCAAAGTGTATTTAGCAAGTAAGAGGCTCAGTGGCTTAAAGACACTGAATCTGTTCCAGCAGTTCGAGTTCTGTCACTGCATGGCGGGGTGAGCTCCCGTCGCTTGCCTCAGCTTCTGCCCACCTAGCAGTTCGAAGGCCTGTGACAACGCTAGTAGATAAATAGGTACCACTTTGGTGGGAAATGTGGCGTGTTTCATGCAGACTGTTGGGGCCCCTGCCAGTGCTGGACTTGCTGGGATGTGACACCCAACTGTGAGGCGACATCGGTGGTGAGAGAAGCCTGGATGATGTAACTGGAGACCTCTTGTCTTTCTGGTGCGGAGCCCGTTCACCCCCTGTGGGGCACCCTGGATGAGCTCATGAGCACAAACTGAATGGACTAGCATTCCTGGGCTGTGAAACAAACACTATGTAGTCTCCTGGCTATTTATACCTTTGCCATATGCTAAATAAATAAACAATTTAGCACTTTAGGCATGTACATGAGAATCCTTCCTTAGTCCTGGTAAGTCATTAATGTCTAGACTGAATAATAATGTACTCTTTTATGTTACACCTTGGTAAGTACCTATCCTTCTTCTCGTGGCTCCACTGAGCCCAGACCTCCCTCTCAAACAAGGGCTTGTGGAAAGGGCTTGGATCAGAGCCAACAGTCTGAGCTCCATTTTAAGGGAAATCAATTTCCTCCATCATATTTCTCCATTTACTGTATCAAATGCTGCAGTAACATCTATAAAGCCAGAAAACCATGGTTTACCTGACTGACATATTGTGTAATTAGCTATTTCAAAAGAATGTTGTCAATATTAGATTATTAATTTATTGATTAATTATTATACAACTTTGTGAAACTTTTTCCTCTACTTAAAACCTTCTTGTACCTGTAATTGCTAGAGTCCTATTTATTCCATTTTCTTTCTATAAAGGAACACTACTATTGCCAAGTTGAGTACAATTGGATATGTCAGGTATTATTTCTATGTGAAAATAAACATGCCAATAGTTCACCCACAACTGGGGATATTTTTTGAATAGCCGGGAGAAAGTCCTCTACAGGGACCTTACTGCTTTTCAGGCCTTTGATGAGGAATTTAAACATAAACATAATAGAAAAAATATAATTGATATGTTTGCTAATATGGAGAAAAGCAACGCTTGAATTCCATGTAGAAGGTATGCTTGGATCTCTTGCTCACCCACAACCATCCTGCTCACTTTACCAGACAGAGAATAAAACACACAAACCTGGGGGACTTTGTAGGTGTCTGCTAATGTTGATATCTGGATGGAGATTTCCCTGCTAGCTGAATCAAGAAGAGCCAGGAGGTTCTCCTTCCTTCCACAGCAATAGTTGGGGACATTGGCTTCTCCAGTAGAGAGAATGTCCAGCAAGGCATCTGAAGTGTGTAAAGTGCTCAAAGAGTTGTCATGGATGTTGCAGCCAAGTGTGAGATTGTGCAGGAGCTGGGGATTCTTGTTGACCAGTTGAATGGTGAAAATGAATTGTAGGGTGTATGAAAAACCATAAGCCTTACTGTAAAAAATGTTCATGTTATTATCATCAATAGCAACAACATTTTTAAAAAGAATTTATTCCTTTTTGTCTCCACAAGCCTACTGAGTCTTAAGCCAATACTGATCCAAAACCAATAATCAGTTATACAAATAGGGGAATAGGCTGAGCAGAGGCAATGACAACTGTTTCAATCACTACCTTAAACAAAATAAATTCATGCGATGAATTCAGGAGTGAATGGGGAGAGGAAAATAATCTGATTGCCTTTGGGATTTTTTTAACCCCATCTCTGGTTTTGAGTCTCTTCTACAAAATAAGAAAAAAGAGGAAATCAAAATCATCCAGGAAATTAGAGAAGTCCTGTAATATAGAAGCAAGTGAAAAGAAGAAGAAAAGAAGGAAAGTGTTAGAATTAGAGAATGGGGGAAATGCAAGTCCATCACCTTGAATGACTTACGATGGAGATGGAACAAAAGGAGCACTGTTGAAAGACAAAATTTTATGCGATAGTTCATTTTCAGTGGTGACTATACCAATGAGATGGTCTCCTGGCCTATAGTAGCTCCATGGTTTGTTTCCACCCTGGTGCTCCAAACTCAGTGGGCATTTCGTTCTAAGCTTCCCAGAGACGGGCTGGGACACCAGCAGCATCAGAACCAGAAGCAGCAGGTCCATAATTCATAGGGCTTTATTAATCCTCTTCCTGTTTCTAACACCAACAGCAGAGAACAATTGGAAGAATTCAAAGCACTCTCAGAAGGTGGAGATGCCAGTGACTTTCCTGATAGAAACAGAGAAACACTCAGCTTTACCTGGGAGGAGAGAGAGGTACAATCAAGAGCAGAGCCCCGGCCTGACCCAAAACCTGTTCCCTCAGAGCTTGACCTAAGGAATTTATCCTTTTCTGATACAAGATCCTTTGCTTATGGCTTCAATCTGCTGTCTCCATCAAAGGCACAGAGATCTCAAAGACCCAGGTGGTCATAATTACAGTGAGAAGAAGCTTCTCCTCTTGGGATCCTGAACTTCTTCTGGGCTCCATGTGCAGAATAGACACTGGAGAAAAGCATGTTAGTGAAAAATCACAGATACACTCCTGGGGGTTCTGTTCTGTTGTGGTTGTGGTCCTTCTTGTCAGGACATGTCCAGAAAGTGATGCTGGAGGAAGGTAGCTCAGTAACAAGGGAACTGATGTCTTCTGTCCTTCAACGTGGTCTCCTTGTCTCCAGAGACTGCTGGGGAAGGTCACCCAGAGCTGTGCAGTTTGGTGCCACTCTAGGTTGGTGACACTTAACTCTTGTGTTACCTCTCTTCTAACCACCAAGGAAGCAATCAGACCCCTTGGATTCTGCCTAACGTTAAGAGTAGTGGGGCCTGTTTGGGATTTTCTTTTATATCAGAACTTCATATATTAATCATAAATTGCACCTGACTTTAAAATTCCTTGTGCCTGAAGTGAAGTTTTGTTTCCCCTCTTTTCTAAGCAATATCAATTTTGGGATGAGAGGCAGAAAAGTGACAGCCTGTGGGCTGCATCGTTGGCTGAATAGGGAGAAGGTCATAGAGTTGGTGGAAGTTTTTTCTTCTTCACACTTTCGGCATTGTCTTTACGTATTGATGTAAGATTCTTTGTATTTTGAAGTTTCTTTCTGGTTTATTAAATCAAGAATGGACTGAAAGGTCTGAAGCTGAGATGTATTAATTTATTTATCAAATTTATTGGCCAACCATCTTCTGGGCGGCTTACAAAGGTGGAGGCGGTTCCCACAGCCAAGATGGTGCGACCTGTTTTTTAGCCACCTGATTTTTGTAGATCTGATGCCCCCCCCCTCTGGTTGTGTGAATGCCCTTGGTGGGGTGTGACATTCCCATCTCTGTGGGGTGAACCCCTTCCCCAAAAAACCTCCGAGTGCTTTGAGCTGCTCTTGGGGCACCTGTGTCCCTGTTTATTTGGATCAATTGTTCACGAATTGTGTCTCTTATCTGGATGAGGCTCCCTGATGTGTCCAGCTTTGCCTAGAAGGGAGAACTGAGGAGGGGGTTGAGTGGGGGGGGGATCTGAAGGAATGGGCAGGATCCTCCTTATGGTGAGGAACAGCCCGTATCTCAGGCACTACCGTCTGTGCCTGGCTTGCCAGGTCCTTGGTGGCTCTGGGTTCAAGCTGTTGCTTTTGAAGGCCAGGCTGAGGCATAAAAGGGGCTTCTCTCCTCCATGAGGGTCTCTGCCGTGTCTCACTGAAGCCTGGATGGGCCCAGGGGTGGGGGAGAAAGCCCCTTTTCAGTCAGGAATGAGCCCACCCTGATTTCTGGGTTCAGCCCAGGAGAGACCCGAGAGGAGAGGAGGAGAGGCGGCTGCTGTCATCAGGGGTTCATTCTGGGCTCTCAAGAGGCTGCACCTAAACCTGGGTTTTGTCTCAGGGTGGCTGTGAGAACGTTTCCCCACACTTGCTGAAGTGTGTTGTGTAAAACGATCCTTGCAGGAAGAAAAGTGTCTCCGGCTTGTTTTCAGTTATAATCGATTGTTCAACCTGTCTCCACCAAATTAATATACTTTGGGGTCCCCATGTTTCATTGACTCATCGCCCAGCAGGTTCAACCTCAGAAAACAAACCATGATTTAGAGTTGCAAGTGTGAATGCAGGCATTGGTGAAATAACTAGTTAAAGCAGGTTGTGTAGATAGCATAACAGACACTTTGTCACACCTCAGCTGACTGTCTGCCCCAGCTCTCTCTTTTCTATTTCTAGTTTCTAAGAATAAAATTAAAAGAGTGTTGTGTATCCTCTGCTGAATGAAATCTTTTTTATGTAGAAAAAGAGGAAAAGCTCCTTGATTGCCTGATATCCTCCAGTGCTCAATATCCCACTCCTGCCCCCATGAAATTAGGGAAGAGGACCCCCGTCTGTGGGGGAAGAGCCACTGGCCCATTGGGTCTCCTTCTGCCGCCCCCTCCCTTCCTGACCTCCGGTTTCTCCCTCCCCACCAGCCCTCTGGGGACCCAGGAGAGGATCCAGGGGGAGACCCTCCCCATCCAGGTCTGGCTTTGGGAGTCAGGAGCTCAGCCCGCCTGAGGGGGGGGCAAGGAGGCCCTGGGGCAACTCCAGGGTTTAAACCAAGATTGACTTTATTAAAAGTGGCAAAAACTACAAGGTTTCACGCACAGAACACAGTTAAAAAAGGATGAAAGATAAACAATCCCAACACAATTCTAGCTACAGCTAAACACCTCAGCTTCCACCTTTGCCAGGTTTCCCACCTTCCATGGGAAAGAACTTTTCTGCCCTGAGTGAAATTTCCTCATTCTCCCTGCACTGATCTGGATTTTGCCCTGTGGGGATCTTTATATGCTAATCAAATAGATCCTGTCTCTGAGGCTCTTTCCCCCCTTCCTGCGTCTCCCGTTCAGGGTTTCTCCCTCTGGGAAGCCAGGGGAGCCTCTCCCTGCAGCTCCTTCCCAGTCCTCGCATTCAGACGGTTTCTCCCTCCGGCAGCCTCTTTCCTGGGAGAGAAGAGAAGGACTCGTTCTCAAGACATTTCCACACTCCCCGCATTGATCTGGTTTACCCCTGAGGGGATCCAAAGACCATGCAGTTCATCCTCACCTGGTGCTCACCACTCCTTGACCTTCCCTGCTCTTCTCTCCACCATTCTTGATGCTGTTATTACAAGTTCTTTCATTTCAGACTCCTTTTTATTCTTATCCATCTCCCTTAAACAAGCTGCGTTGTTGTTGTTGTATTTCTTTGTGTTGTCCCCTATCTGCAGCCAGAACTGCACTCTTTCCTCCTTGTTGGATGTTGATCAATTCACTGCAGTCTCTCCATTGATGGGTAGGTAGAAAAGTTTCTGATCGGATTGGAATTGGAGGCTCTGCCTGTAATTTGCAATTCAAGCTTTGTATACGCTGATCTTCTTGGCCATAGCTGTTATATGCTGCTTTATGATTTCCAGCCCTTCCTTCTTTCTAGGTGATTTTTATTGATTGGTTCTCTTTGTTCTTCAGCTTCTATTCTTTCATCTTTTCCAGCTTGCTTACATCTGATTTCAGTTTGCTGATCTAATTTTCCAGCATGATCTTCCATTTTGGTGATGCAGTATTTGGCTGTTTTTTGCATCCCAGCTGTAACTGCAGCTGTGCTGTACATTAGTTGGTTTGTTTCTTGCAGTGAGCTGGTGCTTCTATTTGATATTACAATATTGGCATCTTTTAATGCTTGTGCCAGCTGCTTCTTTGGCACCAGCTTCAGTGCAGGCAACCTTATTCTGTTCCTTTTGTGCTCTTGTAGGTGCTCAGCTATTCTTTGCTTCAAGGCTTCTACTTCTTTATTCATGGGTGTTTTTTTTCCCTTCCTGAGGCAGAGGAGAGGGTCCCTGGTTTCTAAGGAAAGCAATTCAATAGCTGTGCTGGTTCTGCAGTCTGAGCTGCTTCTGCCAAGGCTTCGACTTCTTTGCCCTGAGCGGACCTGGGCAACATTTCCAATTATGCTTCTGTGAATATTTGTTTTTGTATAATAAGTCAACACTGATGTGCTAGTCTCTGTTCTGTTATTTCTGATTCTGGATGTTCTTTCCAGGACTGGAGCCTTCCTTTCAAATATCCTCTTCTTGTGGGATTTGATCTGTATTAACGGATCATTATTTCCGTGTTTTCAGTGTCTGTATATTTGCAAGGGATAAACCCCTTTCCTTACGGCAGTTCTGCAGCTTCTGGCACTGGTTGCTCAGCCCAGAGTCCTGAGCCCAGTTTTCACCAGATGTCCAGGAACTCCAACATGGTTCTGACTGACTTGGGAGATGACAGAGCCGATATGGGTTCCTGTAACTGACGTCTGATGATCCGGGAGAGACACTTTTTGTCTGACTCCTCCGAGGAGACCCGTCCAGTATGGTTGAACCTCTGGCGTAGCCCTCATCTTCCTCGGAGCAGGCAACCCCCACCACCACGTCAAGGTCCTGCCTCACTGGGGGATTGTGGTTCGTCACACGGTGAGCAGACATTGGGACTGGATGGAAGCTGTTCCACGGAAAGCTGCCTTGGGCAATTGACCGATGGGGACGTTCTCAATGGCGATGGGGTTCAACTGGGGCTCCAGTTGTTTTGGGATCTCACCCATGGCAGCTACTCGTCCTGGGGCAAAACAAGCATAAATTGAATATTTTAATAATCATGAAATAATAAGCAAGAGACAAAACAATTAATGACACTTAGCAACCAAATCAATATTAAAGACGGCTAATCTTCTTTCTTGTTAGCTTCCTTGGGCCAACCACCCCCACCAAAAACCCCAGATCAGGAGATGCAAGACAACAAAAGGCACCAGGTAACCTCAAGAGAACCCAAATCCTCTCCCTTCAACTAGGACCTTCTTTCTTTCCTTTCTTCTTTTGGACAAGTCTTTGGTCCACTCACTTCTTGCAGCCTCCAAGTTGACCACTGAGTGCAGCCACCTCTGTATGTCAGCCCCATTCCTGGAATCCATCTAAGAATAACAACAACAATAATAATATATCTTTAAAAGGGAAAAATAAAGAAAAACTGACAACCAAATTAGTTCACTTACCAACCATCATAGCGTTGAGCAAGGAAGGACATCTGACCTCTTCCTTCTTCCATCTATGATCGTGATGTTGGGATTGATGGATGCTGGTATGTAGGGATCAACCTGGATTTGGGCCGCCTCCACGTCTTCTGGCAACACTTGGGAACACCTTTTTCTGGGGATTGAAGAAGAAAAAGAGAATAAAATATAACAGACTGGTACATTATTTTCTTAACAACAATAATAAGCTTATTCTTAATGTGGTTCCATCACTGGTGGTTTTCAAGAAAAGATTGGAAAACCATTAGTCCAGGATGAGATAAGGACTCCTTGGGCAGGGGGTTGGACTAGAAGACCTCCAAGATCCCTCCCAGCCCTGTGAGATTTTATGGTTACTCCTGTTAGTTCCACCAACATTTGGAGGGGCTTTCAGTGCCCTGGGGCTCCCCAGGTTGTGATCAGGAGCAACTTACTTGCACTGGTGGAGAAAAACGCAGAGGTCCACCAACACATAGACCCCAAAGATGACCAAAGTTGTTTTAAAGGGGTCCCCAAGGAAGTTTGGTGGGCTGTCACTGGGTGGCCGCACCAGCTCAGTCTCTTCCATGTCTGAAAGAGAAAAGGGGTGGAGGAAGAAGAGGAAATTTCTGGTTTTAGTGGCTGGTGGTTCCCCTCCAAGACTAACCGTCCCAAGGTCAAACCCCCAAGCAAGAAAAAAATACCCAAGACAAGAAACCACTCACCTACACAACCGTAGGTACGTAACTTCTATGTAACTGTCTAACTTACTGTTTAACTAACTAACTGTCTGTCTAACTGTTTAACTGTCTGTCTAACTGTCTAACTGTTGATCTAACTAACCATCTAACTCTATCTCTTACCGCTCTCTACCACTCTCTATCTCCTCTCTGACCCTCAACAAAGACCTGATCTGCTCAAGCTTTTATAGCCTGCATGGCCCCACCCATCAACGGAAAAGAGTTCCAACAGAATCAAGGTAACCAGGTAACCTGAAGAGGTCGCACAACACTTCTCCCTCCACTCCACGTTTGACCCTTTAGGTTCGCCCCAGGTTGGGGAAGCCAGGAAACCATGTGTTTTCCGGATGCGACCTCCCCCTGAGAAGTTAGCCCAGGTCGTATCATGCATTTGTTGGCAAAAATCCAATAAAGCATGAAAGGTCAAAATGTGAAACTGACCTCGAATTCGAAAAGTATAGATATATTCTGGTTTCCCACCGGTTGGGGAAGCGGAAAAAATATTTGTTTTCTCGATGCGACCTCCCCCTCAGGAGTTAGCCCAGGTCGTATCTTGCATTTGTTGGCAAAAATCCAATAAAGCATGAAAGGTCAAAATGTGAAACTGACCTCAAATTTGAAAAGTATAGATATATTCTGGTTCCCCACCGGTTGGGGAAGCCGAAAAAACAGTTGTTTTCCGGATGCGACCTCCCCCTCAGGAGTTAGCCCAGGATGTATCTTGCATTTGTTGGCAAAAATCGAATAAAGCATGAAAAGTCAAAAGTTGAAACTGAGTTGAAATCTTAAAAGTATACATATATTCTGGTTCCCCAGCAGTTGGGGAAGGCTAAAAAACATGTTATCCGGATGCGACCTCCACCTCAGAAGTTATCCGAGGACATATCATGCATTTGTTGGAAAAAATGCAATAAAGCATGAAAAGTAAAAATGTGAAACTGACCTCAAATTTGAAAAGTATACATATATTCAGGTTCCCCCCAGGTTGGGGAATCCAGGAAACCGTGTGTTTTCCGGATGCGACCTCCCCCTGAGAAGTTAGCCCAGGTCGTATCTTGCATTTGTTGGCAAAAATCCAATAAAGCATGAAAGGACAAAATGTGAAACTGACCTCAAATTTGAAAAGTATAGATATATTCAGGTTCCCCACAGGTTGGGGAAGGGGGAAAAAAAATTGTTTTCTGGATGCGAACTCCCCCTCAGGAGTTAGCCCAGGTCGTATCTTGCATTTGTTGGCAAAAGTCCAATTAAACATGAAAAGTCAAAATGTGAAACTGACCTCAAATTCGAAAAGTATACATATACTCAGGTTCCCCACCGGTTGGGGAAGGCTAAAAAACATTTGTTTTCCGGATGCGACCTCCCCCTCAGAAGTTAGCCCTGGATGTATCTTGCATTTGTTGGAAAAAATCCAATAAAGCATGAAAAGTAAAAATGTGAAACTGACTTCAAATTCGAAAAGTATACATATGTTCAGGTTCCCCCCAGGTTGGGGAAGGCAGGAAACCATGTGTTTTCCGGATGCGATCTCCCCCTGAGAAGTTAGGCCAGGTCGTATCTTGCATTTGTTGGCAAAAGTCCAATAAAGCATGAAAAGTCAAAATGTTAAACTGACCTCAAATTCAAAAAGTATACATATATTCAGGTTCCCCCCAGGTTGGGGAAGCCAAAAAACCGTATGTTTTCCGGATGCGACCTCCCCCTGAGAAGTTAGCACAGGATGTATCTTGCATTTGTTGGCAAAAATCCAATAAAACATGAAAAGTCAAAATGTGAAACTGACCTCAAATTCGAAAAGCATACATATATTCAGGTTCCCCACCAGTTGGCGAAGCCGAAAAACCATGTATTTTCCGGATGCAACCTACCCCTGAGAAGTTAGCCCAGGTCGTATCTTGCATTTGTTGGCAAAAATTCAATAAAGCATGAAAGGTCAAAATGTGAAACTGGCCTCAAATACGAAAAGTATACATATATTCAGGTTCCCCCCAGGTTGGGGAAAACAAGAAACCATTTGTTTTCAGTATGAGACCTCCCCCTGAGAAGTTAGACCTGGATGTATCTTGAATTTGTTGGCAAAAGTCCAATTAAGCATGAAAAGTCAAAATGTGAAGCTGACCTCAAATTTGAAAAGTATACATATATTCAGGTTCCCCCCAGGTTGGGGAAGACAAGAAACCATTTGTTAGACCTGGATGTATCTTGAATTTGTTGGCAAAAGTCCAATTAAGCATGAAAAGTCAAACTTCGACTTCAAATCTTAAAAGTATACATATATTCAGGTTCCCCCCAGGTTGGGGAATCCAGGAAACTGTGTGTTTTCCGGATGCGAACTCCCCCTGAGAAGTTAGCCCAGGTCGTATCTTGCATTTGTTGGCAAAAATCCAATAAAGCATGAAAGGACAAAAAGTGAAACTGACCTCAAATTTGAAAAGTATAGATATATTCAGGTTCCCCACAGGTTGGGGAAGCGGAAACAAAAATTTGTTTTCTGGATGCGAACTCCCCCTCAGGAGTTAGCCCAGGTCGTATCTTGCATTTGTTGGCAAAAGTCCAATTAAACATGAAAAGTCAAAATGTGAAACTGACCTCAAATTCGAAAAGTATATATATATTCAGGTTCCCCACCGGTTGGGGAAGCCGAAAAAACAGTTGTTTTCGTCTGCGACCTCCACCTGAGAAGTTAGCCCTGGTTGTATCTTGCATTTGTTGGCAAAAATCCAATAAAGCATGAAAATCCAATAAAGCATGAAAAGTCAAAATGTGAACCTGAAATCAAATTCGAAAAGTATACATATATTCATGTTCCCCCTAGGTTGGGAGGCCGAAAACCATATGTTTTCCATCTGCGACCTCCCCCTGAGAGTTAGCCCTGGTTGTATCTTGCATTTCCTTGGCAAAAATCCCATAGCATGAAAATCCAGATAAAGCATGAAATCAAAATGTGAAACCTGACTCAAATTCGAAAGTATCGCATATATTCAGTGTTCCCCCCGTTGGGGAAGACAAGAAACCATTTGTTTTTCAGTATGGGACCTCCCCTGAGAAGTTAGCCCATGTCTTATCTTGCATTTTGTGGCAAAATCCATAAAGCAGAAGGTCAAAATGTGAACTGGCCCAAATCACTGAAAAGTATAACAATATTCAGGTTCCCCCACTGGTTGGGGAAGCCGAAAAAACATTTGTTTTCCGGATGCGACCTCCCCCTCAGGAGTTAGCCCAGGATGTATCTTGCCATTGTTGGCAAATGTCCAATTAAGCATGAAAAGTCAAAAGTTGAAACTGAGTTGAAATCTTAAAAGTATACATATATTCTGGTTCCCCAGCAGTTGGGGAAGGCTAAAAAACATGTTATCCGGATGCGACCTCCACCTCAGAAGTTATCCGAGGACATATCATGCATTTGTTGGAAAAAATGCAATAAAGCATGAAAAGTAAAAATGTGAAACTGACCTCAAATTTGAAAAGTATACATATATTCAGGTTCCCCCCAGGTTGGGGAATCCAGGAAACCGTGTGTTTTCCGGATGCGACCTCCCCCTGAGAAGTTAGCCCAGATCGTATCTTGCATTTGTTGGCAAAAATCCAATAAAGCATGAAAGGACAAAATGTGAAACTGACCTAAAATTTGAAAAGTATAGATATATTCAGGTTCCCCACAGGTTGGGGAAGGGGGAAAAAAAAATTGTTTTCTGGATGCGAACTCCCCCTCAGGAGTTAGCCCAGGTCGTATCTTGCATTTGTTGGCAAAAGTCCAATTAAACATGAAAAGTCAAAATGTGAAACTGACCTCAAATTCGAAAAGTATACATATACTCAGGTTCCCCACCGGTTGGGGAAGGCTAAAAAACATTTGTTTTCCGGATGCGACCTCCCCCTCAGAAGTTAGCCCTGGATGTATCTTGCATTTGTTGGAAAAAATCCAATAAAGCATGAAAAGTAAAAATGTGAAACTGACTTCAAATTCGAAAAGTATACATATGTTCAGGTTCCCCCCAGGTTGGGGAAGGCAGGAAACCATGTGTTTTCCGGATGCGATCTCCCCCTGAGAAGTTAGGCCAGGTCGTATCTTGCATTTGTTGGCAAAAGTCCAATAAAGCATGAAAAGTCAAAATGTTAAACTGACCTCAAATTTGAAAAGTATACATATATTCAGGTTCCCCCCAGGTTGCGGAAGCCAAAAAACCATATGTTTTCCGGATGCGACCTCCCCATCAGGAGTTAGCCCAGGTCGTATCTTGCATTTGTTGGCAAAAGTCCAATTAAGCATGAAAACTCAAAATGTTAAACTGACCTCAAATTCAAAAAGTATACATATATTCAGGTTCCCCCCAGGTTGGGGAAGCCAAAAAACCGTATGTTTTCCGGATGCGACCTCCCCCTGAGAAGTTAGCACAGGATGTATCTTGCATTTGTTGGCAAAAATCCAATAAAACATGAAAAGTCAAAATGTGAAACTGACCTCAAATTCGAAAAACATACATATATTCAGGTTCCCCACCAGTTGGCGAAGCCGAAAAACCATGTATTTTCCGGATGCAACCTACCCCTGAGAAGTTAGCCCAGGTCGTATCTTGCATTTGTTGGCAAAAATTCAATAAAGCATGAAAGGTCAAAATGTGAAACTGGCCTCAAATACGAAAAGTATACATATATTCAGGTTCCCCCCAGGTTGGGGAAAACAAGAAACCATTTGTTTTCAGTATGAGACCTCCCCCTGAGAAGTTAGACCTGGATGTATCTTGAATTTGTTGGCAAAAGTCCAATTAAGCATGAAAAGTCAAACTTTGACTTCAAATCTTAAAAGTATACATATATTCAGGTTCCCCCCAGGTTGGGGAATCCAGGAAACTGTGTGTTTTCCGGATGCGACCTCCTCCTGAGAAGTTAGCCCAGGTCGTATCTTGCATTTGTTGGCAAAAATCCAATAAAGCATGAAAGGTCAAAATGTGAAACTGGCCTCAAATACGAAAAGTATACATATATTCATGTTCCCCACTGGTTGGGGAAGCCGAAAAAACATTTGTTTTCCGGATGCGACCTCCCCCTCAGGAGTTAGCCCAGGATGTATCTTGCCATTGTTGGCAAATGTCCAATTAAGCATGAAAAGTCAAAATGTGAAGCTGACCTCAAATTTGAAAAGTATACATATATTCAGGTTCCCCCCAGGTTGGGGAAGACAAGAAACCATTTGTTAGACCTGGATGTATCTTGAATTTGTTGGCAAAAGTCCAATTAAGCATGAAAAGTCAAACTTCGACTTCAAATCTTAAAAGTATACATATATTCAGGTTTCCCCCAGGTTGGGGAATCCAGGAAACCGTGTGTTTTCCGGATGCGAACTCCCCCTGAGAAGTTAGCCCAGGTCGTATCTTGCATTTGTTGGCAAAAATCCAATAAAGCATGAAAGGACAAAAAGTGAAACTGACCTCAAATTTGAAAAGTATAGATATATTCAGGTTCCCCACAGGTTGGGGAAGCGGAAACAAAAATTTGTTTTCTGGATGCGAACTCCCCCTCAGGAGTTAGCCCAGGTCGTATCTTGCATTTGTTGGCAAAAGTCCAATTAAACATGAAAAGTCAAAATGTGAAACTGACCTCAAATTCGAAAAGTATATATATATTCAGGTTCCCCACCGGTTGGGGAAGCCGAAAAAACAGTTGTTTTCGTCTGCGACCTCCACCTGAGAAGTTAGCCCTGGTTGTATCTTGCATTTGTTGGCAAAAATCCAATAAAGCATGAAAATCCAATAAAGCATGAAAAGTCAAAATGTGAACCTGAAATCAAATTCGAAAAGTATACATATATTCATGTTCCCCCCAGGTTGGGGAAGCCGAAAAACCATTTGTTTTCCATCTGCGACCTCCCCCTGAGAAGTTAGCCCTGGTTGTATCTTCCATTTGTTGGCAAAAATCCAATAAAGCATGAAAAGTCAAAATGTGAACCGGACCTCAAATTCTAAAAGTATACATATATTCATGCTCCCCCTAGGTTGGGGAAGCTGAAAAACCAAATGTTTTCCGTCTGCGACCTCCCCCTGAGAAGTTAGCCTTGGTTGTATCTTGCATTTCTTGGCAAAAATCCAATAAAGCATGAAAATCCAATAAAGCATGAAAAGTCAAAATATGAACCGGACCTCAAATTCGAAAAGTATACATATATTCATGTTCCCCCTAGATTGGGGAAGCCGAAAAACCATATGTTTTCCGTCTGCGACCTCCCCCTGAGAAGTTAGCCCTGGTTGTATCTTGCATTTCTTGGCAAAAATCCAATAAAGCATGAAAATCCAATAAAGCATGAAAAGTCAAAATGTGAACCTGACCTCAAATTTTCGAAAAGTAATACATAGATTCCCCTGTTCCCCCCAGGTTGGGGAAGCCAAAAACCATATGTTTCCATCTGCGACTCCCCTGAGAAGTTAGCCCAGGTCGTATCTTGCATTTGTTGGCAAAAATCCAATAAAGCATGAAAGGTCAAAATGTGAAACTGGCCTCAAATACGAAAAGTATACATATATTCAGGTTCCCCACTGGTTGGGGAAGCCGAAAAAACATTTGTTTTCCGGATGCGACCTCCCCCTCAGGAGTTAGCCCAGGATGTATCTTGCCATTGTTGGCAAATGTCCAATTAAGCATGAAAAGTCAAAATGTGAAGCTGACCTCAAATTTGAAAAGTATACATATATTCAGGTTCCTCCCAGGTTGGGGAAGACAAGAAACCATTTGTTTTTCCGTCAGCGACCTCCCCCTGAGAAGTTACCCTGGATTTATTTTTGGCATTTGTTGGGAAAATCCAATAAAGCATGAAAAAGTCAAAATGTGTAAACTAACCTCAAATTTGAAAAGTATACATATTCATGTTCCCCCCTGTTGGGGAAGAAAGAAACCGTGTGTTTTCCGGATGCGACCTCCTCCTGAGAAGTTAGCCCAGGTCGTATCTTGCATTTGTTGTCAAAAATCCAATAAAGCATGAAAGGTCAAAATGTGAAACTGGCCTCAAATACGAAAAGTATACATATATTCAGGTTCCCCACTGGTTGGGGAAGCCGAAAAAACATTTGTTTTCCGGATGCGACCTCCCCCTCAGGAGTTAGCCCAGGATGTATCTTGCCATTGTTGGCAAATGTCCAATTAAGCATGAAAAGTCAAAAGTTGAAACTGAGTTGAAATCTTAAAAGTATACATATATTCTGGTTCCCCAGCAGTTGGGGAAGGCTAAAAAACATGTTATCCGGATGCGACCTCCACCTCAGAAGTTATCCGAGGACATATCATGCATTTGTTGGAAAAAATGCAATAAAGCATGAAAAGTAAAAATGTGAAACTGACCTCAAATTTGAAAAGTATACATATATTCAGGTTCCCCCCAGGTTGGGGAATCCAGGAAACCGTGTGTTTTCCGGATGCGACCTCCCCCTGAGAAGTTAGCCCAGATCGTATCTTGCATTTGTTGGCAAAAATCCAATAAAGCATGAAAGGACAAAATGTGAAACTGACCTAAAATTTGAAAAGTATAGATATATTCAGGTTCCCCACAGGTTGGGGAAGGGGGAAAAAAAAATTGTTTTCTGGATGCGAACTCCCCCTCAGAGTTTAGCCCAGGTCGTATCTTCATTGTTGGCAAAAGTCCAATAACAGAAAAGGTCAAATGTGAAACTGACCTCAAATTCGAAGTATACAATATACTCATGTCCCACCGGTTGGGGAAGGGCTCAAAAAACATTTGTTTGCGGATGCGACCTCCCCTCTCAGAGTTAGCCCTGGATGTATCTTGTAATGTGTTTGGAAAAAATCCAATAAGCATGAAAAGTAAAATGTGAAACTGACTTCAATTCGAAAAGTATACTATGTTTTCAGGTTCCCCCCATGTTGGGGAAGGCAGGACACCCTGTGTTTTTCCGGTGCGATCTCCCCTGAGAATAGGCCAGGTCCGATCTTGCATTTGTTGGCAAACAGTCCAGTAAAGTCATGAAAAGTCAAATGTTAAACCTGACCTCAATTCAAAAAGTATACATATATTCGGTGCCCCCCAGGTTGGGGAAGCCAAAAAACCGTATGTTTTCCGGATGCGACCTCCCCCTGAGAAGTTAGCACAGGATGTATCTTGCATTTGTTGGCAAAAATCCAATAAAACATGAAAAGTCAAAATGTGAAACTGACCTCAAATTCGAAAAGCATACATATATTCAGGTTCCCCACCAGTTGGCGAAGCCGAAAAACCATGTATTTTCCGGATGCAACCTACCCCTGAGAAGTTAGCCCAGGTCGTATCTTGCATTTGTTGGCAAAAATTCAATAAAGCATGAAAGGTCAAAATGTGAAACTGGCCTCAAATATGAAAAGTATACATATATTCAGGTTCCCCCCAGGTTGGGGAAAACAAGAAACCATTTGTTTTCAGTATGAGACCTCCCCCTGAGAAGTTAGACCTGGATGTATCTTGAATTTGTTGGCAAAAGTCCAATTAAGCATGAAAAGTCAAACTTTGACTTCAAATCTTAAAAGTATACATATATTCAGGTTCCCCCCAGGTTGGGGAATCCAGGAAACCGTGTGTTTTCCGGATGCGACCTCCTCCTGAGAAGTTAGCCCAGGTCGTATCTTGCATTTGTTGTCAAAAATCCAATAAAGCATGAAAGGTCAAAATGTGAAACTGGCCTCAAATACGAAAAGTATACATATATTCAGGTTCCCCACTGGTTGAGGAAGCCGAAAAAACATTTGTTTTCAGGATGCGACCCCCCCTCAGGAGTTAGCCCAGGATGTATCTTGCCATTGTTGGCAAATGTCCAATTAAGCATGAAAAGTCAAAATGTGAAGCTGACCTCATATTTGAAAAGTATACATATATTCAGGTTCCCCCCAGGTTGGGGAAGACAAGAAACCATTTGTTAGACCTGGATGTATCTTGAATTTGTTGGCAAAAGTCCAATTAAGCATGAAAAGTCAAACTTTGACTTCAAATCTTAAAAGTATACATATATTCAGGTTCCCCCCAGGTTGGGGAATCCGAAAAACCATATGTTTTCCTTATGCGACCTCCGCCTGAGTAGTTAGCCCTGGTTGTATCTTGCATTTTTGGCAAAAATCCAATAAAGCATGAAGGACAAAAGTGAAACTGACTCTCAAATTTAAAAGTATAGATCTATTCGGTCCCCACAGTTGGGGAAGCTGAAACAAAATTGTTTTCTGATCGAATCCCCCTCAGGAGTTAGCCAGGTCGTATCTTGCATTTGTTGGCAAAGTCAATTAAACTGAATTCAAAATGTGAAACTGACCTCAAAGGCGAAAAGTATATATATATTCCAGGTTCCCACCTGATTGGGAAGCCGAAAACAGTTGTTTTCGTCCTTCGACCTCAGACCTGAAGTTAGCCCTGTTGTATCTTGCATTGTTGGCAAAATCCACTAAAGCATGAAAATCCAATACAAGCAGAAAAGTTCAAAATGTGAACCTAAAAATCGAAAAATTCGAAAGTTACATATATCATGTTCCCACCAGGTTGGGGAAAGCCGAAAAAACCATTTGTTTTCCATCTGCGACCTCCCCTGAGAAGGTAGCCCTGGTGGTATCTTCATTTGTTGGCAAAAAGCCAATTGAGCATGAAAAGTCAAAATTTACAGCTGACCTCAAATTAGAAAAGTATACATATATTCATGATCCCCCCAGGTTGGGGGAGCCGAAAAACCATATGTTTTCCGTCTGCGACATCCCCCTGAGAAGTTAGCCCTGGTTGTATCTTGCATTTGTTGGAAAAAATCCAATAAAGCATGAAAATCCAATAAAGCATGAAAACTCAAAATGTGAAACTGACGTCAAATTCCAAAAGTATACATATATTCATGTTCCCCCCAGGTTGGGGAAGCCGAAAAACCATATGTTTTCGTCTGCGACCTCCCCCTGAGAATTAGCCCGGTTGTATCTTGTCCTTTCTTGGCAACAATCCATAAAGCATGAAAATCCAATAACTCCATGACAAGTCCAAATGGGAACCTGCCTCGAATGTCCGAAGTATACATATATTTGTTCCCCCCAGGTTGGGGAAGCCAAACAACCAATGTTTTCCTCCTGCGCTTCCCTGAGAGTTAGCCCAGTTTATCTTGCAGTTGTTGGCAAAATCCAATAAGCAAGACAAGTCAAACTGTGACCGCTGACCTCCAAATTCGAAAGTATACATAGTATTCGTCCCCCCAGGTTGGGGAAGCCGAAAAACATATTTTCCGTCGCGACCTCCCCCTGAGAAGTTAGCCCTGGATGTATTTTGCATTTGTTGGGAAAAATCCAATAAAGCATGAAAAGTCAAAATGTGAACCTGACCTCAAATTCTAAAAGTATACATATATTCATGTTCCCCCTAGGTTGGGGAAGCCGAAAAACCAAATGTTTTCCGTCTGCGACCTCCCCCTGAGAAGTCAGCCTTGGTTGTATCTTGCATTTCTTGGCAAAAATCCAATAAAGCATGAAAATCCAATAAAGCATGAAATGTCAAAATGTGAAGCTGACCTCAAATTCGAACAGTATACATATATTCATGTTCCCCCCAGGTTGGGGAAGCCGAAAAACCATATGTTTTCCATCTGCGACCTCCCCCTGAGAAGTTAGCCCTGGTTGTATCTTCCATTTGTTGGCAAATATCCAATAAACCATGAAAAGTCAAAATGTGAACCGGACCTCAAATTCGAAAAGTATACATATATTCATGTTCCCCCTAGGTTGGGGAAGCCGAAAAACCATATGTTTTCCATCTGCGACCTCCCCCTGAGAAGTTAGCCCTGGTTGTATCTTGCATTTCTTGGCAAAAATCCAATAAAGCATGAAAATCCAATAAAGCATGAAAAGTCAAAATGTGAACCTGACCTCAAATTCGAAAAGTATACATATATTCATGTTCCCCCCAGGTTGGGGAAGCCGAAAGACCATATATTTTCCATCTGCGACCTCCCCCTGACAAGTTAGCCCTGGTTGTATCTTCCATTTGTTGGCAAATATCCAATAAACCATGAAAAGTCAAAATGTGAACCGGACCTCAAATTCGAAAAGTACACATATATTCATGTTCCCCCCAGGTTGGGGAAGCAGAAAAACCATATGTTTTCCGTCTGCGACCTCCCCCTGAGAAGTTAGCCCTGGATGTATTTTGCATTTGGTGGGAAAAATCCAATAAAGCATGAAAAGTCAAAATGTTAAACTGACCTCAAATTTGAAAAGTATACATATATTCAGGTTCCCCCCAGGTTGGGGAAGACAAGAAACCATTTGTTTTCAGTATGGGACCTCCCCCTGAGAAGTTAGACCTGGATGTATCTTGAATTTGTTGGCAAAAGTCCAATTAAGCATGAAAAGTCAAACTTTGACTTCAAATCTTAAAAGTATACGTATATTCAGGTTCCCCCCAGGTTGGGGAATCCAGGAAACCGTGTGTTTTCCGGATGCGACCTCCTCCTGAGAAGTTAGCCCAGGTCGTATCTTGCATTTGTTGGCAAAAATC
>JALGBA010000873.1:0-62500 GCA_023970755.1 Azemiops feae
CCCTCTCCCTCCCTCCCTCTTCGTGGACAGCTGGGACGACTGAGACGCCGGGCATCACCTTGAGGAACCTTTTTTGTGCCAACTCCTCCACAGCAGAGTCCGCGGAGGTGAGCTCTCCGTTTTTATCACCCGGTCCCTCTCTCCCATCTTTGAGCAAAAAAAAAAAAATTCTTCACTTCCCAGGCCGCTGCTCACTCCCTAACCTGGCAGACTTGTCCCCCCCGCTCAGCTGTTCCCTTCCTGAAATTATGTTCTCTCTCCCTCCCGTTTGTTTTGTTCCCCTGGTAAAAATTAAAAGGAGGAGAATTCGGGGGCATCCGAAAAGCACAAGTCGAAACGCGTCCGCATTTCGGTGGTGGTAAGTGTGGGCCAGCCGCCCCGTATCCGTTCCTCTCCTTCCAAAAATCACAGGAACTAAAAATTAGATGGGCCCTTAGGGTGGCTGTAGAGGGTTAAGACTGTGCTGAAGGTTTGGGGGGGGGGGTTTACAGGATTTATGAGCCTAACTTCCCAATTCAAGACAATTTGGCTTCTGGAATTCACACGTGCCTAACTAGGAAACCGCCTGTTTATCCGTATAACCACCTTAGCAAAGTGTATTAACCTCGTATCCTTTCTGACCTTCAGTTTCAACCAGCGTTTCTCAACCTTCACAACTTTAAGATGTGTGAAGTTCAATTCCCAGAATTCCCCAGCCGGCATCGCTGTTCTATATTACAGATCTTTGCTCACATAATATTGTGTGAAAACATTTAGAATAAAGCTGTGCTTCGGTTCTCTGCACATCCTGGCCAAACTATAACTAAGCTGACTGGTCCTATCCTTACCCACTAGAAGAAATCTTGCATGTGGCACCGTTGTGCTAATTTTGGCACCCCCCTTCTTCCTAAAGTGGCCAAGGTTGAAATATCACTGGTATAGACAAGAGCTGGCCAATTAACATGTGACCACATCCACTGATTAAGAAGCACATATACAATGCAGGCTTTATTATAGCCTCTAAATTAGGACTCAAGAGTATATAAAGGGCCTGGCATTGGAAAAATTCCACTTGGTTTGAGCTTCCAAAAGGCATTGAGCTACCTAACCCTGGGAGCAAAATGGTTGACCTTCTTTGAGCTGATTCTGTGAGACGATTTGTACGGGGAACCCAAATTCAGCATTGTTTGGAGAAAATTTCGTTCTTGTATAGATTTTATTAGTTTTTATGAGGTTAGGAATAAGGTGGGGGTCGGTGTTGGGGTTGGGATTTGGGTTAGGGTTAGGATTAAAGGTTAGGGTTGGGGCTGGGGTTTTTCCAAATAACATTCTCAATCTTTAGCAAAGAGCATAATGTCTGGGAAACATTTGTACGGGAAACCCAAATTCAGCATTGTTTGGAGAAAATTTTAAAATCCCCCTAATACAGTGGTGGCGAACCTATGGCACGCATGCCAGAGGCGGCACTCAGAGCCGTCTCTGTGGGCACGCGTGCCATGCCCCGGAGATGGCGACCATCCCTCTTCAAGCAGCCGCCCGCTAACACGCCGAGGTCCCACATGGCCGGATGCATCCCAGCACGGCTGGTTTCCCTCCCCTCCGTCCCATCCCTCCTGGCCTCGCATGCTCTCCTTTTCCCGGGCACGACCCACTGCATCGCCTCCTCAGCTGTCGGCCGGCCGTCGAGCTCAGAGGTGGCTTCTCTGAACTGCTGGCAGCGGGCTGCAGAGTCCCAGAGTGCGCCAGTCGAGGGGCCGGCAGGCTGTGGCTGCTGACGGACGCCGTTGGCCTCCATGCGCTCACTGGCCTCTGTGTGCGGGGGCCGACGGTGTCAGGCAGCAGCCGCCCTGGCCCCTGCATCGCCTTGCCCTGAGACAATGGCACCCCCGCCCTGCCTCGCCTCCCCTCACCCCGCAGGATGAGCCTCCTGCCCACTGTCCCATCCACCAGAGACCCCTGGATCTCCCCCAACCCTGTCCGGCCCCCACAGGAGTCCCTGCCCACGAGCAACATCGAGGTGACCGTGCCCACCTTGGCCACAAATGGGCCACGCCCACCTGGCACCCGGCGATAAATAAGTGGGTTTTCGGTTGCAGTTTGGGCACTCGGTCTCTAAAAGGTTCTCCATCACTGCCCTAATACATTGCCTCTCAGCTTGGGCAACTTCAAAACATCCGGACTTAAACTCCCAGAATTCTGGCTGGAGAATTCTGGGAATTTAAATCCATTTATTTTAAAGTTGTCAAGGCTGGAAAAACTCTGCTCTAATGTACAGGTAGACCCTGACTTACAATAGCAACAGCCTTAGCACTTAGACTTATATCCCGCTTCACAGGGTTTTACAGCCCTCTCTCAGCGGCTTACAGAGTCAGCATATTTGCCCCCCCCCAACCATCGGGGTCCTTGTTTTACCGACCTCGGAAGGATGGAAAGCTGAGTCAGCCTTGAGCTGGTTCAGGATCGAACTCCCGGCAGTGGGCAGAGTCAGCCTGCAATACCGCATTCGCTAAGATTGTTGGATGACTTTGGCCCCATTTTATGACCTTTCTTGCCACACCGAATCACTGCGGTTGTTAAGTCGGTAGCACAGTTGTTCAGTGAATCTGGCTTCCCCGTTGACTTTGCTCGTCACAAAAAGGGGATCACGTGACCCCGGGGCACTGCAACCGTCATAAATATGAACCTGTTGCCAAGCATCCAGATTTTAATCCCATGACCAAAGGGATGCTGCAACAACGGTCGTAAGTGTGAAAAAGGGTCATAAGTCACTTTTTTTCAGTGCCGTTCTAACTTTGAATGGTCACTAAATGAATGTATGGTCACAGGCGAATACCTTCAGCACAGTTCCGCCTCTTGTTTTGATTGTGTTTGTGTCTTAGCGGCAAAACAAGCCTCTCTCCCCCTTTGACAAACTCGTTGATTTATATTAGCAATCTGGTCTGGGAACAGCCAATCATAAATATCTGTCGCCTTCATTCCTGCCCCAGAATTGCTGGCTTCTCTGCCTCTTTTCCATCTTTCTATCCTGAAAATAAATCTGCATCATTACAAGTAATTGTGGGTGATTCTGTGCCAGTCTCTAAGCAGATTGCGGAAGGGGGCCGCAACAGAGACAATCCTGCCTGGGTGAATTTTGGCTATTCAAGTCTTTTATCCTCGTTTGGTTTACGATGATGTCCCCTTTCCTCGCAAGAAACGCACGCAAAGAGATTTCTGGGCTCACGGAATGTGTTTTCCAAAGAGAAATCAATTCAGCAAGCGTAACTCTTTGCAGCCTCAGTCTTTTATTACGCTGTACACAGTGACGCAGTCAAGTTGCCAAAGATGCTAATGCAATGTTAGGCTGTATTGACGGAAGCATCAGGTGAAAACAAGCCAGGCGCTCCTGGATTCTGCAAAGGTCCTACGTACGATTCAAGGCACCAGTGCAAGGAGGTGAAAGTCTGTGTACCTGGGAGAAGATAAAGAGTCAGGGGGGTCCTTGTGCTACATTCACATGATATACGTAACCCGGTTACTGATTTAATCCATAATGTGGGCTTGCACGGTGCGTTAAACCGTAAACTAACCCAACAGGTGGGGATTTGCACAACAGGCTAGTAGTGCAAGTGCCCACTCACATGTGGTCCTCGACTTACAACCACAATTGAGATCAGAATTTCAGCTGCTAAGCAAGGCGGTTCTTAAGTGAGTCGCACACGATTTTACGATCTTTCATGCCACGGTTGTTAAGTGAATTGCTGCCGTTAAGTGAATCGCATGCTTGGTTGTATAAACAGAGGCACAGAATCAAAATCAGGGCCCACTTCAATACCTCATCCTAAGAAAGTAGAACTCGTGGAAGCGGTTTCTTCCAAAAGGAGCTTTTATTAGGAGAAGCTGATAGCAGGCATAATAGACAGGATCAGTATTAGTACTGCTTTATAAAGCCTTAGTAAGGCCACACCTGGAATACTGCGTCCAGTTTTGCTCACCACATTACAAAAAAAGATGTTGAGGCTTTGGAAAAAGTGCAGAGAAGAGCAACTAAGATGATTAAAGGACTGGAGACAAGAACATATGAAGAACGGTTGCAGGGACTGGGTGTGGCCAGTCTAGAGAAAAGAAGGACTAGGGGTGACATGATAGCAGTATTCCAGTATTTGAGGGGCTGCCACAAAGAAGAGGGGGTCAAGTTATTCTCCAAAGCACCAAAGGGCAGGACAAGAAACAATGGATGGAAACTGATCAAGGAGAGAACCAACCTGGAATTAAGGAGAAACTTCCTAACGGTGAGGACAATTAACCAGTGGAACAGCTTGCCTCCAGAAGTTGTGAGTGTTTCATCACTGGAGGTTTTTAAGAAAAGACTGGACAGCCACCTGTCTGAAATGGTGTAGGGCAGGGGTGTCAAACTCGCCGCCTCACGTGACGTGTCGCGACGTATCGTGACTTTTTTTTCCCTTGCCAGAACTGGGGTGGGCGCGGCCTCCACGTAACGCATCCGGCCCATGGGCCGGCAGTTTGACACCCCTGGTTGTAGGGTCTCCTGCTTGAGGAGGGGGTTGGACTAGAAGACCTCCAAGGTCCCTTCCAGCTCTATTCTGATTGAGTTAAGCAGAGCCAGCCTCCTCCATTGACTCTGCTTGTTGCAAGCCAGCTGGGAAGGATGCAAATGGCGATCACATGATCCCAGGACCCTGCAACCATTATAAATGCATGCCAGTTGCCAGGCGCCTGAATTTTGATCATATGACCGTAAGGATGATGTAAGTTGTTGTAAGTGCAAGGATGAGTTGTGTCACTTATTTGTCAGTGCCGTTTAACTTGGAACAGTCACTAAATGAATGGTGGTAAGTCAAGGACTACCTATCTATTAAACAAGTGAGCAAACCCAGGCTTAGCAAGTTCATGGATGCATCTCTTAGACGCGTGCCTGGCTGAGGAATTCTGGGAGTTGAAGTCCACAAGTCATAAAAGGGCCAAGTTTGAAGACCTCTGTCTTAAATCTAACAAACAAAATGGAGGCTGGCTGAGGAATTCTGGGAGTTGAAGTCCACAAGTCATAAAAGGGCCAAGTTTGAAGACCTCTGTCTTAAATCTAACAAACAAAATGGAGGCTGGTTGAGGAATTCTGGGAGTTGAAGTCCACAAGTCATAAAAGGGCCAAGTTTGAAGACCTCTGTCTTAAATCTAACAAACAAAATGGAGGCTGGCTGAGGAATTCTGGGAGTTGAAGTCCACAAGTCATAAAAGGGCCAAGTTTGAAGACCCCTGTCTTAGACCTTTGCCTGATCTAGTTAAGCAGTCCTGTGAACTCAGCCATGATTCACACTCATTTGCACTGGCTCCTAGTCACGTGACTGCATTTTACCAGTTTTTGCCAAAATCCAGCATTCACCTCCGATTTTCAGCAAAACCACGCCCGTAGTGAGCCATTGCCTCACTTAATGACTGTAGCCTCTGCTGAACAATCACAGAAGCACTTAATAACTTAAGTGGTGATTCACTTAACAGCCACTGCAGAAAAAGGTCACAGAATCAGGTCCATCACGTGACAGACTTGTTTTAGGACCATTAGGAGTTATGACCGTAATACATTACAGTCATAACTCAAGGGCTACCTGTATATACATACAGGTAGCGTATACTGTAAGTCGTTTCAAGGATAGCAGAATATGTTGCAGTATTCCAGGCATTTGAAATCTGTCTGTGAGGTAGGGATCACTCCGGTCAGTCAAAGGGATTATAATTTTATTTATTTTATTTACTCAATTTATTGGCTGACCATCTTATTAGAGCAGAGGTCCCCAACCTTTTGGGCACCAGGGACCGGTTCCGTGGAGAGAGGTTTTTCCGTGGACTGGAGGGTGCGTGGTTTTGTGTGCTGCCTGCATCCCACGGATGGGGCTTTGCTTGTTTGTGCGGACCGGTTGCTGGCATGCCGTGGTCCGGTACTGGTCCACAGACCGGGGGTTGGGGACCCCTGGACTAGAGGGTAATTCCAGGTGGCTTACAATATTAAAATATTACAATATTAATTCCCAAACTAGAGCCTAGTTATCAGGCCCCAGTGTCAGCCCAGGTAAGAAAATGGCTTTGAAAGGCAAACTGTCCGATTGGAGAGTGATAGAAGTGATAAAAAGAAGGATTTTGCCAGCTCTTGCCACACAACAGCGCAATGAGTGAACATATTTTAAGGTGCAACATTGGCATGGTGAAAATCACCTTGCGGTGGCTTATTACACCACATCCAACGCAACTTGTGAATGGGGCCCACTTTAAATTAAAGAGAGCCTGAGTCTCGAGTCCCCTTTGTCCATACGAAGCTGTACACAGGTAGTCCTTGATGTGTACGACCACAGTTGAGCCCCAGATTTCTGTTGCTAAGCGAGACATTGCCTAAGTGAATTTTGCCCCATTTTAACGACGTGCCTGTACCACAGCTGTGAAGTGAATCACCGCAGCGGTTAAGTTAGCCACATCGTTGTTAAGTGGATTCTGCTTCCCCTGTTGACTTTGCTTGTCAGAAAGTCGCAAAAGGGGACCCCGTGAGCCGCAGCCGTCATAAATACGAGCCGCTTGCCAAGCATCCGAGTGTAAATCACGTGACCACGGGGGATGCTGCAACGGTCGTAAGTGTGAAAAACGGTCATAGGTTGCTTTTCTCAGTGCCGTTCGAACGTTCACTCAACGAACTGTTGTAAGTTGAGGATTACCTATAGTTCACTTGCCAGCTCCTGAGTCTCCTGATCTGACTGCAGTCTCTACCCATTAGTCACCAACTCAGTCAGCTGGACCTCCCCTCCTTCCACAGCCCAGTCACACCCTGTGTCCCTTTCCCACATACTAGGTTCTGGTAAATATCCCTCTCTTTGTTTCTCTTGCAGGAAGAATTCGAACCTGTTAGCGAGATGACTCCAGCTGAGGTAAGATTCTGGTAGAGCGTGAAGTCTCCATTTTGACTGAAAGGCCCCCAATAGGCTCCTTTGAGTGGAGAAGCAATAGCAACGGCACTTAAAGACTTATATACCGCTTCACAGGGCTTTACAGACCTCTCTAAGCGGTTTACAGAGTCAGCATATTGCCCCCTCCCCAACAACATGGGTCCCCGTTTTACCGGCCTTGCTTTTTGTCTGCAAGTGGGGTTGTTGTTTGTCCTTAGATAGCACAAACGCTAGCATTTAGACTTATATACCACTTCACAGTGCTTTACAGCCCTCTCTAAGCGGTTTACAGAGTCAGCTTATTGCCCCACCCAACAATCTGGGTCCTCATTTTACCGACCTCGGAAGGATGGAAGGCTGAGTCAACCTTGAGCCAGTCAGGATCGAACTGCTAACAGTCGGCAGAGTCGGCCTGCAGTACTGCATTCGCTAAGCTTGTTGGATGGGTTTTGCCCCATTTTATGACCTTTCTTGCCACACGTTGTTCAGTGAATCACTGCGGTTGTTAAGTCAGTAGCACAGTAGTTAAGTGGATCTGGCTTCCCCGTTGACTTTGCTTGTCACAAAAGGGAATCACGTGACCCCGGGGCACTGCAACCGTCAAAAATATGAGCCTGTTGTCAACCATCCAAATTTTAATCACATGACCAAAGGGATGCTGCAACGGTCGAACCGGTGGCAGTGGGCAGAGTTAGCCTGCAATACTGCATTCTAACCACTGCACCACTTCTTCTGAAAAGGGGCATGTTCAGTCTATGGGGCCCTCGTGACTAACCTTGGGCTTAAAACTGTCGCTCTAGATCAGTGGTGGCGAACCTATGGCATGCGTGCCAGAGGGGGGGACTCAGAGCCCTCTCTGTGGGCATGCGCACCACGCACTTTGGCTATGTTTTCACAGGAAAAAGCCATTTTTCAAGCCCCTTGCTAGCCAAAACAAGGCTCTGGAGCGAGCATGCCTCGCTCTTCTTAACAGCAATCCTGTGAAAACAAGCCTCCAGAGCGAGCATGCTCGCTCCGGAAGCTTGTTTTGGCTAGGAAGGGGCTTGAGAAATGTGTTGCTCTCAAACTTACAAAGTATGAGCCAAGGTTAGACAAATTATCAGCATGCATACAACAGCAAAAATCACATTAATTGCTCAAAAGCATGCCAAATGCAAACTTTTACCTTTCAGTCAAAAGTTGTTTGTATCATTGAAAGCTTTGTTATTGTGTTTTTCTTTTAAGACGAAAGATGTTAATGTATGAGTTGTTTTTTTTTTCTAAACTAAAACCTCAGTATTCAGGTTAAATTGCCGTGTTGGCACTTTGCAGTAAATAAGTGGGTTTTGGGTTTCAGTTTGGGCACTCGGTCTCTAAAAGGTTTGCCATCACTGCTCTAGGTCAGGGCTTTTCAACCTGTGGTACGCGTACCACTTGTGGTACATTAATGAGTGGCAGGTGGTACGCAGCCCTGCCTAGCCAAGTGTAGTGGGGAAGGGAAAGAGCCAGCACAAGCAAAGACTTACAGTGAGAGAGTCCTCTGGAGCTGCAGATTTTATTTATGAATGGAGCCATTTGGGGAGGCTGCCTTAGCCGGCAGCCAATATTTACTACATGTTTTTTTCTTCCTTAAGTGCCGGCTATGCTCCTTTCCTTTCTAGCCAGTAGCTAATTCTTAAAGGGGAAGTGCCTTTTTAAGCTAGTTCACTCAGCAGCTTGTCTTTTCTGTCTCTGGAGGCCTTTCCTTGTTTGATCAATATATGGAAGAGGGAAAATATGGGGGGGGGTTTCAAATTCTTCCTTCAGAAGAAGATGGGAATGAGAAAAAGGGAGGCAGGGAAGGAGGGGAGGGAAGGACGTCCGCCTTAGCCCTTGGCCACCAGCAGCTCTGCCATTGACTTTGCTTGTCAAAAGGTTGCAGAAGGGGATCACATGACCCTGGGACACTGTGACCATCATAAATATGAATCAGTTGCCAAGCATCCAAATATAAATCACATGACCCTGTTGCTGCAATGGTCATAAAGTGTGAAAAATGGTCATAAGTCATTTCAGTGCAATTGCAACTTTGAACAGGTTTTTTTTTTGTCACCAAGTTTTTGACACCTTGCTAGGTGGTACTCGAATATTGCCATATCCTAAAAGTGGTACAATCGGTAAAAAGGTTGAAAAGCCCTGCTCTAGGTCACACTCCGAAAGCCGTCTTGCACGGAGAATTTAAGGAGGTTTTTTTTTTCTGAGAGCTGCACGGTGCATCAACGCATGAAGGGCCATGCAACTAAGATTGTCAGGGCCGATGAGGATCACTGCAAAATGCATGCGTCAAGAGGCTTAGCGAGTTTATTTTCATTGTTCTTTCTTGGGCACGAGGCAGAAGCCACAATAATTATGCAGCAAAATATCCGGCAGGGGGAAAAATATAGATTATATGCACCTAGAACAGTGATGGCGAATCTTTTGGGCTCAATGGGTCAAAAATTCGGTAAAATGCCTAACTTGATTCTACTGGTGTGACACAAACACACACACACACACACACACACACACACACACCTGAATAAAAGAGGAATAATTCTTCATTCATTTATTTAAAAAAAATACAGTACAATGATATGTGATGATTATACAGGCAGTCCTCGACTTACGACCACAAATTTTGGTTGTTAAATGAGACATTTGTTAAGTGAATTTTACCCTATTTTACAACCTTCCTTGCCACACTTGTTAAGTGAATCACTGCAGTTGATAAGTTAGTAACCCGGTTGTTAAGTGAATCTGGCTTCCCCCGTTGACTTTGCTTGTCAGAAGGTCTCAAAAGGGGGACCTTGGGACACAGCAACGGTCATAAGTATGAAGCAGTTGCCAAGCGTCTGAATTTCGATCACGTGATCACGGGGATGCTGCAAAGGTCCTAACGGTGAAAAGGGGTCCTGAGTCACTTTTTTTCAGTGCCGTTGTAACTTTGAACGGTCACTAAAGGAACTGCTGTAAGCCGAGGACTACCTGTATATTATATACAGAAAATGTCAAATAATTACAAAAATGAAATATGAGTAAAACGCCCATTTTTAGAAGCTCTGGAGGCCAACGTAAGAGCGTGGCCATTTTACGTGACTTCCAGAGGGTCCGGAGGCTGTGTGAGAGAACACCCCATTCTCAAGCGGCTTTCCAGAATAAGTGTGCTTTCCAGAATAATCTCGGCGGTTGATGAACGCTGGCATGTCAACCAAAACATTGTTTGGTTGATAACATGTGCAATAGGTTGACCATTACTGACCTAGAATGAAATTAAATTGGGAGAAGCGATTGAGTAAGATTTGTTGTTGTTGGTTACGAAGTCGTGTCCGACCCATCGCGACCCCATGGACAACGTTCCTCCAGGCCTTCCTGTCCTCCACCATCTTCTGGAGTCCATTTAAACTCACTCCTCCTGCTTCAGTGACTCCATCCAGTCACCTCATTCTCTGTCGTCCCCTTCTTCTATTACCCTCAATCTTTCCCAGCATTAGGCTCTTCTCCAGTGAGTCCTTCCTTCTCATTAGGTGGCCAAAGTATTTGAGTTTCAACTTCAGGATCTGGCCTTCTAAAGAGCAGTCGGGGTCGATCTCCTCTAGGACTGACCGGTTTGATCACCTTGCAGTCCAGGGGACTCGCAGGAGTCTTCTCCAGCACCAGAGTTCAAAGGCCTCAATTCTTTGGCGCTCAGCCTTTCTTATAGTCCAACTTTCACAGCCATACATTGCAACTGGGAAAACCATGGCCTTGACTATGCGTACTTTTGTTGGCAGGGTGACAACACTGTTAATCACAACCATCTCTCATGTGACAGAACCATAAACCAATGTTTCCCTTTGTTGAAGAAGTTAAGGAAGTCAACTTTCTATTTTATCTATATCTAATACATCCATTAATAAATGTAGATTAACTGGAAAAAAAAAGTCAACTTTTGTTGGGGGATAGGAATAAGAGAAATGTGCAGGAGCTGTTATTTAATCCAGTGCTTCTCAACCTTAGCAACTTTAAAATACGTGGCCTTTAACTCCCAGGATTCCCCAACCAGAGTTAAGGTCCACACATGCTGACTGGGGAATGTTGGGAGTTGAGGTCTATCGATGTTGCCTGGAGAATTCTGGGAATTGAAGTCACATATTCTAAAGATGTCAAGATTGAGAAGGCCTAACCTAGACCCAAGGGGTAAAACATGTTTTAAGTCCAGAACAACAAGATAAGTAACTCAGGCAGATTCCTCCCTGATTTACTGGGGTGTAAAAAAGAGAGGGTGTATAATATTTTAATTAATTAATTTATCAATCAGTTAAGTTGGTGGAATGGCTTGCCTCCAGAAGTTGTGGGTGTATCATCACTGGAGCTTTTTCAGAAACATTGGGACAGCCTCTTGTCTGAAATGATATAGGATTTCCTGCTTGAGCAGGGGGTTGGACTAGAAGTCCTCCAAGGTCCCTTCCAAGCCTCTTATTCTGTGTTCTATGTTCTAACATAGGGGGTCTTCAAACTTGGCCCTTTTATGACTTGTGGACTTCAACTCCCAGAATTCCTCAGCCAGGCACTCTGGCTGAGGAATTCTGGGAGTTGAAGTCCACAAGTCATGAAGGGGTCATAGTTCCCCCATGCTGGCTGAGGAATTCTGGGAGTTGAAGTCCACAAGTCATAAAAGGGCCAAGTTTGAAGACCCCTGTTCTAACACAATCAGTTGCAAGATTGTGCTATTATATTTCAATAAAGTGTAGTTTTAGTCTTCCCGCGGAGTTGATTTTCAGGTCTAGTCTACCTACGGTAGTGGTGCTGACAGCTTTTTATTACATCAAAACGGTTGTCGCTTTTTAGCATCTGGGAAAAAAAAAAAAGGACTTTCTTATCGCCTCTTTTCTTGGTTTTTCCCCCCGAACTGGAGAGAGGGCTGCAATTGAACCTTGGACTGTGTGCAAAACAGGCCCTCTGCCATCGGTAGAACATGAGATTGTTGCAATTGGCTTAATCAAGAAATACTGGGGAAACGATCTGATACGCACTGCCCATAAAGATCTCCGATACCCAGCAGTCCATCTCTGCCGTCTCTTTGAATTACAGCAAATAATTAACAAGCAGAAGCTTCGCAGGTGGTTTGTCTTATCTGTTGCTAAGAGCTGGGAAAAAAAAGCTTGCCTGTGGTTGCAACCAGATAGGCTTTGTCTTAATCACCTATCTGCTTTAGATTATTCACACGTTGGCTGCGATCAAACAAAACACTTAGACAGCCAGATAAAGACCTCGCAGATGATTCATGCGAACAGTTGATCAGAATGGCTTTATTAAAAAATTCTACGGCTTCATTTTTGCAAATCCAGCCCGTGTGGTTAGTTCATTGTTCCAAAAATTATGAAAATCCCAAACAGGCTAACTTGAGAAATAAGTGAAGCATACGATTTGAAAAAAAATCACGTCTTCCAAAGTCAGTGTGGTGCAATAATTAGGATTTTAAAATTAAAACGAGGGGGATTCAAGTTTTAGATCCTTTCAGGCATGATTTTCAGACTTTATGCCAGTCTGTAGCACTTCTCTTAATTGACCCGGGCTAATAAATCTCAGTTTTAGCCTTCTGTAGCATGTTGTATGGAACTAGACACTATCTCTACTGAAAGAATTTAGAATAGAATAGAATAGAATAGAATAGAATAGAATAGAATAGAATAGAATAGAATAGAATAGAATAGAATAGAATAGAATAGAATAGAATGGAATGGAATGGGATGGGATGGGATGGGATGGGATGGATGGGAGGTTGGAAATAGGATAGGATGGGATGGGATGGGATGGGATGGGATGGGATTAGAATAGAATAGAATAGAATATGGAATGGGGAATGGAATAGGAATAGAATAGAATAGAATAGAATAGAATAGAATAGAATAGAATAGAATAGAAGAATAGAATAGAATAGAATAGAATAGAATATGGAATGGAATAGAATAGAATATGGAATGGAATGGAATAATTAGAATAGAATAGAATAGAATAGAATAGAATAGAATAGAATAGAATAGAATAGAATAGAATAGAATAGAATAGAATAGAATAGAATAGAATAGAATAGAACAGAACATTCTTTATTGGCCAACTGTGACTGGACACACACAGAATTTGTCTCCAGTGCAAAAGCTCTCAGTGTACATACAAGCAACAAAGTGATAAATCATAAATCATAAGATACAAATAACAAAGTGATAGTCATAAAATACCAATAGGAGTAGAAATAAGAAGGATGAGAAGGATAATAGCAATGCAGTCCTGTTATATGGTTAGATATCCTTAGGCATAAGACGGTCCTGTGGGAATTAGGTGTCCAGCAGAGTGACGGCATGTGGGGGGGGGGGAACTGTCTTTGTGTCTGTCTGTTTTCCCATGCCATGCCCTATAGCGGCATCCTGAGGGGAGAAGTTGAAACAGTTTACGTCCAGGATGTGAAGGGTCTGTAGATATTTTCTCAGCCCTCTTTCTGACCTGTGCAGTATTCAGGTCCTCAATGGAAGGCAGGCTGCTTGCAGTTGTTCTTTCTGCAGTCCTAACTATTCACTGAAGTCTGTACCTGTCCTGTCTGGTTGCTGTACCAAACCAGTCAGTCAAAGAGGCACAAATGACAGACTCAATAATTCCTCTGTAGAACTGTATCAGCAGCTCCCTGAGTTGACGCAGGAAGAACATTCTTTGTTGTGCCTTTTTAATGATGGTTCTAATGTTAGGTGTCCATTTCAAATCCTGGGAGATTATAGAACCCAGAAACTTGAAGGTCTCTAGTGTTAATACTGTGTTATCTAATATTGTAGGAAGGGGGTAGAATAGGAGAGCTTCTACTAAAATCTCCTAACATTTCTACAGTTTTAACTTAAGCATCTCCAGCTCCAGATTGTTCTGGCTGCACCACAAGTCCAGTTGTTCAACTTCCTGTCAATAATAATAATAATAATAATAATAATAATAATAATAATAATAATAATAATAATAATAATAATAATAATAATAACAACAACAACAACAACAACAACAACAACAACAAAGTTGTAAGGGACCTTGGAGGTCATCTAGTCCAACCCCCTGTTCAGGCAGGAAACCCTACACCATTTCAGACAAATGGCTGTCCAGTCTCTTCTTGAAAACTTCCAGTGTTGGAGCATTCACCGCTTCTGGAGGCAGGTTGTTCCACTGGTTAATTGTTCTCACTGTCAGGAAATTTCTTCTCAGTTCTAGGTTGCTTCTCTCCTTGACTAGTTTCCATCCGTTGCTTCTTGTCCTGCCTATAAGTCTATATGCAGACTTATCACCGTCTTCGGGGATAGAATCATTTATCAGTGGAACTTTGTTGAACGGTTGATACTCAGAGAGGAAAATATTGTAAATATTATACAGTAAATGTAAAAGGAAATAAATGTGAGCCGGCCTGCTGCATTAATGCATCTCCTGAATTTGTAGATTCTGGAATGGGAGGAGCGACAACTTGATCAGTTGGTCAACTTCAACAACTGCAAGATCGATCCGGCGCCCTTCCAGCTGGTAGAACGGACTTCTTTGCACAAGGTAGATTGTGGGACCCGAAGCAAAGCTGGATGATTTATAGGTAGTCCTCGACTTTGGACCACAATGGAGTCCAAAATTTCCATTCCAAAGCAAGGCAGTTATTAAAGTGAGCTGCGCCCCATTTTAATGGCCTTTTTGCTATAGTTGTTAAGCAAGTGACTGCAGTGGTTAAATGAATTCTGCGGCTGTTAAGCCAATTTGGCTTCCCCCATTGATGTTGCTTGTCAGAAGCCAGCTGGGAAGGTTACAAATGATGATCACATGAGCCTAGGACAGGGGTAGGCAACCTTGGCTCTTTTATGACTCGTGGACTTCAACTCCCAGAATTCCTGAGCCAGCCATTTTTCTGTATTTTGCAATGCTAAGCCGAGCTTATTCCCCTCTCTTCCAGACCCACACCATCTTCTCCCTCTTGGGAGTGGACCACGCGTACGTCACCAGTATCGGGCGCTTGATTGGCGTGGTGTCCCTCAAGGAGGTGAGTAGCGCTTGGAAGGGTCAACCCAAGAATACTGAAACTTCGGAAGTTTCTGTTGATTTTGTCTAACGTCATGCCATATCCTACATGCGGCAAAGAAATGTTTCTTAAGGTCATCCCACATCAGTGTTTTTCAACTTGGCCACTTTAATATGTGTGGACTTCAATTCCCAGAATTCTAGGCAGTTCTGTCCTCTGGCATGAGACACCTACACATATACACACAGACCCACTTATCTATACATCAGACAGGTATCTTGTAATTCTAACATTAGAATCCTTCAAAATCCTTTAAACAGGGATTTTTCTCATGGGAAACAGGTGTCATTTTTCATAGCATTTACTCTTTGCCAAATTATTATGCTTTAATAGATAGGGCATAGAATTTTTACCAATTCATAATCCAATTGAATCCAAATCCTTCACATTCTTGTCACAGCCCTTGCCCTCATGTGGAAGAAAAAAATCTGGGTTTCCCCCCCCTCATTTGTGCTGTATCTGTCTATTGAAGGGGGATGTATCTTACATTCTCTGCCTTTCTGCCATGCCCTTAGCAAAGGCTCACAAAGATAAGTGTGGTTGGTGACTGGGTAGCCAGTGGTATGTTCTGCATCGGTATAAAAACAAGATTGGATCCCTGGTACCAGCCTGGTACAAAAAAAACAGGATAATCCCTGATTTTCACAATCTCCACAATCCTTACCTAGCCATTTCCAGATGTTTGGGACTAGAATTTGCATTATTTTAATGCTTATTACATTTACGTGCTGCCCATCTCATCCAGGGAGGACTCTAGGCAGCTTACAAACATCAACTCATGCAATTTTCACCCAGTAGCAGTCCTTAACTTACAACAGTTCATTTAGTGACCGTTCAAATTTACGACAGCACTGAAAAAAAGCGACTTGTGGCCGTTTTTCACACTGACAACCGTTGTGGCATCCCCATTTTCACACTGGTCAAAATTCAAACGCTTGGCAGCTGACTCATATTTACGACGGTCCTGCGGTCATGTGATTCCCCTTTTGCAACCGTGCAACAAGCAAAGTCAGCGCGGAAGCCAGTTTCACTTAACAACTGAGTTGTTAACCAAACAACCGGCGTGATTCACTTAACAACTGTGGCCAGAAGGTCGTAAAAGGAGGCAAAACTCACTTAATAAATGTCTCGCTTAACAACAGAAATTTGGGCTCAATGGTGGTCGTAAGTCGAGGACTACCTGTTCATAGTCTGGTTTGATCGAAGTCATAGTCCCAATATTTTATGATCAATTTGTTGGGAAAGATTCTTAAGATATCAGTTTCTGACCAGAATAGGTAGTCCTCAACTTACGACCATACTTGAGCCCAAAATTTCTGTTGCTAAGCAAGTTTTTAAGTGAGTTTTGCCCCATGTTGCAACCTTCCTTGCCACAGTTATTAAGTGAATCACTCCAGTTGTTAAATGAGTCCAGGGGTCCTCAAACTTGGCCACTTTAAGACTTGTGGACTTCAATTCCCAGAATTCCCTAGTCAGCCTGAAGTAGTCACACGACTGTAAAGTGAATCGGGCTTTTCCCCCTTGACTTTGCTTGTCAGAAGGTCGCAAAAGGGGATCACGTGACCCCGGGACACGGCAACTGTCATAAATATGAGTCAGTTGCCAAGCCCCTGAATTTTGACCACATGACCACATGACCCTGGGGATATTGCAGCAGTTGTAAGCGTGAAAAGGTGTCATGGAAAAACCCAATGAAAAAGACAAGAGACAGCAACACAAAACAATAATTCTTACTTTACGATTCAGAGGTTTATTTTGCTAATAATTTGGAACATAGCAAGCATAATAACACAACATCACTTACATTAATAACCCATTGCAATGAGGACCATACAGCATAGCAGATTCCAAAAGGACAGCTATAGGCCAATGGCCCCGAGCTAGATTTTGACTAACATTTTTATACCTGTCTTCTAACGACCGCCCACTGATAATCATTATCTTGCAAAATCAGTTCCTTGTTCTTTCGTGCTGACCAGCAGTTTCCACATACATCCGTGTACATCTGAAACCTCCATCCATCTGTTACTTTCAGTTCCTCTTTTCCCACGGTTGCAATATTCATGTTCCAAATATACACAGAAGTACCTCCTTTGCAATTTCATATTGCACAAAGTTCAGCAGGTTACAAATAATACGTCCGTATTGTGAAACAATATATAGTTCAAGTCAAAGCTTTGTTTTAAATCACTACTGTGGGGCCTATCTCAGGTTTGCTCCAGCCTCATCTTGGCACATGAGGAGTGGGCTATATTTTCCATCTCCTACAAAGGGGTCCCAAGTCTCTTTTTCAGTGCCGTTGTAATTTTGGAACGGTCACTAAACAAGCTGTTGTAAGTCGAGGACTACCTGCGTGGATTGGGTGGGTGCTGCTGTCTCCCATCATCCCGTCCCCTTCCTCTCTTCCAGCTGCGCAAAGCCATTGAGGGTTCGGTCACCGCCAAAGGGGCGAAGGTGCGCCCCCCACTGGCGAGCTTCCGGGACAGCACAACCAGCAGCAGCGAAATGGAGGCCACCGAAATCCACCAGTTGTGGGATCAGAGGCAACGGCACTCCATCCCTCGCGAGTTCAGCCCTTCCGAGAGCGATGACAAGTGCCAGTGATGAGGGGGGAGAGAACCTGCCAATCAAGAGACGACGGTTTGACGTTGCCACGCCTTGGCTGTTTCTGTTGCAGCTGGGCCTCTTCGAAGGATGCCTTCACATTCCAGCTTGGAGACTGGTGGAAACTACTCCAAGAGGACAGTCCGTTCCTGGAACAACTGGAGAATTGCCATCCTGAACCTTAGAAGCTGGGCTCCGGTGCCCCATTCGCTCCATTCTTGGTCTCAGGGGTTCATTTGCTTTCCCATCCTCCCATTGTCCCCAGCAGCTCTGCTCCACCTTGGAACGAGAGCTGGTCAGATGAGAAGAAAGGAGGCTGATGGAGATAGGGAAGGACACGTGGGTGTGGGGTCTTTTAAAATACGTTCTACTCATCTCAGCTTCTCCGTACAGGCTCCTGGTACCCCAAGGCTCATGCATGTCACCCGGGCCCTCTCCAAGCCTAGCTGAAGACTTCATTAGTCTGTTCTCAGCGGCTTTGCAGGTGGCCGCTCCACCTGGAAGGAGCTGTTTAAGCATCTGTCTTCCTTGCAGTCTCGCCATGGTGCCCCATTGAGAGGAAAAGGAACTTTTTGGCATGCATGGATGCCCCTCGTGGCGTCTGCGGGCGTCTTCCTAAGGCAGGTGCCGAAACCTTTGGGGGTCTCCCCCCATGTTCTGAACCTTCCCCTCAAATCTTCAGTGCTGCCCAGCCATACTGTGTATGGCTAGCCCCCTGTTTGGATGGGATTTGGGGGTTTGTGGTAGGACTCGTGGGCCCCAAATAAAACCAACACTGGATCTCTTGAACTGCTGAGCCGGGCAACCCCCTTCCTCCCCGCTACCAGATCCCGGGATTCTTCCCTTCCGCCTTCCTCTCTCTGTGGAACCCACTCATGCTCGAATCCACAGGCAGAGGAGAGGAAAAGAAGGATGACTGTGTGTACATACCGAAGATTTTTATACATATCTTATCTATAATAATTTAATGACAGAAAAGAATACAAATAGAGTTCTATTATCAACCAAGGGGAGTGTCTGGTGTGTAACTAAGCCATAGACGGTTGTGGGAATTGGACCTGGTTTGTTCATTGGCATGCCCAGGTCACAACTAGGGCGAAGAGAAAGATGGGTGTCGGTATCAGCCAGTTTGGCCTAATGCAGACATGTCAAACACAAGGCCCGGGGGCCGGATGCGGCCCGCGACGTGGTTTCATGTGGCCCGCGAAGCCATCCTGGAAACAGTGAGGGAATGGCCCCCGCTGCCTTGGCCCTGGCCGGCCGGGAGCCAATGTACAATTTTGCGGTGGCCATCTATGCTGAAACGCATTCAGTCTTAGCTCCACAAGGCCGTCTGGAAACAGCGAGGAACCAGCCCCTGCCGCGTTGGTCCCGCCCCCTGGGCACGCGCTGGGGAGGTGTCACCCTTTGTGAGGAATGAAGAAATGCACCATCGCCTGGAAGTGGCCAGCAAATGGCCCTCGCCTACTTCACATATCCGGCTTGATGGGCTCCGGGGGAGGGGTTTCAGCAGGCTCCTCCAGTGGACCATGCCTTGGCGTTTGCCCTGGTCCCACCCCCTTCTGCCAGAGACCCCCAGATCTGTCCCACTCCTGCCCAGGCCCCCACAGGCACCCTTGACACGAACGATGTAGAGCTGGCCATGCCCACCCAGTAGGCCACACCCACTCCAGCCACACCCACCCTGGCCACACCTACCCGGCCCCCCGAGGACAACCGCAATGCTGATGCGGCCCTCAATGAAATTAAGTTTGACACCCCTGGCCTAATGGTTAAGTCACCAGGCTAGAGATCATTTAACTATGAGTTCTAGTCCCACTTTAGGCATGAAATCCAGCTAGGTGACTTGGGCCAATCACCAGGAGATTGTGAGTTCTCGTCTCACCTTTGGCATGAAAGCCAGCTAGGTGACTTTGGGCCAATGACCAGGAGACTGTGAATTCTAATCCCGCTTTAGGCATGAAAGCCAGCTGGTTGATTTTGGGCCAATGACCAGGAGACTCTTGATTTGCCAATCCCCAGGTGACTGTGAGTTCTAGTCCCACCTTAGGCATGAAAGCCATCTGAGTGGTTTTGGGCCAATCACCAGGAGACTTGAGTTCTAGTCCCATTTTAGGCATGAAAGCTGGCTAAGTGACTTGGGTCAATCACCAGGAGACTGTGAGTTCTAGTCCCATTTTAGGCATGAAAGCTGGCTAAGTGACTTGGGTCAATCACCAGGAGACTGTGAGTTCTAGTCCCACCTTAGGCATGAAAGCCATCAGTGGTTTTGGGCCAATCACCAGGAGACTGTGAGTTCTAGTCCCATTTTAGGCATGAAAGCTGGCTAAGTGACTTGGGTCAATCACCAGGAGACTGTGAGTTCTAGTCCCACCTTAGGCATGAAAGCCATCTGAGTGGTTTTGGGCCAATCACCAGGAGACTGTGAGTTCTAGTCCCATTTTAGGCATGAAAGTTGGCTAAGTGACTTGGGTCAATCCCCAGGTGACTGTGAGTTCTAGTCCCACTTTAGGCATGAAAGCCATCTGAGTGGTTTTGGGCCAATCACCAGGAGACTGTGAGTTCTAGTCCCATTTTAGGCATGAAAGCTGGCTAAGTGACTTGGGTCAATCACCAGGAGACTGTGAGTTCTAGTCCCATTTTAGGCATGAAAGCTGGCTAAGTGACTTGGGTCAATCCCCAGGTGACTGTGAGTTCTAGTCCCACCTTAGGCATGAAAGCCATCTGAGTGGTTTTGGGCCAATCACCAGGAGACTGTGAGTTCTAGTCCCATTTTAGGCATGAAAGCTGGCTAAGTGACTTGGGTCAATTACCAGGAGACTGTGAGTCCTAATCCCACTCATGAAAGCTGGCTGGCAAACCACTTCTGAAATCTTGTTAAGTAACCTTCAGAGACTAGTGGTCCAAGCGATTGCCTGGAGTCAACAATGACTTGAAGAAACAAAAAAAAATATCAACCAGAGATATGTGGGTGAGAGAAGAACAGCCTTAATCGGTGGGAGCCGTAACAAAATCTTGCAGCTGCATAGGCTGGTCTTCCGTTGACACCCTGCTGATCGTAACACGTGAGCCAAACTTTTAAATCCTCACATATTTGCCAGTGCTTCAAATTACCAGATGACAGAGGCAGTAGTAGCCTCACCAGTTGAGGTTCAGACCTCTTCCTGGTTTCCTTTTTCTGCTGTGGCAGCTCCCTATTTTATTTTATTTTTAGACTGATTCTGGCCTCCCCCAATAGCTATAACAATAGCACTTAGACTTACTTACGTACTGCTCCACAGTGCTTTACAGCCCTCTCTCAGCAGTTTACAGAGTCTGCATATTTGCCCCCCAACAATCTGGGTCCTCCTTTTACCGACCTCAGAAGGATGGAAGGCTGAGTCAACCTTGAGCCGGTCAGGATCGACTGTGGGCAGAGTCAGCCTGCAATTCCGCATTCTAACCACTGCGCCATCATCAGATCTTCTTTGGCCTCAGTACAACTGCTTACTTGGGAGAAAGTGGGCCAGGATTATGGGAGTTGGGATTCAGTCAGGGATGGTGTGCAGGATGAGGCCCTTTTGGGGGAAGCTTTGCTAACTCAAGATTCTTGCTGTACATGGTTATTTTCACACAGTATACTTTACCAGTTGATGTAAAGGCCTAGCAGTTACATTTGCAAATGTAGCACTTGATCAGGGTTTATTCATGGTTAGATGAGAGCAGAATGATGGCCTAATGGTGAAGGTTAAGAGTTCAATCCTAGGTAGCAGCAGATATTTCTCTCCTAGGGTGCAAAGAAAAAAAATATCTACTGTGAACTCTGCCGGGCATCAGGAAGGGCATCTGGCCAGTAAACTCTCAGCTCCATCCAGTCGCCCCAACTCTACCTTGAATTACGGGATTACAGCGTCGTAAAAAGGGAGGGTCTTTTTATTCATGGTTAGGTGGCTTTTATGTTGTGCAGACCCAGCTAGGCTCCAGTTCGGTCTGTCGTGAGAGTCCAGGAAATGGGCTAAGTCAATAACCCAGGTTAAAGGTAATATGTGAATGCACTCAATGTCTAGTCTTCTGTTGAAGGGGAAGAAACTCAGGATCCTTTTCAATAAATTATTTCTTCTCATTTCTGATTTCCTCCATAAATTGATTTAGCCAGCCGGATCTTTCAGATAATCCCACCCCCCAAATATCTCAGCTGGTGCAAGCTAGTGAACAACCAAGTAGAAGATGTCCAGAAATCCCAGATTGGGGGGGGGGGGAAACATTGCTGAAGAACATATTTGCAAATTGCCTCCATACAATTGCTAAAGAAAACAAAATGAGTGTATCCTTGAAATCTCCCAGAATCACTGAGTTAAGACAATCTGGGTTTCCCGTTGTTCCAGGGTCCCTAAGCAGATGTGCTTCCAGTTCTGAAAGAAGTCCAGAGTCCAATGGAGATAGGCAGCCAATGAATATAAATGAATAATAATAATGGGTGCAGTCTCCAAACATCTGGAGCACCACTTGAACACCATCGGCATTGACAAAATCACCACTAGTCAATTGCAAAAGGCAGCTTTACATGGAACAGCGTACATCCTGCAACAATACCTTTTTTCCTGTCTCATGCAAAGAAGGTTGCTGGATCTCACTTGAAACAGGCAGAACAAACTCGATGGATAAGTCATACAAAATTACTTTATTCCAGGCATCCTCAAGACATTAACTCACAGTTATTGTAGAAGTTCTTCCAGAATGTAGATTGTAATCTGGACCCATCTCATAGGTAAAAGAATAATGGATTTCCCCATTCTACAGAGCTCCTAGCCCATGGGTCGGCCATCCGAAACGTCGGATGAGCCGCACGGACCCGTTTGGCCTAAAAAAAAAAAACCCTGGGAGCCGCGCGTTCGCGCGTGCGCGCGCACCCGCGCATGCGCGCGGCCCCGTTCGCGCATGCGCGCGAGCCGTTCGCGCATGCGCGCCCGTTCGCACATGCGCGCGAGCCGTTCGCGCATGCGCGCCCGTTCGCGCACGCGCACCCCCGTTTATATCCCATTTTGAGAGTGGAGTGGAGAGAGGAGTGGAGTGGAATGGAATGGAATGGAATGGAATAGAATAGAACAGAATAGAACAGAACAGAACAGAACAGAACAGAACAACAACAGAACAGAACGAACAGGAATAGAATAGAATAGAATAGAATAGAATAGAATAGAATAGAATAGAATAGAATAGAATAGAATAGAATAGAATAGAATAGAATAGAATAGAATAGAATAGAAGAAATAAGAATAGAATAAAATAGAAATAGAACAGAAAAGAACAGAATAGAATAGGAGAAATAAGAATAGAATAGAATAGAATAGAATAGAATAGAATAGAATAGAATAGAATAGAATAGAATAGAATAGAAAAATAGGAATAGACTAGACTAAACTAGAATAGAATAGAATAGAATAGAATAGAATAGAATAGAATAGAATAGAATAGAATAGAATAGAATAGTTTTATTTGGCCAAGTGTGGTTAGACAAGGAATTTGTCTCCATTTCTTTTCCATCTCTTCCCAAAATCTCTCTCTATTTCCCCTCTTTGCGCTTGAATCTTTTGGGGGATCCTGAGATGCCTATCCATTTGCAGGAACTTGGTAGCTCCCTGGCAGTATTTTTTCACCCTGTGACCACCAAAGCAAAACAGCAATCATCTGCAGCGGGTGTTGAAAGACAAAAACCAGGAATTGAGGACAAGAATAAAACCGTTGCCTGCATAATTCCTTTGCTCAGTTATGAAGTCACAAGATTCAGTAGGACAATTCCCAGAAAAAATATCAGTGGGCAGCCTTGCTTTTAATCATTTAAACGAGTCCCTTTTAAATTGTTGATTTAAAGCTTAATTACTGTAATTTAAATGCTAATCCACTCCCCCCTCTTCCACATACATAAACTGGATTTCTGCCTTGAACCAAAAAGCTTGCTTACTTCCTTCCTCCCTCCCTCCCTCCCTTCCATCTTTCTTTTTTCCTTCCTTCCATCTTTCCTTCCTTCCTTCCTCCCTCCCTCCCTCCCTTCCTTCCTTCCATCTTTCTTTTTTCCTTCCTTCCTTCCTTTCTTCCTTCCTTCCTTCCTTCCTTCCTCCCTCCCTCCCTTCCATCTTTCTTTTTTCCTTCCTTCCTTCCTTCCTTCCTTCCTTCATCCTTCCTTCCTTCCATCTTTCTTCCTTCCTTCCTCCCTCCCTCCCTCCCTTCCATCTTTCTTTTTTCCTTCCTTCCATCTTTCCCTTCCTTCCTCCCTCCCTCCCTCCCTTCCTTCCTTCCATCTTTCTTTTTTCCTTCCTTCCTTCCATCTTTCCTTCCTTCCTTCCTTCCTTCCTTCCTTCCTTCCCTCCCTCCCTCCCTCGCTCCCACCCTTCTGTCAGAAAGTCAAGATGGGCTCCAGACCTCATCAGCTCAGTCCAGAGCCTGTCTAGAAGTGCACCCATCATCCCCAGCCCGCCTCACCACCATCCTTGGGCCATGCCAGGTTTGGAAAGGTCGATCCCGTGGGTTTGAGAAACATGTTTTGCTCTAGATTTCCTGGATAACCTGGTCTGTTTTTAAAAAGCCCAGGCGATGCGCAGAGGGCAGGAAGCTGCAGAAAGGCATCGGGGAGACGGTGGCGCCCAGCAGTAACGATGGGTGGGAGAGTCCTTATAGGGCAGAAGGGAAGGAGAAGAAAGGCAGAAGATAGAAGCCATCTGAGAAAAGAGAAAGAGGACCCTTCCCAAAGACCCCTCCCTTGGCTGTCCCCTGATTTTTCTGCCCCTTTTGGCAAAAACGATTTTCGTTTAAGTCAAAATGAAAAGAGACGCAAGCACTTGGTAAGCAAAAGGTAGCATCATCTTTATTTCTAAGTACGGTGGTTTTCCATCCCAGCCTGCCTATGCTCAAAGGTTTCTCAGAAAGCAATACAGGGAGTCCTCAACTTACGACCACAACCGAGCCCAACATTTCTATTGCTAAGCAAGACAGCGGGTTCACAGCGGGTTTTGCTCCATGTTACGACCTTGCTTGCCACAGTTACAAAGTGAATCACCGCAGATGTTCAAGTGAGTCGCACGGTTGCTAAGCGAATCTGCCTTCCCCGTTGACTTTGCTGGTCAGAAGGTCTGCAAAAGGGGATCGCGTGACCCCGGGGGGACACCGCGACCATCGTAAACACCCTGTCAGTTGCAAAGCATCTGAATTTTGATCGCTTGACTGCAAGGGTGCTGCAACTGTCGTTAAGTATGAAAAACGGTCATCAGTCGCTTTTTTCCGCTGCACTTTCAGTGAAGCATCCGTTGAAACTTTGAAACGGTCACTAAATGAAATGATTGTAAGTCGAGGACTACCTGTAAGACAGGAGCTTAGACAGTCTTGTGTCTGGAAATGCCGGGAAAATAAAAGGCAAATGGGTGAGAAAATTCTCGGATATTGGCAGAGAGCGGAAGGGAGCAGAGTCACACTTTAGAAGAATAGAATAGAGCTGGAAGGGACCTTGGAGGTCTTCTAGTCCAGCCCCCTGCTCAAGCAGGAGAACCTACACCATCTCAGACAGGTGATTGTCTAGTCTCTTCTTAAAAATCTCCAGTGATGGAGGGCCCATGATTTCTGGTGGCAAGCTGTTCCACTGGTTGATTATCCTCACTGTCAGGAAGTTTCTCTTTAATTCCAGGTTGCTTCTCTCTTTGGTCAGTTTCCAACCATTGTTTCTCGTCCTTCCCTCTGGTGCTCTGGTGAACAACCTGGCCCCCTCTGCCTTGTGCCAGCCCCTCAGATACTGGAACACTGCTATCATGTCTCCCCTATTTCTTCTTTTCTTTAGACTAGCCAAACCCGAGTCCCGCAGCCCTTCTTCGTATGTTTTGGTCTCCAGGCCTTGGATCATCTTAGTTGCTCTTCTCTGAATTTTTTCCAAACTCTCAACATCTTTTTTGTGATATGGTGACCAAACCTGGCTGCAGTATTCCAGGTGTGGTCTTACTAGGGCTTAAAGGGGGTCTGTAGCCAGCTACACCCAGTAATCTGTTTTTTTTTCTTGACTGCCCAGTAAAGCCCCCCTCCCAAACCCAGACCCTCCCAGATAAGCAGGAGAGAGCACTTTTACTGCCACCTATCCTCCATCCAAGGTACTGCAACCCAACTCTCATAGCTTAACTGTGAGATGCTCTCCAAATTTTAAATCGCCCCCCTACATCCCGCACAAGCTTTGAGCTTCTAGACCTCATGACATTTTTTTCGTAGAAGCTGTTGCTTTGCACATCCCAACAATGGAAGATCACAGCCATTTCATAGCCACCCGGTTGTTGTTGTTGTTTTGTCTCTCTCTCGCTGCACATACTGTAGTCCTCAACGTACGACTGTTTAACCACCGAAGTCACGACAGAGTTTAAAAAGTGACTTTACAACCAGTCCTCGTACTTATGATGGTCTCGGTGTCCCTGTGCTGATGGGATCAGAATTCGGGCACTTGGCAACTGGCTTCTATTTACGACAGTTGCAGCGTCCCAGGGTCAAGGGGTCACCCTTTGGGACCTTCCCCGGGGGCTTCTGGCAATCAGTGTCAATGGGGGAAAGCCTGATTCATTTAACAGCCATGTGATTCACTTAAGAATTGCAGTGATTGGTTTACCAACCATAGCAAAAAAAAAAGAAGAAGAAGAAGGTCGTAGAATCAGGAACAACGAATTCATTGCTCAGGGATGGAAGTTGCCGTCCAAACTGCGGCCGTAAGTCAAGGACTACCCTAGAGTTTTCTTTCTATCCGATGAGCATGGAATCTAAGCTTGAAGGAATGCATGCCAGTGCCACGTGGTGCTATAGTACGGCATGGCATGGAGAAAGGATGCCCACCAGTCAAACTAAGAATCAATCATACATAGGGGAGCTTTAGGGAGTGGGCTGATGTGCTCTTTTGGGTGAGTGGGGTACACTTAGAATTTCACCTCCGTACGATACAGAGGTGATGGGGACAGCTGTTGCCTCCTAGCCGTGATGATCAACTTGCCAGCATCGTTCAGGGAGCAACTGACGGACAGAGGATCCATGTCTGCTGGCAGCTGGCACTTGTGGGTGAAGGTATTGGAGACGATGCCATCATCGGCCATCTGCAAGGCAAGCAAACGTAAGCGGGTGAGCCCAACTTTGGCATAGTCTATAGAAGGGGGTCTTCAAACGTGGCCCTTTTATGACTTGTGGACTTCAACTCCCAGAATTCCTCAGCCAGCGTGCACGCTGGCTGAGGAATTCTGGGAGTTGAAGTCCACAAGTCATAAAAGGGCCACGTTTGAAGACCCCTGCCATAGACCCATGTCTTAAAGTGCCCTAGGTTGAGAAATGCTGAATTAGAAGAGAACCTGAATTTTCAGGTAGAATAAATCAGCAATGCCAGCAACTGGTGGTCCCACAATTGCAGAGGAACTCTTAGCGTTGCATGTCTGTGGAGATTCTCAAGTCATCCGGGTCATGGTTGTCCCAAAGGCGCTTTTTCAAAAAGCAACTGGCCTTCCTTGGTTTTTCCTTGAAGACGTTTCACTTCTCGCCCAAGAAGCTTCTTCAGTTCTGACTGAACGTTCAGAACTCAGTCAGAACAGAAGAAGCTTCTTAGATGAGAAGTGAAACATCTTCAAGGAAAAAGAAAGAAAGTCCAGTTGTTGTTGGGTTTTTTTGGAAAAAGCATCCTGGTGTTGCACCGTCCTTAGCACCCAAGGAAACGGTCTTGCGCTCAGTTTGATCTTAATAATAATAATAATAATAATAATAATAATAATAATAATAATAATAATAATAATAATAATAATAATAATAATAATAATAACAACAACAACAACAACAACAACAACAACAACAACAACAATAATAATAATAACAACAATACCGATACCGATACCGATACCGATACCGATAACGATAACAATAACAACAACAACAACAACAACAACAACAACAACAACAACAACAATAATAATAATAATAATAATAATAATAATAATAATAATAATAATAATAATAATAATAATAATAATAAAGTTGGAAGGGACCTTGGAGGTCATCGAGTCCAACCCCATGCTCAGGCAGGAAACCCTATACCATTTCAGACAAATGGTTGTCCAGTCTCTTCTTAAAAACTTCCAGTGTTGGAGCATTCACCGCTTCTGGAGGCAGGTTGTCCCACTGGTTAATTGTTCTAACTGTCAGGAAGTTTCTCCTCAGTTCCAGGTTGCTTCTTTCCTTGACTAGTTTCCATTCCATCTTTGATTCAATTAAGGTTCCTCTCTCCCTCCCCTGATCACTCACTCCCCTCAAGCGGTGTTTCTCAACCTTGGCAGCTTTAAGATGTCTGGACTTCAGTTCCCAGATTTTCCCAGCCAACCGTGGAATTCTGAAAGTCAAAATCCACACATCTGAAAGTTCTTGAGGTTGAGAAACGCTGTCCTAAACAGGGACCCTATTTGGGTGTTGATGACTTTAGTGAATAGATCAGTGGTGGCGAACCTATGGCACGCGTGCCAGAGGCAGCACTCAGAGCCCTCTCTGTGGGCACACCTGCCGCTGCTGCCACCAGCTCGCACAGGTCCATTACGCCACCGCTGGCGCCCGGAGCGGTAGCCCCACACAACACAAAGGAGGGGAAGCAGCTGGCTAGCAAGCTCGAGTAGAAGTGGTAGAACATGCCCCCATGCGCTCATTGACCTCTGTGTGCGACGGCTGATGGTGTCAGGCAGCAGCGTTGCCCCGCAGCAATGGCACCCCCGCCCTACCCCCTGTCTCACCCCGCAGGACGAGCCTCCTGCCCACAGTCCCACCCACCAGAGACCCCCTGGATCTCCCCCAATCCTGCCCAGCCCCCACAGGCGTCCCCCCCACGAGCAACATCAAGGTGGCCATGCCCACTCAGTCTGCCATGACCACCGCAGCCACGTCCACCCAGTGGGCCAAGCCCCCTGCCCCCCCTGAGGGCACCACAGTGCTGATGCGGCCCTGGCACTTTGCGATAAATAACTGGGTTTTGGGTTGCGGTTTGGGCACTCGGTCTCTAAAAGGTTCGCCATCACTGGAATAGATCCATCACTGAAAAACAGCAGCAAATAAACGGAATTGAAATTAGAAAAGGCAGACATCCCTCTTTCCCTCTTTTTTTTTATGGCTGCCTCCTATCTTCTCTCCTTCTTTGTCTTCAATCCATGTCCTTCTTTACCCTCTCCTGCTCCCCACCCCCACTCCCTTCCCGCTTTGTGTCTAAGTTTATGCAACCATCTTAATTCAGGTCAGCCGAAGATGCATTTGCATAATAGAAGGGACTTGACTTCTGTTAACCTTGACTAGGGGTGTTGTTAAGGCAGGGCACAAACTTTAAAAAATGAGTCGGTTCAGTAATCAGGTTAAGTGTGCTGTTTGAAAACATACGGCACATTGAGAAAGAGAAACACTAATTTGTTCTACATTAGCTTAGGCAATTGGTAAGGTTTGAGCAAACGCAACATATATGGCCAGTCGCTTAGGGGCCGTTCGGAGTTACAATGGAGGCCCGAAAAACTACCTACAGCCCAGTTATGAAGTTGTGGGAAGTCAGCCCCCCAGAGAAGGAAATATTAAAAGGGCAGAAAAATATATTTCTTCAAAGGATCTTAAAGAGGCAGAAAAGCATGCCCAGTTTTTCTTGATAGCCCCAAGTCTCCCTCCCCCAAGCAGAAACCAGCTCTGTAGAAATGCAGACCATTCAGGAAGGTTGAAGCTAGAAGCTTAAGAAGACAAAGATACCTAAAATCTACATACCCCACCCAAAGTCTAAGACAGGACATAATAGGATTAACTCACAGATGCCAAAGGGACACAGGTCAAAATACATGACACAGGAAATACAAAGCCTCAAAACAGGAACAGGAAACAACTCCAAACAAAAGGCTCCAGAGGGTATAAAAACCCACTCCCTACATGTGCTCAGCCCTTTTTTTCCCCTCTTCTTTGCCAGAGCCATCTTTCTGTCTGGCTCTCCTCTTCAATAAACTGCAACCTTCTTTCTAAAGCAGTTGCCATGTTGTTTATCCCCGGCTTGGACTGAACCATGGTGAACACTTTTCTTTCAACAAAGTTAACAGAATAACAGAGCTGGAAGGGACCTTGGAGCTCAAGGCAGGAGACCCTATACCATTTCAGACAAACAGTTGTCCACTTTCTTCTTTAAAACCTCCAGTGATGGAGCACCCACAACTTCTGGAGGCAAATTGTTCAATTGATTAATTGTTCTGTTGGGAAATTCCTCCTTAGTTCTAGGTTGCTTCTGTCCCTGATGAGTTTCCATCCGTTGCTTCTTGTCCTGTCTTTGGGTGCTTTGGAGAATAGGTTGACCCCCTCCTTCTCTGTGGCAGCCCCTGAGATATTGGAAGACTAATCAGGTCACTCCAATCTTTCTTTTCATTAAATTAGACATACCCAATTCCTGCAACTGTTGTTTGTATGTTTTATCCTCCAGTCCCCTAATCGTCTTTGTTGCTCTTCTCTGTACTCTTTCTAGAGTCTCAACATCTTTTTTACATCGTGGTGACCAAAACTGGGTGCAGTATTCCAAGTGTGGCCTTACCAAGGCATTGTAAAGCGGTACTAATACGTCACGTGATCTTGATTCTATCCCTCTGTTAATGCAGCCTAGCACTGTTCCAATGGCCAGCACCACCCACGGTCATATTATTGCATTTTTGCACACCTCCACTGTCTCCCGGAGTTTGCCCACATTCATGTTCATTGCGTCACTGACTCTATCTAACCAACTCCTCCTCTGCTGTCCCCTTCTCCTTTTGCCTTCCATCTTTCCCAACATCATCAGGGTCTTCTCCAAGGAGTCCTCTCTTCACATTACGTGGCCAAAGTATTTGAGCTTCAGCTTCAATATTTGTCCTTCCAAAGAACAGCCAGGGTTGGTTTTCTTTAGGATTGACTGATTTGATCTCCTTGCAGACTGCAGCCCAATTCAGCCCAATTGAGAGAGGTGCCAAACAATGTGGAAGACGGCAGGTTTGGGGATTCCCATGACACAAGTGTCCGCCAGAGTTAGCTTAGCCACTTAGCTTGCTTGGAGCTAATTTTAGCAATTGGGAGATCTGTTTAATGGCTAGAGCAAGTCATCCCTTTGGACATTCCAATCGCATATGAATTCCTCCCTCGACTGGGTTTTAAACGTGTTGTGGGAAGAGGACCTGGGGTATCGGTTCCTTTTCATCCCCTCCGCATATCTCAGCCCTGACAGGAGCCCCCTTCTTACCTTCTCAGCTTGGATAACTATGCAATAGTTGTAGGAAGTCACCACAATATCTTGAGGTTCAAACTGGCTGAGATCCGTGATGACCTGGTATTTGTTCCCACTGGCCACCACGTTGCTGCTGCCCACGGCGGAGGAATGGACCGACGGAGGGGAGCCTGGGAAGGGTGCAAAGAGAAGGGAGTGTGTGTGTGTGTGTGAGAGAGAGAGAGGGAGGGAGGGAGGGGGAGAGGGAGGGGGAGGGAGAAGGAGAGGGAGAGGGAGAGGGAGAGGGAGAGAGATGAGATGAGTCTTGATTCCTGATGGCTGCCTGCACAAGTTCCTGCAGCTATTTTGGCAAGGTTTTTTTGGGGATGTAATTTCCCATTGTCTCCTTTCTAGGGCTGAGAGAGTGGCTGGCCCCAAATCCCCAACCATCTTTGTGCCTAAGGCAGGTCTAGAACTCAGGATCTCCCAGTTTTTAGCACTATTCCTTCATTACTACGCCAAGCCGCGCCTCTGGGGCTACTCTACCTGAGCTGCAACATTGCAAGTGACCCCTACTGGTGAGAAAGAGTATTTGGTATCGTCCTGCTGCCCTCTAGTGGTGATGTAGGTTTTTGCAATCCAGTACTGTACTAACCAAGCTTCATGCTTCTTCATTCCCCCCCCCCCAAGATCAGCCAAGATTGGCTACCTGCTGTCATTTGCTGTACTTAAAAAGGGGGATGGGATTAATTAATTAATATATATTTTTCCGGGAGCCCCAGCCATTATTTTTGGAAAATGCACCCCAAGGAAGCAGCTTCTTGCTTAACCCCAAATCTAACCCCGTCTTGCCTCCTGTGTTTTTAGAGTTGTAACTGAGCATGTTTTGATGTCCATAAATTGAGAAGACATTTCAGTGATGGTTCACTCAGTTCTCATAATTAAGTCAGATGCATTCATCCATCACGATGGGCTTAATTTGATTTACTCTTGGATCTGTGTTGCATGAAGTCTATTAATTCACAGTACACGTTCTTATAGAGGTAGCCCTTGACTTATGACCACAACTGACCCCCGAATTTCCATTGCTAAGCAAGAGAGTTGTTAAGCAAACCACTGCAGTTGTTCAGGAAATATGGCTTCCCCCATTGGCTTTGTGTGTGGGAAGCCAGCTGGGAAGGTTGCAAATTGTGATCACATGACCCGGGATGCTGCAACTGTCGTAAATTCATGCCAGTTGCCAAGTGCCCGAGTTTTGATCACATGACCACGAGGACGCAGCAACAGTTATACGTGTGAAAATCCCGGTCATAAGTCACTTTTTTCCAGCAGTACTGTTGTAACTTTGAATGGCCACTAAATGGATGGCTGTAAATTGAGGACTACCTGTACGTATTACAAGAATCCCCTCCCCAGGGGCTTATTCAAGAGTCGAATCAAGCAGATCCTGTGAAGGGGACACGCAGAGTAAAATAGCAACTAGTTATTGCTCGTATAATGCAGGAGATCAGAAAGCAGGTCAATTTTTGATCGTTTAAGGTAGAGGTCTAGGCCCGCCTTGCCTCTGAAGTCCAAGGGGGAGGTGGAACATACCGTGCACCTGAGCGCCCCCACCCCAAAAGGTGCTCACTCACCTGAATACCCATAGGGCTCCTGAGTTCTCGCTGCCCCAAAGATTCCGTGTGGAGGATCCAGCAGAGGCTCGAAGCGATGCTTCCTCGGCGTGTAGGTGCTGATGTGCTCGGAGCGGAAAGTGGACGAAGAGCTCAGTGAAGACATGGCCTCGGGGGTCCACAGCAGCTGCTGGATGTGCGCAAGTCTCTGCGTGGAGAGGCAAGGAGGAGAGGGCACGTCCTTGGGCAGGCGAGGCCAAGATGCCCATAATTGGCTTTCTGCAATGTCCTTTTTGCGTCCCGCATGCTGGAATGCGAGATAAGGAGCTGCCGTTTCAGCCACAGGGAGAAGCAGAGCAGAGCGACACTCTTCCTAATCAAGGAGGGGAGCAACTGGAATGGAGGAGAAGCTTGTCCCAAAGGTGTTTTTTTTCCATGAGGCAACTGGGACTTCCTTGTTTTTCTTTGAGGACGTTTCGCTTCTCATCCAAGAAGCTTCTTCAGCTCTGAGCTGAAGAAGCATCTTGGATGAGAAGCGAAACGTCTTCAAAGAAAAATAAGGAAGTCCCAGTTGCCTCTTGAAAAAGCATCTTTGGGGCAACCATGACCTGGATGACGGAGAATCTCCGTAGACATTAAGGAGAAACTTCCTAACAGTGAGAACAATTAACCAGTGATCCGGCTTGCCTTCAGAAGTTCTGGGTGCTCCATCACTGGAGGTTTTTAAGAATTGACATCTATTTGTCTGGAATGGTCTAGGCCAGGGGTAGGCAACCTTGGCTCTTTTATGACTCGTGGACTTCAACTCCCAGAATTCCTGAGCCGGCACGGCTCAGCTTGGAAACCTCTCCCTTTCCCCTCAGCATGGCTGGCTCAGGAATTCTGGGAGTTGAAGTCCACGAGTCATAAAAGAGCCAAGGTTGCCTACCCCTGCATTAGGCCATGTTTCTCAAACATGGTCCCTTGAAAATGTGTGAACTTCAACTCCCAGAATTCCTCAGCCAGCATGGGGGAACTATGGCTCCTTTATGACCTGTGGACTTCAACTCCCAGAATTCCTGAGCCAGCACGGCTCAGCTTGGAAACCTCTCCCTTTCCCCGCAGCATGGCTGGCTCAGGAATTCTGGGAGTTGAAGTCCACGAGTCATAAAAGGGCCAAGGTTGCCTACCCCTGGTCTAGGGTCTCCTGCTTGAGCAGAGGGTTGGACTAGAAGACCTCCAAGGTCCCTTTCACTCTATTCTGATTCCGATTCTAGCTTCTCCCAGTCACCTGCATTGGGATATCCTCTGCCATAAAATGACAGGTCTGGCTGGAAACAGGGAAGCTGCTTAACAAACCAGAAAAAAAAAATCTCCCTGTCAGCCTGCCTCCAAGGTTAATACAAGTAGTCTTCAATGTAAGTTCATTTAATGACCGTTCAAAGTTAAAATGCCACTGGAAAAAATGACATGATGGTTTTTCACACTTATGACTGTTGCAGCATCCCCATGGTCACGTGATCAAAAAGTGGGGGTGAGCGCACATGCTTGCCCGCCACTTCTGTGGCCAGGTTCCAAATGGCTCAAGGTCCGGTAGTGGGCCGGTGGCCGGGGATTGGGGACCCCTGCCCTAACCAACGTTAAAGCTACCCAACACTGTCCAGTTGTGCAATATAGCCTCTGAATTTTGAACTAATGCAGATTCACACTTGATATATTTATGTGGTTGTTGTGTGGACACAGCTTCTGTGGGTCATGTGGACCATGTATACACTTGCCAAGATTTGCCCCACTTGCTTAATCTCTGTTAAAGACCTGACAGCTGCATTCACACAAGACAAGCCTGATTAAGGTTCACCTTGCATAGCTATTCTGTGCATTGGTGCAGTATGTTTTACTCCTCTTTTGTAAACCAAGAAAAATGGGTTAATTAGGTAGTGTGGTTAAATGTGTTGTGTGAATGCAGCTCCTTACTCTAATTTGAAATTGCTTTAAGAGTGGGACTTGTGAGACAATCTTGGGATTGTAGTTGATCAACAACCGGCTGTGAGTCTGCAGTATGATATGACTGCAAAAATCAGTAAGTGTAAGTTTGGTTGCCCTTAGTAGAAGCTTACATGTAGTCCTCATTTAGCAACCGGCTCATTTAGTGGTTGCCTCAATTAGTGACTTCCTCATTTAGTGACTGTTCGCAGTGACGATGGTGATGAAAAGTTACTTTGTGACCAATCCTCACATTTAGAACCTTCACAGGTCTGTAAAGAAAAGGAAAGCTGAAATAAGATCATAAGCAGTTGTGGTTTCAATCAGCGACTGCTTCATTTAACGACTAAGTTGTTGGTCTCAACTGTGGTTGTTAAACAAGGACTGCCTGTACTTTTCAAATCATAGGCAACCATTAGCATCCCCTTGTTCCGGTTGAGTCCAATGCCGCCTTGAGAACTGTGCCTTGCTCTGGATACCACTCTTTAATGAATACATGTCCCAGGATAATGTTCAGAATCAGAATCAAAATAGAGCTGGAAGGGACCTTGGAGGTCTTCTAATCCAGCCCCCTGCTCAAGCAGGAGACTCTATATCCAGTGGTGGGATTCAGCCAGTTCGCACCAGTTTGGCAGAACCGGTAGCTAATTTTTTGTTGCCCAGGCCCAGCATGGACTTCCGGAAGTGGCATCCACACAGAGAACCGGTTGTTCACCTATTTGAATCCCACCACTGTCTATATTCTTTCAGACAAGTGGCTGTCCAGTCTCTTCTTAAAAATCTCAAGTGATGAAGCATTCGAGTGATGTTGCAGGATCCAGGATCCAAGCAGCTGGAGAGAAGTTCCCTGAGGATGGGCTCCAACACGAGTCCAAAAGCGCAGAAGACGAGACCTCTGGCCTTGGTGACCGACCCAGATTGGATCACTCTTTAAATTGGAAGAGATCCTGAGAAGGACATGAGAATGATCAGGGATGCGGAACTAAGATCTCTGGAAACTGCAGGAGGCAGAAATATTTGATCTGGAGAAAAGACAAGGAAGAACATGCTAACGCTTTCTGAAGACCTCAGGGGACGTCCCCCGAGAGAATGTCTTCTTAAGAGGTCTTCTTCTCCCTTTCCAGAATGCAGGATACCGACCAGGGAATTTAAGTTACGGGAATTTAGGCTTTGGACTGAATGCTAGAAGAATCTTCTTCATGGTAAGAGCAGACAACCAGCGAAACCAGCAATCGGAAGGGGGCTGCCCTTTCCTTTATTGGATGAATTCAAGCAGAAGCCGAGCCTCCATTTGGGAGTGATGCTGTCACTCAAGTGCCAGCATGAATCCTGAATCACTTGGAGTCGATGGTCTCCTTTTCAACTCTACAGTTCCCAGGCTCTCTGAGAGCCAACAGAGGAAATAAGGGAGGTTGAGGTAATGGAAAGCAAAATGTCAATTCCATTTAGCTTGTGTGATAGCTTGTTCACACATACAAATGCCTTCAGGGACTTTTGTGCATGTGTGAATAGTCACACTCAGATTCCAATTTTCCCATGCTGGTAGTCCTTGACTTACAACCATTCATTTAGTGACCGCTCTATGTTTCAACATTACTGGAAAAAAGTGACTTACAACCAGTCCTCACACTTATGACCCTCGTGGCATCCCCTCTGGTCACACGATCAAAATTGAGGCACTTAGCATCCGGCATGTATTTATGACGTTTGCAACACATCGTAAATGGAGTCATTAATCATCATTTGTGACTTTCCCAGACAGATTCCAACAAGCAAAGTCAATGGGGGAACCCGGATTTGCTTAACAGCCACATGATTCGCTTAACAACTGCAGTGATTTACTTAGCCACCGGGGCAAAAGAGGTCATAAAGTGAGATGTGACTCACTTAATAATTGTCTTACTTAGCAATGGAAATTCTGGTCCCAACTGTGGTTATAGGTTGAGGACTACTTGCCCCAAAGGTGCTTTTTCAAGAGACAACAGGACTTCCTTGTTTTTCCTTTGAAGACCTTTCGCTTCTCATCCAAGAAGCTTCTTCAGCTCTGACTGGATGGTGGGGAATGGAAGGATTTATATTCCTTGCAGACAGCTGGTCATTTGCATTCTTTTAGAGAATCGTTGAGGCCACTTGGAGATTACCTGTGTCCTCAGGGTCACCTGAGTAGTGCAAATGGGTGTGGAGCCTTCTTATTTATTGGTCTAATCTGGGTTTCATCATTTTTTCAGAATACTTTCCTTTCTGACTCTTTCAAGTCATCCCTCAGGCAAACCACAGATTTATCCGTCTCTTTAAAAAAAAACAAGTAAAGGTTTCCCTTATCCAGTTAAGTTCAACTCTAGGGGACGGTGCTCATCTCTATGTCTTAGCTGAGGGACCCAGCTTTGTCAGAAGACACTTTCATGCTTATGTGGTCGGCATGACTAGACGCCGCGGTGCTTGGAACACTGTTACCTTCTGTTAAGATATTTAACAATTTAGTAGCTGGAGCAGTGGGGTTGAGCAGTGAGCCTGAACACACAGTTGTGGTTGATTGGTCGGAGAGTGCTGGCTCCTGCGTGAGGCAATCTATGCTGTGATTGGTTGCTGTAGGTGTGGAGGGGAGTTTCCCTTTTTCCCCGCCTTTTTTCTTTTGTGTGCCCTGTATGTTCTGTGATTTACCTCATGATGCTCCTGTTTGCTTGACTATCTTGTTTGCTGTAAATATAGATGTAAAATATATTTATTTATATAAAACTACAAATTTGCGTCAGCGTCTGACTTCATTCAAACACCTGCTGCGTAATTCCCTGAGTATGAAAAGCCCTCAGAATATAAGATCCAATGCTCATTGTAAAGATATTTAAATTTAGTAGCTGGAGCAGTGAAGGGTTGTGTAGTGCAGGGCTTTTCAACCTGTGGTACACGTACCACTTGTGGTACATTAACAAGTGGCAGGTGGTACGCAGCCCTGCCTAGCCAAGTGTAGTGGGGGAGGGAAAGAGCCAGCACAGGCAAGGACTTACAGTGAGAGAGTCCTCTGGAGCTGCAGTGGCTGGGGAGAGACAAAGGGCCCAGGCTCAGTTCTGGCTCACCCTCCCCCATGAGATAGAGGGAGGAGATGGAGAGTGGAAGGATTCTTATGTGCTTTTGTGACTTTGAAGTTCTGGGATTTGTGCAATGTGGGCTTTGTGTTCTTAAGGAGTGTTTGGCAATTTCTATTTGGCTGATGGCTGATGTCTTGTGTTAGCTTCTATTGCTCTGCTATTGTTAGCTGTAAGTTTTGCTGCAAGGGATTTTGAAGTATTTTTCTCCTGAATGGATTTTGCCTGTAGATTCTTTTACTTATGAATGGAGCCATTTGGGGAGGCTGCCTTAGCCGGCAGCCAATACTTACTACATTTTTTTTCTTCCTTACTTTCCTTTCTAGCCAGTAGCTAATTCTTAAAGGGAAATGTGCCCTTTTAAGCTAGTTTACTCAGCAGTTTGTCTTTTCTGTTTCTGGAGGCTTTTCCTTGTTTGATGAATATATGGAAGAGAAAAAATATGGGGGGGGTGGTTTCAAATTCTTCCTTCAGAAGGAGGTGGGCATGAGAGAGAAGGAGGGAGGGAAGTCCCGCCTTAGCACTTGGCCACCAGCAGCCCTGCCATTGACTTTACTTGTCAAAAGGTTGCAAAAGGGGATCACATGACCCTGGGACACTGTGACCATCATAAATATGAATCAGTTGCCAAGCATCCAAATATAAATCACATGACCCTGGGCATGCTGCAATGGTCATAAGTGTGAAAAATGGTCATAAGTCATTTCAGTGCAATTGCAACTTTGAACAGGGGTTTTTTTTGGTCATCAAGTTTTTGACACCTTGCTAGTGGTACTCAAATATTGCCATATCCTAAAAGTGGTACAATCGGTAAAAAGGTTGAAAAGCCCTGGTGTAGTGAGCCAGAACACACAGTTGTGGTTGATTGGTTGGAGAGTGCTGGCTCCTGCGTGAGGCAATCTGCGCTGCGATTGGTTGCTGTGGGTGTGGAGGGGGAGTTTCCCTTTTCCCCCCACCTTTTTTCTTCTGTGTGCCGTGTTTGCTCTGTGATTTGCCTCACAATGCTCCTGTTTGCCTGACTATCTTATTGGCTGTAAACATAGATGTAAAATATATTTATTTATATAAAACTACAAGTTTGTGTCAGCGTCTCTGACTTCATTTGAACACCCGCTGCCCAATGCCCTGAAACCTTCCCTCTCTTAGTTACCCCCAATTCTCACAAAATGACCAGCAGAAAGACCAAATGCCTTTCTTTTATTTATACCCGGTTTCCCATTTTTGAGCTACAGAGTTTGGCTGTACGCGGTCTCTACAAACCATGGGGAGTGGATCTCAGAGACAATCAATTGTGGCTTACGACTTGCAATGGGAAACGGGACAGGCGGAGGAAATAAGTAAATCGATGACTAGAGAATTGACATATGAACAGCGTTTAATGTTAATTACATGGAAAGGAAATCACAGGTAATCTTCATCCTGGCTCCGCCCACTCTTTTGGGGAATGCGACATTTGTAGGCCATTGAAAAGCCAAGTATGGCTCTCCATTGCAGACAGGAATGTCCATGGATAATGGTCCCCAAAATCAAGACGATGGACCAAAAGTCAGGATGACAATCATCACAGTTGTCATCTTGAGATTTTGGACCATAACCAGTGGACATCTTGGTTGCACAAAGCGCAAGCACAGTTAGTAGAAAGTGCCAAATCCACCAGCCTCAGCCAAACTGAATTACAGTACATTAAAAAAAAGAATAAAGGCAAATACCAAACACTCATACTAGATACAGGTAGTACTCGACTTACAACCACAACGGAGCCCAAAATTTCTGTTCTTAAGTGAGACATCTATTAAGTGAGTTTTGCCCCATTTTTGTCACCTTTCTTGCCACAGGTTTTAAGTGAATCACTGCAGTTGATAAGTTAGTAACATGATTGTTAAGCGAACCTGGCTTCCCCATTGATTTTTGTTTGTCAGAAGGTTGTAAAAGGGGATCGTATGACCTAGGGACACAGCAACGGTCATAAGTATGAGTCAGTTGCCAAGCGTCTGAATTTTGATCATACGATCATGGGGATGCTACAAAGGTCCTAAGTGTGAAAGAGTCATCAGCCACTTTTTTCAGTGCTGTTGCAACTTCGAACAGTCACTAAATGAACTGTTGTAAGTTGAGGGCTACCTGTACTCCGAAAGAAATCCAGGAAGGCGGGGACGGGAAGAAACAAAGCTGTCGGAAGCAAGGCACAGAAAAGAATGAGCAAAACACAGCCCGATCAGGTAGAACCACCTTTTTAATGAATTTACAGATACAAAGAAAACGAAACAGACACTCACTCATACCAGGCCGGGCTATACATCAGGAACAAGTTGGGTGAGAAATAGTGACACACAGAAACAATACTGTGCATTTGGACTGGGACACAGGAATGCAAGGATCAGAGAGGTTAGAGGGAGGGAGTAAAGAAGAGGATGATGCCCTAGGCTTCTTCAGGCATCAAGGGGGAGTCCGTACAGAAATATTTGGGGGGGGGGGTAGGGAGGGGTACGTGCGACAGTGCCACCGAATGGACTGGTATTGCACAAAAGATGCAGGAGAAGATGGGCTTAGCAAGGGAGGTTCTTGAACGAGACATGTTTTTGTTCCCTCCCCATCTCAGCCTACTTCCTAGTGGCCTTCGGGTCTTCTGGTGAAGAGCCCCTGCTCACCCATGACCACCTGTCTAGGCCTTGCTGCACTTCAGGTGGATGAGTCATGGTGAGACTGAACTCTCATTTCATCCCTGAGGCAATCGAAAGCTCTCCGGCCTTACCAGGTGGTCGGGGGAAAAAAAAAACCACCTTTCCGATCTCCATGAAGTCTTGGAGTTCCTGGAATAACTGGGACACTAAGCCACCCCATGACTAGTTATTTAATTCCCATGGATAGTTGAATTATCCAAGACTTCCCCCAATAGCATCCCTACACCCTGCTCTCTACAATCTCTCCTTCATTAGAAGAACATCAACTGTGGTGATAGACTAGTCCTTGATGGTCCTCCCACCAGTCACATTCCTTCTTCTCAGATCAAAAGAGCTATGTCTGAAGACATTGAGAAGACTCTGCTGCCACAAAGAAGAGGGAGTCAACCTATTCTCCAAAGCACCCGAGGCAGAACAAGAAGCAACGGATGGAAACCAATTAAGGAGAGGACCAACCTAGAACTGAAGAGAAATTTCCTGACAGTGAGAACAATTAATCAGTGGAACAGCTTGCCTCCAGAAGTTGTGAGTGGTCTTCTCACTGGAGTTTTTTAAGAAGAGATTGAACAACCACTTGTCTGAAATGGTATAGGCCGGGTCTCCTGCTTCAGCAGGGGGGTGGACTGAAAGACTTCCAAGGTCCCTTCCAAATTCTGTTATTCAGCTCTGGAGCTTACAAGATTCAGTAACCCCACCTTGTGGAAAATGTAATTTACAAAGAGTTGGGCAATGGCCAGAATAAAACTAGGAAGAACTTATCCCAATGTCTTTCTAAGACAGGCTTCCCAAACCTTTTCCTCCGTTATACAAAATCTCTTTTCAGAAAGTTCTTTTTATTGTTGATCAGAACGTCCTTAGTTAAAGGTCCCTGTTGTGACTGGGTAATAGATTTGTGTGTCATTACTCAAAGAAAAACCACATCTACCCAAGTATGAGTAATTTATCCATGTTTGGGAAGCACTGTGTTAAGAGACATCGAGACAGCAACTACGGTCCAGCCAAGGGTGTCCTCAGGGTGTGGTCTCAAAAGTCCAGAAGGCAGTAGTTTGTGTTTATGTCCATGTGGTCAGAAAAGTCAAGATGGCACCTGCATGACGTAAACAAATCAGATCTTCAATAACAGCAAGGTTGCCATCTTGACTTTTACAACCACACCCTGTTGACAGCCTTGTTATTCAAATCGTTTTATCCAAGTCATATGCAGGAATATTGGTGCTGATGGGACTTTTTCTGGGAAAACCTACCCAGTAGCTCTCCAGCTGATTTAATCGTCCTTCTGCCCCAAAAGACTTTGCTAAAACTGGTGTGTAGACAACCTTAGGATTTTATCTCTGTATTTTCAAACCCTTTTACCAAATTACAATTCCCAGAAACTTTTGAAAGAAGCTGTGACAATTACATCAGGATAAAACTGATTGGATCCTTAGGGGGCTGATCAGCTCTCCTTCACCTGGTGCTCTCTAGGGCACGGCTGTCAAACTCGCCATGTCACGTGACATGTCGCGACGTATCGCAACTTTTTTTGCATTGCCGGAGCTCGGGTGGACGCAGCCTCTGCATGATGCAACCGGCCTGCGGGACGGCAGTTTGACACCTCTGCTCTAGAGTTTGGAGTGAGGACCTAACACCCCCAAATTCCCAACCAGCAAAGTCAAAGTCCTTGTTCTCTCAAGATCCAGGGAGGCCCGATCCCAGCAAACCATGATGCAGATAAAACCGTCTATACCGTCCCTGCAATGATGACTCAGCATTCGTGACATCACTGTGACTGGTTGGTGATGTTGCACCATCCAAATCCAATTAATGTAGGGTTGGAGAAGAGGTGAGAGGCCAGAAGAGGCCAAATGGAAGACAGACACTCATGCTTCTCAACTGCAATCACTTTAAGATGTGTGGATGTCAACTCCCAGAATGCCCTAGCCAGCCAAGACTGAGGCATTCTGGGAGTTGAAGTCCACGCATCTTAAAGTGACTGAGGTTGAGAGCCACTGCCTTAGGGCAAAGGGGAACAGGTAAAGATCATAGTATTCCCAACCTAGATGGGCCACGATGGGAGAGCAGAGCAGGGGATAGGGTACCCTAAGGAAATCCATCCATGTAGGGGCACCAAATCCCGGAAAGACAAAACATGGAGACACACGTACAAAACTATAGAAAAGATCTGGAACAAGGTCATGTGGACTCAGCTCGTGCTCTTTGCTTTCTTTCCAAAGAGATGGGGGAGGGGGGAAATGGCGCAAATCAGCACACACTGGGGCGTCCCCACCCCCCTATCCTCCCCCCTTTCTTCCAATGGGTCCACAGTATAAAATCTGAGACAATAAAGCCAAGGATTGCCCTTTGGGCTGGGGTGGATTTTTTTTTCTTGTTTTTTTTCTTCTTTTTTTAAAAAAAGCATAACAAATCGCACATTCTTGTTGCATTTCACGTCCCGTTTCAGCTCTTTGCCACAAACCACAGGAGCCGGGTTGGGAAAGGGGGCATACAGGTAATCTCGAAAGTCTGTCGAGTTTCGTAGTCTGAAGAAGAGAAATGATTTTGGCTTGAAAGAGCGTTAGCCATGCCACCTGGACAGCGCACGAGGGCACCTCTGATTCCCGGGGCACCACAATTGGATTTCGCCCAATGTTCCCCGAGCCCCCCCTGAGTTGTGGTGACTCCCACCAGCATCGTCCTTCTTTGCTCGGCGTCCTCACCCTGCCCCGAAGACATTCCCATGCAAAGGAAACAAAACAGGCCACGAGAGAAAAAGAGAGAAAACGCAGCAGGCAAAATCCACGAAGCCACTAAGCAACTCCTGAGGCTTAAATGGTGGCGTCGGAGGGCACCGTGGCGCTCAGGAAGGCCCGGGAGAGGGAGCTTCTGAACCCGCCACTCCTGCCCATGCTGCCTTCATTCATCCAGAGGGGGAGGAACCATCCCGCTGAGACAACTGATGGGCCGTGGAGCTGGTGGGTGGACGAAAGGCGCCATGGAGCGGGGCAAAATGGCAGGTGAAGCATGCCACGGAATGGAAGGGGATTCACGGCTCTTTGGTGTCCTCCTCCGGGTCCTCTTCAACCTCGTCATCTTCGTTGTCGTCAAGCGACACCACGCCGGAGGAGGCCACATCGGAGACTTTTCTCCGGACCTGGCAGCTGTCCCCGTGGACTTTGTAGTCCTTGCACGGAAGGCCCTCCTCCTCCGTGGGCGAGAGGCAGGACTCGGTGAAGGACATGGAGTACATAGAGTCCTGGCACTCCAGTTGTGCCAGGCTCCGGAAGGCACATTCTCCGGGAGTCTGTGTGGGCTTGGAGAGCAGCACGTCCTCCCCGCCAGACACGGAGCCCAGCAGTTTGGCGGCAAGTTCCGAAGGGGAGCCCAACTCCTTGAGAAGGAAGCTGTCATCAAGGCTGCAGAGACTGGAGCACAAGGTCTCCGGGGAGATGGTGGACGGAGAGGATTCGCTTTCCGGGTCGCAAGAGCCCTGTCGGGAACTCAGATGGCACAGGCGGCCGTGCAGGAAACCTTTCAAGAGGGTGCTGGTGGGGAGCTGGCCCACTGCATCTGCCACACAACAACCAAGAGGGAAGGGGTTAGCAATGCAGCATTTCAGTTCAGTGAAAAGAAGGACTAGGGGTGACATGATAGCAATGCTCCGCTATCTAAGGCAGGGGTCTTCAAGCTTGGCCCTTTCATGACTTGTGGACTTCAACTCCCAGAATTCCTCAGCCAGGCACGCTAGCTGAGGAATTCTGGGAGTTGAAGTACACAAGTCCTAAAAGGGCCAAGTTTGAAGACCCCCTGATCTAAGGGGCTGTCACAAAGAAGAGGGGGTCAACCTTTTCTCCAAAGCAACAGAAGGCAGGACAAGAAGCAATGGATGGAAACTAATCAAGGAAAGAACCAACCTAGAACTAAGAACTTTCCTCACAGTTAAAACAGTTAATCAGTGGAACGACTTGCCTCCAGAAGTTGTGGGTGCTCCAACACTGGAGGTTTTTAAGAAGAGACGGGACAACCATTTGTCTGAAATGTTATAGGGTCTCCTGCTTGATCAGGGGGTTGGACTAGAAGACCTCCAAGGTCTCTTCCAACTCTGTTATTGTATTATTATTTTAATAGCCTGGCCACCACCCTAAAAGTCTCAAGGTTGGCTGCATTCCATAATATGTTGCTGTGAACCTAGCCTCCCTTAGAAGCAACAAATAAGCCCATTCAAAAGTGTAGGATCTGACTTAAAACAGCTTGGAATAAATCTATTTGGCCAGTCAGCTGCACAGAACTTGATGGATGGGTTACTTAGATTTCCCATCCACTCAGTTGTAGATACAACAGCTCCTTTCTACAGCAGCCTGCTCCCTTCCAGGCAAATTGGACTAAATGGTGAGAGTTGAGTTTCAAAATGTGATCGGGAAAACGTCTAGATTAGAGCCGATGATGTTACCTAGTTTGGGTAATCAACCATCTGCAGGAAAACAGCCTAGCTCAGAGAGCACCAAGGGCCCCTCACCCTTAGATGGTTTTCCCAAGCGACCCACCCATGCTAATTCTGGCGCCACATTTCCTATAGTGGGAATATCCTCAGTTTTTAAACACCTTGAAACCACGAGCTATTGTGGAACCATCTTCTTTTGTGGTGGGGAATTTTGCCATGGCAAAGACCCACATCCCTATCAGGTACACATCTACAACCAGAAAAGATTTAGGGGCTCTGTCTCTGGCACTGCCTGTGTCTCTGGCCTACATATGATAGAGAGGACTAATTTGAATTCTCCTTAGACAGGGGTCTTCAAACTTGGCCCTTTTATGACTTGTGGACTTCAACTCCCAGAATTCCTCAGCCAGCGTTGCTGGCTGAGGAATTCTGGGAGTTGAAGTCCACAAGTCATAAAAGGGCCAAGTTTGAAGACCCCTGTCCTCAGAGGTTACACCCTGTGGCTAACTTTCTTTGATATGCAAATAGACCCAGGTCTGTCAGCAGCTCATGGTAAGGAAAAGAAAGCTTTTGTTTACCTCAGAGAGCACAGATTACACACTTTGTCAACACACATGTGCCAGCTGAGGGGCTTTTGGTGGACACACAAAAAGCTTCTGGAGGCCCAGAAGTCCTTCGTGTGAAAGCAGGGGTGAGCAGCTGAGAGGAGCTGGATTTACAAGCTTGTCTGGAAGGGCAGCTGGAACACTAATCAGAGAGCATCCATGTGGGTAGCTCCATATTTAGAGCTTTTCTCCGCTTGCCCACCACGCAAGGCCTTGAAATATCTTTCTTGGTTTTTTTTCTGCTATGCCCTTGCGAGGTTTTTCTGTTGTCCTGTCTCCAGCCCATGAGCGAGAGGGGTGAGTTAGTCGTGGTGAACTGGATTGAGACAGTGCCCTGGGACAGGATGTGTCCCTCAACAGGGGCCAAGCTAGCATGGTGATTGCGCAAAGCTTGGTTTGATCATTTTGCAGGGTGGGTCTCCTCCTCTTCCTCATCTCCTCCTCCTCCTCCTCCTCCTTCTCTTCTTCCTCCCTCCCTCCTCGTCCTCCTCCTTCATCATCTCCTCTTCTTCTCCTCCCTCCTCCTCTCCTTCTCCTTCTCCTTCTCCTCCTCCTTCCTCATCATCTCCTCCTCCTCCTCCTCCTCCTCCTCCTCCTCCCTATCTTGAGACTGCTTTCTTAGTTAAGAGGATCTTCTACAGGAAGAAAAAAATACTTTCCCCCTGCAAATGGTGCTGACATCTGGAACTCTGAAGAAGCCCTATTGTGCAGGGGTTTAAAAGGGTTTTTTTCCCCCCTTTTGTATTTCATATTTCGATACACTCATAAAAAAAAATTCAGGGCCTAAAGAAACGTTCCAGATGCAGAGTGCTAGATTTGCATCGAGACCTAGATTTTGGAATAAAGCAAGTGGAACCTCTATTTCTTTCTTTTTCACCGGCTTGGTTGGGTGTGCAGCCTCCGGGTCTAGCACAGCTCGGCACGGCCAACTCACCGTAACCAACTCGCCACATCCAAATCGCTGTGGGACAACTTGCCATGGGACAACTTGTTGCAGGACAAGAGTTACACCAGGGGTCTTCAGACTTGGCCCTTTTATGACTTGCGGACTTCAACTCCCAGAATTCCTCGCGTGCCTGGCTGAGGAATTCTGGGAGTTGAAGTCCGCAAGTCATAAAAGGGCCAAGTCTGAAGACCCCCGAGTTACACTAATATCGAAGGAATGGTGGAATAGAACCATTAAAGAAAGGATGCAAAAGGAGGGACAGAATGAAATGCGAAGGACAAAAATTAAGATATTTTTAAAATTACTTTAAATACTTCAATTGAATTGTTGAATTGTCCCACAGCGAGTTGGCCACGGAGAGTGGTCCTGCTGCAAGCTGGCCACAGCGAATTGGCCGTGGAGAATTGGCCGTGCCAAGTTGCCCCATTCTGGCAGCCTCCTGTTTGCTTTCAACTTCATGGAGACACCAACTCTCTTTACTTACCAGCTGCTTGGGCAGTTTCACCGGAAGTGGGAAAATCTTCATCGTAAGACTCATCGTTGGAGTCATCCCCCTCCACGGATGACCAGGCTCTGAGTTTGGCCTCGGCGATGGCAAACTGTTCGGCTACACCTAGGGAGAAAGGAGTGTTGTTATTTAGAGGAGGTGAAACACAGGATGGTGGAAAGCCATCATGAAACTCAGAAATCCAAGCTTGGTACCTTACCAAACTGGAGTGACAAGCTGGGGAAAGATTAATCTAGTAGATTTTAGACCTGCAGCTGATTGATAAAAGTTGGAAAGCCATCTGGGAGAAAATGTTCCGTAATATAGATTCATAGAACATAGATTTACAGGGGTAGGCAACCTTGGCTCTTTTATGACTCGTGGACTTCAACTCCCAGAATTCCTGAGCCAGCCATGCTGAGGGGAAAGGGAGAGGTTTCCAAGCTGAGCCACGCTGGCTCAGGAATTCTGGGAGCTGAAGTCCACGAGTCATAAAAGAGCCAAGGTTGCCTATCCCTGACATACAATAATAGAGTTGGCAGGGACCTTGGAGGTCTTCTAGTCCAACCCACTGCTCAAGCAGGAGACCCTATACCATTTCAGACAAATCGTTCTCCCGTCTCTTTTTGAAAGCCCCCACAACTCCTAAAGGCAAGCCATTCCATTGGTTGATTGTTCTCACCATTAGGAATTTTTTTTCCTTAGTTCTAAGTTGCTTCTCTCCTTGGTTAGTTTCCACCCATTTTTTCTTGTCTTGCCTTTTGGTTCGTCGGAAAATAGTTTGATCCCCTCAGTTTTGTAGGAACCCCTCAAATATTGAAACACTGCTATCATGTCACCCCTATGCCTTCTTTTCATTAGACTAGACATACCCAATTCCTGTAACCATTCTTCGGGTGTTTTAATTTCCAACCCCCTAATCATTTGTGTTGCTCTTCTCTGCACTCTTTCCAGAGGCTCAACATCTTTTTTTATATTGCGGGGACCAGTACTGGATGCAGTATTCCAAGTGTGGCCGTACTAAGGCTTTGTGAAGTGATACTAATACTCAGTGCTTTTTTTGTAAGAAAAAAGGTGCCGGAACTCACATCTTGTTAATCTTTTATTAAAAAAAATTATAACTGAATGTATCAGTTCTTAGCAGGACCGGTGGTTGAGAAGTAATTAGTATTTTTTTTTCATTTTTAAATTTGGGGTCACACTTTTACACTAAAAATTAAAAGAAGATTTTCAATTCACCAGCCATTTTTTAAAATAAAGAAATTATTTACCTTTCGCACGTAGTCAATCACTGTACACACACCCACACACGTCAGTTGTGTAACGAAACATAATGGTTGCCGCCCGCAGTAAGCACTCAGCGCGCAACCACACGACCAATCACAAGCCGAGCAGTGCCACAAGCCGAGCAGCGCCATCACAACCAGCGCGGATGAAGTACGCATGCATCGGACTCGACACACAAGCAGCCCGCATGCACCGTTTTAATGATTTTGCCGCCGACCTGCTACGCTCGACAGGGCGATTCAAGTCCACGTGGACCAAACATCAAATTTTCAAAAGTTATTTTTAAAACTTGGGAAATCTATCAAAAAAAGGTGCTGGAACTCCATTCCGGTGCATTCTATGACAAAAAAAGCACTGCTAATACTTCACATGAGTGAAGTCCTTTACTTATGTAAGAAAAGAGCAAGCTGATCCGGAAGGTGGGATTAAACATGTCATTAGTGTGGAGTCATTGCGTTGCCCCAAGAGACCTAAGTGCAACCCTCCCCCCCCATTAATTCCGTTGACCCTTATCTAGCAGCCATTCAGATTTGACCATTAATTGACTAAATTCTTACATTAGAGGTAGCAGTAATAAACTCTTCTGTACCTTGAACTCAACTAAGGTTTCTGGTTATTTGCACCTGGCGTTAATCTAGAAGAGAAGAATTTATTGTTGCTACCTCTCATAGAAGGATCTAGTCGGTCACACTGACTACTCAAGGTTGGCAAAAGAGAATATTATTGGAAGAAGAGAAAAGTCAAGCAGAGCTACTATGTGGATTACAGAATTATAGAAACTAATTGTTCTTGACTGCTTTTTTAAATATAAACCCAGACAACACGCTGTTTACCAAATATTAAGGTGATTATGTTAAAAAAAATCAATAAAATATATATATTTTTTAAAGGATCTAGTCGGTCACAGAGGGCTGGACTTAAATCTCTTGGGGCAACACAATGACTACAAACCCGAGGGAGGGAGGGAGAGACAGAGACAGGAGAGAGGAGAGAGAGAGGAGAGGAGAGAGAGGGAGGGAGAGAGAGGGAGAAAGAGAGGAGAGGAGAGAGGGAGAGAGGGAGGGAGAGAGGGGAGAGAGGGAGTCCCTGCGGTTGTGTGATGAAGATTTGTGACAGGACAGCGTCATTTACAAAAGCTGCAGTGTCGTGGGATCACCATTTGGGACCTTCCCAGCTGGATCCCGACAAGCAAAGTCAACGGGGAAGCTGGCAGGGAAAACTGCAAGTCATGATCATGTGATGTTTCGCTTAACAACCGCTGCAAAAAGAGTTGTACAGTTGGCTGTGGTTAATGGGATGACTCACTTCACGCCTGCACCACTTAATGAAATCTGTTGCGTTCGTAAGTTGAGGACTACCTGTGGAACCATCGATGCATTGCTGCTCAGACTGGCCCCTGCTGGCAAGCGGAGGGAATTCTCGGGTTCCATAAAGCAGGCGTGAGACCAGCGAGCTGATAAAACTAAGACATTTGCAATCATTTGTTTATGGCTGCAAAGTGCCAGATGATCAGAAGGACACGCTTATTCCAGTATTTAGGGAAATTGGGCTGCAGGAAAAAGCCAACTTGTATGGGAAAGCTCTCCCAAGGAATAGGAACACTGGAGGAAACATAATTATTATAATTCTATAATTATAATTCTATAATTATAATAATAAAGGCTAATAAAATGGATTTTTTTTTCTCTTAGCAGGGCCTATGTGCCTTTAACTGGAAGCTTCCTGCCTGGTGCCTTTCAATTGTATTGGTAATATAATTTGAATTCCAGCCGATGGCCAGGCTGTCCATGAATTCTGATCGTCGAAATGGATTATCTTTATTACATTAAAAAAAAATCTTTCTTAATTTTATTATCTACTTTGAGTGCTTCTTAGAACACAAATTTAATCGCCATAGATCAACTGTGGCGACATACAAGAATGACTAAATAAATTGAACTGGAATTGCTTTTGAGAGTTTTGCTGTCCCCAAAACAGGCCGCAGTGCTAGGTGTGCGTTTTGTTCTGGACACGCTGATTAGAAAAATAGATTCCTCTGTTTTTCTCAAGCTCTTTTTCTGAGCATCCCTGCTCCCCTTCTGCAAAATAAGGACTGGATTTCCGTCACCCCTTAATTAAATCTTCACATCCCAACTTCACTTAGATTATCTCTGTTGTGTCCTGGGCCTTGCTGAGTCAATCGGCAAGGCTCAGGAAATCTGCAGGACAACTGCAGAGACCCGGGCAGACCACGTGTTTGCCCGGGACCGGTTGTAATGCCCGGGACCCAGACAGGCTGTCTCCAGCCTCGTGCGCATGCGCGAGGCGGGAGAATAGCCTGCATTCATTGGTTGAGCCTCCCCTTGCAGGGGAAGTATAAAAGGGCATGTTGCCATTTTCTCGCTTGCTTCTGTTCAGTGCATGTACACAATAAAGACCATCTTTTGTACCAACTGCCTCGTCTTCATGTCTGCGTTGCGAACAGAACAATCTCTCCTTCTAAAAAATATTGTGGGCCATTTGAAAGCTCTCCTTTCCCGAAAGCCCTCCTTTTCAGGCTTGCTTTTATCTTTTTTTTTTTTTTTAAAATGGTTGGTTACCAACCAAGAATGAATTGCAGGATCCAATCTGGGTCGGTCACTAGAACCAGCGGTTTGCTCTTCTGAGCTTTTTGGACCCGGGCTGGAGCCCGTCCTCAGGGAACGTCTTGCTCACCAGAAGGTGTGCTGTGTGCTGACCACCAGATTGCAAGAACACAAGTGAGCAGTCAGACGAGGAGACCCAAACTCATCGGTAGCCTGAAATTGCGATGAACAAGGACATACATTCAATTTCGCACCTACTAAGATTGTTGGCCGAGCAGACACAAAAACAGCCAGGGAAATGATTGAAGCCTGGGAAACGGGCCACATAACAGTCAACAGGAGTGCTGATTTACCACCAGCTTATCAGATACTTAGGAACTGAGGATTTGGCAGCACAACGAAGCAACAGCCAATAACCGGCCATCAACACCCCAAAAAGCTACATAGCCAACAACCGGCCATCAACCAAAAAGCTACACACAACCAGGCACCACATAAATACTATGCATAGAATAGCCCAAAGCACAAATTCTGGTAGAGATAAGTTCCCTGAGGATGGGCTCCAGCACGAGTCCGAAAGCTTGAAAGACTAAACCTTTGGTCCTGGTGACTGACCCAGATTGGATCCTACGACGTGACCCTGGGACATGTATATTTGCTTTCATTCGCAAATGAATTGTTTAAGCCATGGTTCTGTTAATGTGTTATAGGTGTTGGATCAACCTTCTCAATTCCCCGAAGTATTTTTTTTCACGGTACAGAAGAGAGGTGGGATCACCTGGTGTCCTCCTTTCCATCTACTCCTATGTTCCTCTACCACTAAGAAACATAAAAGAGTTAAACCTAGAATAGCTCAAGGCCAGTCCCTTTGGAAATGTCAATGCTAATTACCTGTGGTATTGTTTCTGTAGAGGTCTATGGTTCTTGACACATATAAATATAGAGAAAATATAAATTGTTGCCTGTTTCTCATGTTCCCATAGAAACCACTATAGGTGGTGCTTTTTGATACCACTGTTGCTATCTAGTGGTGGTCCAGATCTGGATTTCCTTGGGGGTTTCTCCCCCATCCCATCCTGTGCAGAAGCTGGGGGTCTGAGGCTTTCAATTGAACCACATTAACGTGCCTATTGATTTGATCTGTCATTAGGCAGCTGAGCCTGTCCTTAAATAGGGGTACGCCACAGGCAACTAATCTGGAGCTCACAGCTGCCTGGGGGTGTCAGGAGAGAGGGGGGGAGGGAGGGAGAGGGCGAGAGAGAGAGAGAGACACTCTGGGACCCTGCAACCATCATAAATATGAGTCAGTTGCCAAATATCTGAATATTTCGATCACATGACCCTAAGGATGCTGAACGGTTGGGTGAAAAAACTAGGTCACTTTTTTTGCCAGTGCCGTCGTAACTTTGAACAATCACTAAATGAACTGTTGTAAGTCGAGGACTTGCCTGTATTGGGAAAGAAGGAGCAAGTCTTCCTTTGGGGCAAATAACACAGCATTGAGGAGCCCAAGATACAAGTTTTTTTCCAGCTCAGAGAAAGAAAAGGAAAAAAAAAAAAGATTTTAATTTCTCATCTCTTCCACCTGCTTTGCTGGGAAATTTCTCAAATGAACCTGCTTTGTATTGATTTATTAACACAATTTGCAAAGGGCCCCATCTTACAATACGAGGACGGGGGGGGCAGCATCCCCACAGTCACGTGACCAACATTTGACTGCTTGGCAAACCAGTGTGTATTCGCAAGGGTTCCCATGTCCTGGGATCGCCATTGGTGAACTTTCCCGGCCGGCTTCCGACAAGCCAGCTTTGCTGAACGGCTGTGTGATTCCCTTAACAGCTGCAGTGATTCGGTTAACAGCCGTGGCAAAAAAAAAAGGATGTAAAAGCGGGTACGACTCACTTAACAACCGCTTTGCTTACCAGATCCTGATCTCCCAATTGTGGTCATAAGTTGAGCTATAGTGGTTAAGGCAACAGGCTAAAAACTGGGAGGCTGAGCTGTGGTGAGTTCTAGTCCCGCTTTAGGCACGAAGCCAGCTGGATGACCTCGGGCCAGCCCCTCTCTCTCCGTTCAAGGAAGAAGGACAGCAGGGTGAACCACTTCCGAAATCCTGCCAGGAAAACTTCAGGGACTGATCCAGGCAGTCACCAGAAGCCAACACTAACTCAAAGGCACAGGCATAGCTGTAAAGCAAACTTTACAGTTTAAATTGGAGAGGCAGTTTGATCTAGTGGTTAGGGCACCAGGCTAGAAAGCGGGAGACTGTGAATTCTAGTCTTGCCTAAGGCAGGAAAGCCAGCTGAGTGACTTTGGGCCAATCACCAGGAGACTGTGAGTTCCAGTCTTGCCTTAGGCATGAAAGCCAGCTGAGTGACTTTGGGCCAATCACCAGGAGACTGTGAGTTCTAGTCTTGCCTAAGGCAGGAAAGCCAGCTGAGTGACTTTGGGCCAATCACCAGGAGACTGTGAGTTCTAGTCCTGCCTTAGGCGTGAAAGCCAGCTGGGTGATTTTGGGCCAATCACCAGGAGACTGTGAGTTCTAGTCTTGCCTTAGGCAGGGAAGCCAGCTGAGTGACTTTGGGCCAATCACCAGGAGATTGTGAGTTCTAGTCCCGCCTTAAGCATCAAAACTACTTGGTGAGAAAAGGCAGGAGATAGGAAGGAAGGAAGGAAGGAAGGAAGGAAGGAAGGAAGGAAGGAAGGGTCAATCCCTCCCTCTCAACCCAACTCACCTCCTAGGATTGTTATTATGAGGAAAACACAAGGAGGAAGGTGTGTTGGATCTATTCACCACCTTGAGTTAGTTGTAAAAATAACAAAAACGCAGGAGAAATAAACCAACCAATCAACCAGGTGAAGGATAAGGGCCGGAGAATACTCGTTCGTTCTCCCACAGCCTCTCCCACAAAGGCAAAAACAGTGAGCAGACGTTTTGCTGTGCAGAAGGCAAACCTTTTCCTCCCAAGGCAGGTTTTATCTTCTCCAAGCAAGGGGCCTCCATGCCAGCCAGTACGATACAGCTGGAATTTGAGGAATGTTAAGTATTATTTTCTGGGCAAGCAACAGACCAGGGAAGAGCTGGGGAGCATCCCCCCCCCCAATTTGTGGCCTCCAGAGCATCTTTGGAATGAGTTAGGGTTAGGGCAGGGGTAGGCAACCTTGGCTCTTTTATGACTGGTGGACTTCAACTCCCAGAATTCCTGAGCCAGCCATGCTGAGGGGAAAGGGAGAGGTTTCCAAGCTGAGCCATGCTGGCTCAGGAATTCTGGGAGCTGAAGTCCACGAGTCATAAAAGAGCCAAGGTTGCCTACCCCTGGGTTAGGGAATATTAAAAAGGCAGAATATATTTCCCCAAAGGAATAATGGAGAAGATCTTTTAAAAAAAAAAGGACAGAAACCAGCCCCAGCCCCTCTCCCCCAAGCAGAAAACTCTAGCAGAGGCCAGCTATTAGAAATGCAAATTCAATAATCCTTTCAGAAAGGTTTGAGCCTTCCAGCTAGAAACTGAAGAAATTAGGAAGACAAAGACCCCACCCAAATTCTAAGGACAGAAAACATAAGAGGATTAACCCACCAATACCAAAAGGGCACACTCAGACTCGTCAAAGTACATGACACAGGAAATACAACGCCTCAAACAGGAACAGGAAACAACCTCAAAAGCTCAAGAAGGTATAAAAACCCACCACTCCCAACTACATGTGGTCAGCTTTCCCGGAGCCACTTTTCTGTCTGGCTCTTCTCTTTGATAAACCACAACCTTCTTTCTAAAGCAGTCTCCATTTTGTTTATTCCCGGCTTGGACTGGACCCTGATGAAGATTTTTCTTTCTACAAGAGTCAAACATTGGAGGCGGGGGGCGGGAGGAAGGCAGTTTGTGGAAAGGTAAAAATAGGGGCCTTAAATCTTGCAGGGGTTCGAGGCTCATCGAGTTTGCAAGTCCTGACAGTTGTTAAGCAGGTCACCCAAGTGACAGACCGAATTTTAGAAGCTTTTTCGCGGTGGCGGTTAAGTTGCAACGGTTGCAGTTGATAAGCGAACGCCACGGTTGTTAAGCGAACCCGTTGTTGGCTGTGGGTCGGTTTTGTCGGAAAGCGGAAGTGAACGCCGGTTTTCAGCAAAAACCTCATAAAATGAGGTCATGTGAGCATAGGGTGCCACAAACAGGCATAAAGGTGAGCTGGTTCCCAAGTGCCCAAAATGTGATCCAGTGACCATGGGGGTGGGGAGGGGGGACCTGTTAGAACATCTGCACTGGGTAGTGAATTTGGAGGTCCATTGTAACTTGGATTGGTCATTAAACAACTCCCATAAGTCGAGGATTACTCATATTGCACCATTTAATTCCAAACACAGATAGTAACAGAATAACAGAGCTGGAAGGGACCTTGGAGGTCTTCTAGTCCAACCCTCTGCTCAGGCAGGAGGCCCTATACCATTCCAGACAAGTGGCTGTCCAATCTCTTCTTAAAAACCTCCAGTGTAAGTCCTTGACTTACGACAACAACTGAGCCCCAAACTTCCATGGCTAAGTAAGATAGTTGTTAAATGACTTTTGCTCCATTTTACGACCTTTCTTGCCACAATTGTTCAGTGAATCACTGCAGTTATGAATCTGACTTCCCCATGGACTTTGCTGGTCGGAAAGTTGCAAAAGGGGATCCCATGATCCCGAATGGCTGCGACCGTCGTAAATATGAGCCAGTTGCCAACCCCCGAATTTTGATCCTGTGACCCTGGGGAATGCTGCAACGGTCGAAAGTGCGAAAAGCAGTCCGGAGTCACTCTTTCAGGGCCGTTGTAACTTTGAACAGTCACTAAACGAACGGTTGTAAGTCAAGGACTACTTGTAATAAGGTGAATTTGACGGAGAGAGGGAGCTAAGTCCATCTTTTAACCCTCCCAATTGCGTCCCTAAGAATAACAAAATGGTAGGGGGAAAAATTGTCCCTTTCTCTCTGATGTTGTTATAGAATAGCCATATTGGAAGGGACCTTGGAGGTCTTCTAGTCCAACCCCCTGCTCAGGCAGGAAACCCTATACCATTTCAGACAAATAGCTGTCCAATCTCTTCTTAAAAACCTCCAGTGTTGGAGCATTCACCGCTTCTGGAGGCAGGTTGTTCCACCGGTTAATTCTTCTCACTGTCAGGAAATTTCTGCTTAGTTCTAGGTTGCTTCTTTCCTTGATCAGTTTCCATCCATCGTTTCTCGTCTTACTTTTTGGTGCTTTGGAAAATAGCTTGGCCCCTTGTCTTTGTAGGAGCCCCATAGATATTGGAAGACGGCTGTCATGTCCCCCCTAGTCCTCCTTTTCACTAGACTAGACATACCCAATTCCTGCAACCGTTCTTCATGTGTTTTAGCCTTCAGCCCCCATCTTGATCATTGCTGAGATGATACCACCCCCTTCAGCCTTCGACAGCTTTCTTTCCAAGTTTCCTGGCGGCTGAAAATTTGCCAGACACCCGTTCCCTTTGCCTCTGGCTCCCTTTTACTCTCCCTCTCCATGAGTGAGTTGCTCCTCTCCTCCCCCCCCCCCAGGCAGTTAAATGAAGGATAACCAAGTTGAAAAACTAGCCTCCTTTAATTAAGGGAGTAACTGGGGAATCAGCTCGATGCATCGATCTTCATTTGCTACTTGACAGGCTGGGAAGGAAACAGGTGGAGCAGGAGAGAGACGAGGTGATGCCCGGAAAGCACAAAATAAAAATAAAACACAACAAACCTCTGTATTTGGCAAGGTTTGAGCCCCTCCCCGGCTCTTTCCCCGGGACTCTTGATAGAGCAGCTGACTCAGAACAGCTTGAAGGTAGATAAATTTGTGCTGTCCTGGCTTGTGATTGGATAGTCTGTCCGCAATACCGACATGACCTGAGTTTGTCAGGAAGGACCTTGGTTTGAGGTGACATGAGGAAAACAAGGGTGTGCAAGTGGAAATATTTCACCGGGAGCTGTGCCTAAGCCTTGGTGCGTGAAGCTGGTTGGAACTTTGCAACAGCCCATAATGGTGTTTCTCTGATTCTTTACAGCAAGTCTAAAAGATAACCAGCAGGTGGCAGGAGACATTGCCTAAAACTAGCTCTATGCTCCCTCTAGTGGTGGTCTGGAGTTTTGCAATCTTGCTGCCAACAGCATAATAAGCAAGACACCCAAATTATACTGATAACACCTCCTTTTCTGGATTAACAAGCAAGAATGAATAAACTTACATAAAAGCAATAAAACAATACATATCATGTTGTATTGACAATATGTTTATGTCGTAAATCTCCTGGGTTTCAAAATATAGGGGAGTTCATTGCCTTCAAGCACCACCTTGCAGAAAGATTTTCTGGATTCACACAATACACTGAGAGCAGACTAAACAAAGGATCAAGGATTTGCCAGCACATTAAGCACATTCACACACACACCATTCAAACAAATAAGGTTAACGTTTGCCAAACTTAGTATGTAGTGTATGCTCAGCCACCAGGGCTTAAACTGAGTGGGTTAAACAGGTTGTGTGAATGCAGTCACTCGGCAAGCACTACTCAGCAAGCATTACCTGGCCTTGCACAACAGACTAGCTCAGTGCTTCTCAAAACTTGGCAAATTTCAGAGTTAAAATCCACACATCTTAACATTGTCAAGTTTGAGAAACCCTGCACCAAACCATGATCTCCCATGTGGGCTGGGTTGGCATAACTAGCTGAGGCATAAAGTGTTAGACCAGGTTTAAATTAACCAAGTTTAGTCCTGAACTGACCTGGTGATGATGGTTAACGCATCAGGCTAGAAACCAGGAGACCATGAGTTCTAGTCCTGCCTTAGGCATGATGGCCGGTTGGGTGACTTTGGACCAATCACCAGGAGACGGTGAGTTCTAGCCCCGCCTTAGGCATGAAGGCTGGCTGGGTGACTTTGGGCCAGTCATTCTCTCTTAGCTCAACCCACCTCACAGGTGGAGAAAGGGGTATTTAGGTGTGTTTGCTGCCTTGAGTTATTTACAAGCAAAAATAAAGGTTGGATAAAATCAAGTAAATAAACGAGCACAATTCAAGCATGTCTTTAAGAGGCAAGAAGCAGAACTGCTTTCAAATAAGAGAGAGAGATTTTCCTCAAGGGAGGGTCTACCCCAGTCTCAACTTCAGCAAGTTTAAGCTGCGTGGACTTCAACTCCCAGAATTCCCCAGCCAGCGTTGCTGGCTGGGGAATTCTGGGAACTGAAGTCCACATAGCTAAAAGTTGCTGAGGTTGAGAAACAATGGCCTACTCTCATAAAACCTGGGCCAGGGGTCGGATCTGCCTTCTCCATCCTGTCCTTATTTATCCCATGGAATGGCTGTCCTCTTCTCCCCTCAGCTGACAAGCTGTCAAAACGCAAACAGTTCAGCCATTAAAGCCTTTGCACAGCTTGGACGATGGCCATAACCCCCGGTAACCTTTGCTTTACAAAGCGGAATTTCTTCTCCACGAAATCACTTGCATAGGTCTTGCCAGGACCAAGGTTTTGGCTTCAATGGAGGGGGCACCATCGCTCCCCTGCTTCAGCTTAAGAAGGGCAGAGTTAGGAGAGAGTTAAATCCTTCGCTGGCTTTTTCCCTGAGTTTTGAAGTGACTCAGATGCTGGCCTTGGTGAAGCTCGGCCACATAAGGACAAGCCAGCCTCTTCAGAATAACAGAATGACAGAGCTGGGAGGGACCTTGGAGGCCTTCTAGTCCAACCCTCTGCTCAAGCAGAAGAGCCTATACCAGGGGTCTTCAAACTTGGCCCTTTTATGACTTGTGGACTTCAATTCCCAGAATTCCTCAGACCCCTGATCTATACTATTTCAGACAATTGGACTGCAAGGCGATCAAACCGGTCAGTCCTGGAGGAGATCAACCCTGACTGCTCTTTAGAAGGCCAGATCCTGAAGTTGAAACTCAAGTACTTTGGCCACCTAATGAGAAGGAAGGACTCACTGGAGAAGAGCCTGATGCTGGGGAAGATGGAGGGCAATAGAAGAAGGGGACGACAGAGAACGAGGTGGCTGGATGGAGTCACTGAAGCAGTAGGCGTGAGCTTAAATGGACTCCAGAAGATGGTAGAGGACAGGAAGGCCTGGAGGAACGTTGTCCATGGGGTCGCGATGGGTCGGACACGACTTTGCAACTAACAACAACAATCTCTTCTTTAAAAATCTCCAGTGTTGGAGCACCCACAACTTCTGGAGGCAAGTCATTCCACTGATTAATTCTTCTGTCAAGAAATTTCTCCTTATTTCTAAGTTGGTTCCCTTCTTGATTAGTTCCCATCCGTTGCTTCTTGTCCTGCCTCCAGGTGCTTTGGAGAATAGCTTGACCCCTTCTTCTTTGTGGCAGCCCTTCAAATATCGGAACGTTGCTGTCATGTCAAATTCAGCTTGCACGGAGAGAGAGAGAGATAGAGAGAGAGAAAGAGAGAAAGAGAGAGGGACAGAGCTGGTCCAAAATATAGGACCTCTGAATCCCCCACGTCCCACATATCCAAAGGCACCAACCTATTTTTTTTAAAAAATTGGTAATTCAAGAGAACAAACATCTCTCCAGGCACCTGGTGACATTGTTCCGTCTCTCTGAGTGCCAATCGTTCAAACGTTGCCCAGAGCAGACGAGACAACCGGAATCCAAACAAACCCCAGGGATGAAATTGACAGCTTTGCCCGGTGCCCAAAACGTGGTTAATGTTTTGGGGTTTTTTTTAGAAAGGCAAGTGTCATTTTAACTGCGATATGTGGGTTTGGTTGCCCAGCTGCGGCTTCCAAAGAGAGGCTTAAAAATAATGTAAAACAGCCTCATTCTTGGAAGTAAGATTTTGAATTGAGGGAGAAGGAAGCGTGTGCACACACCACAGCGTGAATAAGGTTCCTTGGGGCCTCTGGGGAGGGGGCTTTTAAAAATAATAATCATGGAGCAGCTCACTCATTTTTGTTCAGTTTGTTCAGCTCCAAAGATGGGGAAAAACCCACATGGGCTTGGATGGCCTATAGACTGTGGGAAGTCAGCCCCCCAGAGAAGGAAATATTAAAAGGGCAGAAAAATATATTACCTCAAAGGTTCTTAAAAATGCAGGAAAGCATGCCCAGTTTTCTTAATAGCCCCAGGCCTCCCTTCCCCAAGCAGAAACCAGCTCTAGAGATACAGATGTAAATCGAGGGAGCTAGGAGATTAAGAAGACAAAGACCTAAAATCTACATACCCCATCCAAACTCTAAGAGTCATCAGCCCCAGCCCCAGGGAAGCAGGATATATGACCTTTGGGCATAATAAGATTAACCCATCACCATCAGAATACCAGAAAGGCACACTCAGACTCAGGTCAAAGTTCATGCCACAGGAACAACTCCACAAACAAAAGGCTCCAGAGGGTATAAAAACCCACTCCCTACATGTGTTCGCTCTCTTTTCTGCCAGAGCCATCTTTCTGTCTGGCTCTCCTCTCCAATAAACTACAACCTTCTTCCCAAAGCAGTTGTCGTGTTTATTCCCAGCTTGGATGAACCACGATGAAGACTTTTCTTCCAACAAGACTAAGCTAATACTGTTGAGTAGTTTACGGCTCAGTGGGTTGTGGGAACCCACCCTTGTCTTTGTAGGTTGTGTGAACTAGATTTAAGCATATGGTTAATGTACTTAGATACAGGATTTTATAACAAAGGGGATGTCCATAGGAAAGGCAAGGGCCTGCTAAGTTAAGTCCACACAGAGAGTGGTGAGGACAGCCGAGAAGATCATAGGAAGCTCGCTCCCCGTTATTCAGGATGCTGCTTACAAGCGCTATGTGCTTAGAGCTCAAAGCATCGTTAGAGACCCCACACACCCACTTTACGGCCTGTTTCTGTTGCTCCCCTCTGGGAGGAGGTTTCAAAGTATTTATAGCAGGACTACTTCTTATGCAGACGCAATTTTATCTGACCCCATGGTGAGGCGGAGACATGGAATAGCCCATCTATTGGGGAATTTACAGAAAAAGCAAAACACACATCATGACAACAAAACAAATACAATCCGTCACAATGACATTATAGTACAAACAACCTGTTTCTAATCTAGTACCCCCCCTAGATCTTATGCTGGTCTGTGCTGAGTCTCTTTGTCCTCAAGCATAACCAGCATTCATGTAAGTCAGAGGTGGAGAACTATGGCCCCCTTTATGACTTGTGGACTTCAATTCCCAGCATTCCCATGCTGTTCTCAGTAATTCTGGGAGTTGAAGTCCACGGGTCATAAAAGGGCCATTGTTCTATTTTTGCTCTATACACAACTTATACGCTGGAGGCATGACAGCCATAGTTCCCCACCCCTGATGTAAGTGAATGAAGTTACATGCACCAGGGTTTCAGTCAGGCTAAAATGGAAAACTTCGGGTTCCAGTAACTACCTGAGTTGTCCGAATGGAAGTAGAGAGGTCTGTTTGTGTGAAATTCTAGCATCTGGGTCAGTGATTTCCCTTGATTTTAATGTCAGGTTTTCCTATGCATATTTATTTCTATTTGCAAGCAAGTTCCCCTGTTATTTCATCAGAACCACTCAGAAACAAGCCGTAGCTAGGAATCAGTCTTAATGAACTCATTAAGTCTTAATGAACTCACTCCCTACACTTGCTTCTACTAGGATCTGATTAAGGTAGCAAATGAGCAGTGGGGAACATTTATAAAATATCCAGACAAAATCCAATTAAACAATCATGACGCTGACCAGTTTTTGGTTTTGTTTCTAGCTCATTCCCCTCGGCACCAGCCAACTTTGTCAAGCAAAGGTGAGCAATTTACAAAGCATATGTGAGCCTCAGTGAGGTTACATCTCCCCCCCCCCCAAAAAAAACAGGCACCATAATAGGTGTATTTCTGAAGTGTGGTTTTATACCATTTGGAGGAGCTGAAGGGAAGGTTTTAAGGGTGGGGATTGCAGCCAAATTGCTCCTTAAAAGGTTGCCATTGTCCATTTCCACCCTTAGAACTGTCCCCAAAAGACCCCTAAAAATGGATGTGTCCCTTCTGGGGATGTCATCAAACGGCCTCCTGAACTTCTCCAGAAGATCTGAAGGCTGAGAGGGTTCCGTGATCTCAGCAGTTCAATAGCTGCAGATTCACCAGTTTAGTAATAGATCCGTGTATCCCGTGAGCATAAAATTGGCTTAACTGAATAAGCAACGATTAACTTAACCATGAGGAAGAATGCCAAGGTGAGCACAACCCATGTTGCCTGTAAATCACACCATCTGCTTCCCACTACTGGGCAGCTGCTTAGTAGAGATGGCTCTTTTCCCCAAATGCACCGCAAACCGGCGACTAAGTATTGTTTACTAAGTATCCCGGAAAATAGGCAGCTGGGCATGTGTGAGCCCCTCTCCTCAAACCCAGGAAAGTATGGGCGCCGAGATTTGGTGCAAAACCAACACAAAGTGCTAGATGGGAGAAAAGAGAGAGAGAGAGAGAGAGAGAGAAAGGACTCTCTCTTTGCTTCCAGATAGTATCAACCTTGGCTCATGCAACTCAGATCTGGCATTAGGTTTCTGGCATAGACTAGACCAGTGTTTCTCAACCATGACAACATGGAGATGAGTGGATTTCAACTCCCAGAATTCCCCAACTAACATGTTGGCTGTGGCATTCTGGGAATTGAAATCCATACATGCTGGCTGTGGAATTCTGGGAGCTGAAGTCCACAGATGCTGGCTGTGGAATTCTGGGAGCTGAAGTCCACAGATGCTGGCTGTGGAATTCTGGGAGTTGAAGTCCACACATGTTGGCTGTGGAATTCTGGGAACTGAACTACACACATGCTGGCTGTGGAATTCTGGGAGCTGAAGTCCATGCATGTTGGCTGTGGAATTCTGGGAGCTGAAGTCCACACATGTTGGCTGTGGAATTCTGGGAACTGAACTACACACATGCTAGCTGTGGAATTCTGGGAGCTGAAGTCCATGCATGTTGGCTGTGGAATTCTGGGAGTTGAAGTCCACACATGTTGGCTGTGGAATTCTGGGAGCTGAAGTCCACGCATGTTGGCTGTGGAATTCTGGGAGTTGAAGTCCACACATCTTAATTGAGAAACACTGATCTAGCCCAG
>JALGBA010000873.1:67500-145000 GCA_023970755.1 Azemiops feae
GGTCACGTGATCAAAATTCAGACGGGTGGCAACTGACTCATATTTATGACGATCGCAGCATCCCGGGGTCATGTGATCCACCTTCCGCGACCTTCTGACAAGCAAAGTCAATGGGGAAGCCAGATTCACCTCATAACCGTGTTACCGTCTAACAAATTCTGGCTGGGGAATTCTGGGAGTTGAATCCACACATCTTAAAAGTTGTCAAGGTTGAGAAATTCTGCTCCAGGGCAATTTTCTAGTCTGCTGTGCACAGAAGTAGCTTAGTTCTGAGATCACCTCTGCCATCCCTGAATATAAAGAATCATTCCCCACAGCTGGAAAACTAGCTGCTTAGTTTAAGGAGTTCCCATCACACTTTCTTCCTGACATGCTAGCTTTCTTTGCAAAACATGATGCTACCTGTAAGGGGGAACATTAAACAACTGAGCTGGGGAATTCTGGGAGTTGAAGCCCACCCATCTTAAAGATGCCAAAGTTGAGAAACAAGAGTGTAGATGGTGGCATTTTGATCCCATCAGTACAGGTAGTCCTCGACTTACCACAGTTCATTTAGTGACCGTTCAAAGTTACAATGGCACTGAAAAAAAGTGACTTATGACCGCTTTTCAGAGTTACGACCCTTGCAGCATCCTCATGAGCATGTGATTAAGATTCAGAGGCTTGGCAACTGGTTCAGACTTATGACCGTGGCTTTGTCCTGAGGTCACGTGATCCCCTTTGGCGATCGCTTAACGTGATTCGCTTAACGACCGTGGCAAATAAAATGAGGCAAAATTCACTTAGCCACTGTCTCGCTTTGCAACAGAAATTTTGGGCTCAATTCTGGTTGTAAGTCGGGAACTACACTTATACCCTTTTACTAATAAAATAGGTCAATATCCAGATCGAATCTGAAATTCATCCACGCGTAGCCACCATGGCGAATCTGAAGCCTCTTTTACAAAATCCAGATTGGGTTCTACATCCTTTGGACTGGCTACTTCACTTACCTTTCAATCGTCAAATCTCGGCCAGATTTGCTCAGCCCACATTTCTTGGACTTGCACACAGCCCTAAAGAATGCCCCCCCTCTGAAGCTATTGCTAAGGTTAAAACGCACGCGGTTGTGAGAATATGGCTGCCATCTTGTACATCTTACCGTGCAAGGAAGATCGAGCGAGGGCTGCAATTTCCTGAATAGTGAGCGCTCGCCGGGACTTGGGTAGCATTTCGATGGTGTCTTCAACATTTACCTGTGGAAGAAAAGAAAACAGAGGTCATTAAGATGGTACACTTAGAAACTCCCAGCTTGCCTCTAGCTCAGAGGTGGGGAACGATGGCCCCTTTATGACTTGTGGACTTCAACTCCCAGAATTCCTCAGCCAGCTTGCCTGGCTGAGGAATTCTGGGAGTTGAAGTCCACAAGTCATAAAAGGGCCACGTTTGAAGACCCCTGACCTAGGTCAACCTACTCTCCAAAGCCCCTGAAGGCAAAACAAGCATCAATGGATGGAAACCAATCAAGGAGAGAAGCAGCCTAGAACTAAGGAGAAACTTCCTGACAGTAAGAATTGTTAAATCAGTAGAACGAACTCCTCGAGAAGTTGTGGGTGCCCCATCACTGGAGGTTTTTAAGAAAAGACTGGACAGCCATTTGTCTGAAATAGTATAGGGTTTCCTGCTTGAGCAGGGGGTTGGACTAGAAGACCTCCAAGGTCCCTTCCAGATTCAGGAATTCTGGGAGTTGAAGTCCACAAGTCATAAAAGGGCCATCCTTCCCCATCCTTGCTCTAGATGGATAGCTCAGCGTGAACACGTTTGTGAGATAGTGTTGGAATTTGGATGGCTTTCCCTTAATAGTAAAATAGTAAAAAAAAAAAAAAATTGCAAGTCTTGCCTTCAAAACAGTTCCAATTATGTTCCATCTCAGCTTATCAGCCAGCCTGCCAGTGAGAAACGGTGTAGGGTTGTGGGTTGGAGAAGACTGGGAAGGCCCATAGTCAAGGCTACCTTCACCGTGGAAGCTCATTGGATGAAATTGGACCCCTCTCACATTTAAACCATCCAATCACAGCAGAGTTCCTTGTCTTGGCTAGATTACAGGTAGTCGAGCTTACAACAGCACTGAAAAAAAATGACTTGTGAGAATTTTTCACACCATTGCAGCATCCTCATGGTCACGTGATCAAAATTCAGACGCTTGGCATGTAGTTATGACGGTCGTAGTGTCCCGGGGTCATGTGATCCCCTTTTGCCACCCTCTGACAAGCAAAGTCAATGGGGGAAGCCGGGTTCACATAACAGCTCATAAAACTGGGTCAGTCATGTGATGACCTGCTTCATGACTGTCATGACTTACAACCAGTGGTGGAATTCAGCCGGTTCGCACCACTTCGGCAGAATCGGTAGCTAATTTTTTTTGTTGCCCAGGCCCAGAACGGACTTCCGGAAGCGGCATCCACACAGAGAACCGGTTGTTCACTTGTTTGAATCCCACCACTGCTTACAACCGTAATTTGCAGGCTCCATTACGGTCGTAAGTCATAACCATTTGCCCTTAGCAATATCCCCTTTTGAGATCTGGCTCATTCTAAGAATACGTTTGGCACCTTTCTCTCCCGCTTTGATCAGCCTCCCTCTAGTTGTCTTTTTCTCCCTCCTCTTAACGCCAAACGGGATCACCTTCTGAAGGGCAGCCACAGAAGAAAAGAAGGACCGTGACGTTCTTTATTGAATCCCACAGGCTTGGGATCAAGCTCAACAAAAGATGATTCCTTTGCCAAGCAATAAATACGGCGTGACTGCTGCGGGTGAAATGGGGGAAGTCAAACCATCACCTGCTCTGCCTTCCCAGGCAAGCAAGAACATTAATGCATATAAAAAAAGTTGGGTTCAGACCATCCGGGTCCATTTGAGATTGGCTAGCTTTAACTTGGTTTTGTGGATTCCTTTTTAGCAGTTTTGAAAGTTGTGCAAGCCCAGGCTGAAGGTCACCTGCAGGGATTTGACGCTTCATTCATTCAGAATAACGGAATAACAGAGTTGGAAGGGACCTTGGAGGTCATCTAATCCAGCCCCCTGCTCAGGCAGAAAACCCTATCCCATTTCAGACAAATGGCTGTCCAGTCTCTTTTTAAAAACCTTCAGTGTTGGAGCATTCACAACTTCTGGAGGCAGGTCGTTCCAGTGGTTAATTGTTCTCACTGCCAGGAAATTCCTCCTTAGTTCTAGGTTGCTTCTCTCTTTGGTTCGTTTCCATCCGTTGCTTCTTGTCCTGCCTTCAGGCGCTTTGCAGCCCCTGAGATATTGGAACACTGCTATCATGTCCCCCCTCGTCCTTCTCTTTATTAAACTAGACATATCCAATTCCAGCAACCGTTCCTTATATGTTTTAGCCTCCAGTCTCCTAATCATCTCTGTTGCTCTTCTCTACACTCTTTCTAGAGTCTCAACATCTTGTTTACATCGTGGTGATCAAAATTGGTTGCAGTATTTCAAGTGTGGTCTTTCCAAGGCATTATAAAGTGGTATTAACACTTCACATGATTCAATATTTAATGCCCTCAAATTAGGGTTAGGAGATATCTGAGCAGGCAAAGGGGGACATGGACAACTGGAAAAGAGGACCAAAGGCCGGTGGGGTGGGGGGGGAAGGAGAGGAAGGACATACAGGTTAATCCTTGACTTATGACCACAACTGAGCCCAATTTTTTTTGTCGCTAAGTGAAACATTTGTTAAGTGAATTTTGCCCCATTTTACGACCTTTCTTGCCACAGTGGTTAAGTGAATCACTGCAGGGGTTAAATTAGTAACACGGCTGTTAAGTGAATCTGCTTTTCGCCTTGACTTTGCTTGCAAGAAGTTCACAAAAGGTGATCACATGACCTCAGGACACTGCAACAGTCGTAAATGTTCCCAAGCGTCTGAATTTTGATCACGTGACCACGGGGATGCTGCAATGGTGTGAAAAATTCTCATAAGTCATTTTTTTCAGTGCTGTTCTAACTTCAAACTGTCACTAAAGAAACTGTTGCAAGTCGAGGACTACCTGTGCTGTCAACCCTCTTGGCCTCCACAACAAAAATTATAGCAAAAAAATCTACACGTACAGGTAGTCCTCAACTTACAACCACTTGTTTAGTGACCATTCAAAGTTACAATGCCACTGAAAAAAGTGACATGATCCTTTTTCACACAACCATTTCAGCATCCCCATCATCGCATAATCAAAATTCAGATGCTCGGCAACTGGCATGTACTTATGACGGTTGCAGTGTCCCGGGGTCACGTGATCTCCTTGTGGGAGATGAAAATATAGCCTCCTCCTCATATAACAATATGAGGCTGGAGCAATCCTGAGATAGGCCCCACAGTATTGGTTTAAAACAAAGCGTTAACTCGAACTCTATATTGTTTCACAATATGGACGTATTATTTGTAATCTGCTGAGCTTTGTGCAATATGAAATTGCAAAGTAGGTAGTTCTGTGTATATTTAGAACATGAGGACTGGAACAGTAAGAAATAGGGAATTGAAAGTAGCTGATGGATGCGGGTTCCAATGTACACGGGTATATGTGGAAAGTTATGTTCAGCAGAAGGTCAGTAAAAAGTCAGCAAAAGTCAGCGGACCGTCTGACTACAGTCTTAGAATGAGAAAGGGTATAAAGGGTTGGGACTGGACCTGATTGATTCGCCATTGGCCTACAGCTGTCCTTTTGGAATCTGCTATGCCATATGGTCCTCATTGCACTGGGTTATTAATGTAAGTGATGTTGTGTTATTATGCTTGCTATGTTCCAAATCATTAGCAAAATAAACCTCTGAATCTTAAAGTAAGAATTATTGTTTTGTGTTGCTGTCTCTTGTCTTTTCCACTGGGTTTTTCCACGACATCCTTTTGCAACCTTCTGACCGGCAAAGTCAATGGGGAAGCCAGATTCACTTAACAACCGGCTTACTAACTTAACAACCGTAGTGATTCACTTAACAAGCGTGGCAAGAAAGGTCACAAAGTGGAGCCAAAACTCAGTTAACAACTGGCTTGCTTAGCAATGGAAACTAAGTCGTAAGTCAAGGACTGCCTGTATATGAAATTACTTTTTTGCAGCATCGGAAAGGCTGCCTTTCAATTGCAATATTTTTCCAGCAAAATCTTGATTTCAATAAAGCAGAATATTTGTAGCTCAGGCTTGAAGCTCTGATGACATTACCTGGTTTGGGTAATGAAACGTCTGCAAGGAAACAGCTAAGCTCAGAGAGCACCAAAAATCTTGATTTTCTCCCCCCCCCCCAAGAAATTACTGTATGCTAAGGATGATATAGAATCAACAACCTGTTATTCAAATTTCACCACAGAAACAGACGACAAGTCCTGCGGTCCACAATTAAAGCGAACTGTAGGTTTGAAAGGGCTAGATTGAAGCCGCTTGTTGGAATAAGCAAACAAATTAAATAAAATAAATCAAGGCTGTCGAGTCTGGCAATCAACCAGGGGAGAAAAGAAGCAGACAGTTTATAACAGACATGTCAAACACAAGGCCCGGGGGCCAGATGTGGCCCGCGAAGTGGTTTCATGTGGCCCGCGAAGCCATCCTGGAAACAGTGAGGGAATGGCCCCTGCTGCCTTGGCCCTGGCCCAGGCCGGCCGGGAGCCAATGTACAATTTTGTGGTGGCCATCTATGCTGAAACGCATTCAGTCTTAGCTCCACAAGGCCGTCTGGAAACAGTGAGGAACCAGCCCCTGCTGCGTCGGCCCCGCCCCCTGGGTGCATGCTGGGGAGGCTCCTCCAGTGGACCATGCCTTGGCGCTTGCCCTGGTCCCACAGCCTTCTGCCAGAGACCCTCAGATCTGTCCCACTCCTGCCCAGGCCCCCACAGGCCCCCTTGACACGAACGATGTAGAGCTGGCCATGCCCACCCAGTAGGCCACACCCACTCCATCCACGCCCACCCAGTAGGCTGCACCCACCCTGGCCACACCCACCCAGCCCCCCTGAGGGCAACCGCAATGCTGATGCGGCCCTCAATGAAATTGAGTTTGACACCCCTGGTTTATAAGGTCACAATGCAAAACGAAAACGAATGACTACCGTCTTGCAAACAGCCCTTAAAAAACCCGCAAGACACTCAAAAAGTTGGAGAACACAGGCAGTCCTCGACTTACGTCCACCATGGAGCCTGAAGTTTCCGTGGCGAGGCGAGACAGTTGTTAAGTGAGTTTTGCCCCATTTAAAGACCTTTCTTGCCACAGTTGTTAAGTGAATCGCTGCAGTTGTTAAGTTAGCTGCATGGTTGTTAAGTGAAATCTGGCTTCCCCCCCATTGGCTTTGCTGGTCAGACGGTCACCAAAGGGGATCACGTGACCCCAGGGACACTGCAACCGTCATAAATATGAACCAGTGGCCAAGCGTCCAAAATTTTGATCACCTGACCCTGGGGATGCTGCAAAAGGTTCGTCGGTGTGAAAAACAGTTACGTCACTTTTTTCGGTGCCGTTGTGATTTCAAACGGTCACTATATGGATGGTTGTAAGTCAAGTACTATATGTACTGCCTTGATGCGTGGAGGTTTGATTTAAAAGTCACAATGAATAGTTATCTGGGTGGGTTTTTGCCCAGTGGTGGGATTCAAATACGTGAACAGCCGGTTCTCTGCGTGGATGCCGCTTCCGGAAGTCCGTTCTGGGCCTGGGCAACAAAAAAGTAGCTACTGGTTCTGCCGAATTGGTGCAGACTGGCTGAATCCCACCACTGGTTTTGCCCCATCAGTTTGTCAGTTCCTTTTTCTCAAAGCCCTGAAATCAGCTGAGACACGTTTTGTCTTCTTGTAAACGTTGTGATACAATTGTGTCTCAAAGGTCTCAGTTGAGAAACTGACAGATTATACATTTCTTTCAAAGCACCTTCTTCGCTCCTTTCCAGTCGGCTGTATAGAAATATTATGAATATAACGGAGAGCGTGGCACTTTCCGTCCTTCCATGCCTTATGAATTATTTGTCCATACTTTGAATTTTTAAAGTCTTTTTTTTTCCCCTGCAATTTACTTCTGGGCTATTTCTTTCCTTGGATGCTAATCACTCTGCTTTCCCAAAAGCTCCTGTGCCTTGACCTTCCTATTATAGGGATTTGGGAACCAGAAAAAAATAAAAATGATGAGGGTGAAGAAACACCAACTGTGCCTCTACTGTGTTGATTGTTTCGGTAATTCTTTTTACAGGACCGTAAAGTGTATTAGATGCCGGTATAAAAGAGAATAAACGTGGGCGGGCGTAAAACTTTAGGGAGTTCGGTGTACAGCAACATATGGTAAATGGGGAAGGAATGCAATGTTATTAGAGATTACGTTCCTTTTTATTTCTGGCCTCAGTGCTGGTAGGGAAGAGGGTGTGCTACTACAGGTAGTCCTCGACTTACAACCACAACTGAACGCAAAATTTCTGCTGTTAAGTGAGACATTTGTTAAGTGAGTTTTGCCCCATTTTACGACCTTTCGTGCCACAGTCGTTAAGCGAATCAATGCAGTTGATAAGTTACTAACCCGGTGGTTAAGTGAATCTGGCTTCCCCCATTGACTTTGCTTTGTCAGACAGTCGCCAAAGGGGATCACGTGACTTCAGGACAAAGTCACGGTCATAAGTCTGAACCAGTTGCCAAGCATCTGAATCTTAATCACATGACCCTGAGGGATGCTGCAAGGGTCGTAACTCTGAAAAGCGGTCATAAGCCACTTTTTCAGTGCCGTTGTAACTTTGAACAGTCACTAAACGAACTGTTGTAAGTCGAGGACTACCTGTACTGATGGGATCAAAATGCCGCCATCTACACTCCTGTTTCTCAACTTTGGCATCTTTAAGATGGGTGGACTTCAACTCCCAGAATTCCCCAGCTCAGTTGTTTAATGTTCCCCTTTACAGGTAGCATCATGTTTTTAAACTTGTTTTGCAAAAAAAACCCTAGCATGTCAGGAAGAAAGTGTGATGGGAACTCCTTAAACTAAGCAGCTAGTTTTCCAGCTGTGGGGAATGGTTCTTTATATTCAGCGATGGCAGAGAGGATGATCTCAGAACTAAGCTACTTCTGTGCACAGCAGACTAGAAACTTGCCCTGGAGCAGTTTCTCAACCTTGACAACTTTAAGATGTGTGGATTCAACTCCCAGAATCCCCCAGCCAGAATTTGTTAGATGTTTATGCCTAAGGCAGGACTAGAACTCACGGTCTCCTAGTATTCACCAAAAGTCACACGGCTGGTTTTCATGCCTCAGGCGGCACTAGAACTCACAGTCTCCTGATGACTGGCCAAAAATCACCCAGCCAGCTTTCATGCCTCAGGCAGCACTAGAATTCACAATCCATATAAGGCGCCAGACTAGAAAGCAGGAGACTGTGAATTCTAGTCTTGCTTTAGGCATGAAAGCCGGCTGGGTGGCTTTGGGCCAGTGACTCTCTCTCAGCCCAACCCACCTCACAGGGCTGTGGCTGTGGGGGGAAAGGGGTAGGGGGTATAAGGTATGTTTGAATTATTATAAAAAATAACGGTGGGATAACAATAAATGCAAACAAACAAAGGAATATCTTTACAAGTCCCTATTAGAGAGAGGAGTTCTGTTCGCGCAACATGTTTAATTACTGATCTAACCTACTGGCGGGGAGGGATCAGCACAACGCGCTCAGTCACAAAGGAACCCAGCGAGATGGATTCACACAACTTGTCAGTCTGCCAAAAGAAACACCCCTTCCCCCCCCCCAAATCTCTACCCAGATCTCTTGATCTGAGTGTCAAAGCGCTGTGTGGATGCAGCCTTGCACGTGGAACAGTTGAAGGCAGCAGCGGTGATCATGTGCAAGGCGGAAAGTTGGCGAGGCCTGAAGAAATATGAAAACCGTCCCACGCACATGGTCACCCCCGGACACATTTCTCCCTTACTTCTTTTTCAAAGAAGTAAAATTCTTTGCAAGAGAGTAAAGGAGGAAGATTACATCCCCACTAATGCACTACCCAGCTTTCGGCTTGTCCCCAAGGCCACCCCTTGCCTGCCCCCCCACAGGGAGACAGGGAAGTGGGGGATGTTGATGGTACAGAGAAAGCCGCATCCATCACAGATACCACTCTGGAGGGCACCTTGAGGGGGGCGGGTACCCTCTTTCTCTCCACCTGCCCCTTGTGGGGAAAACAGCCACGGGGCCCTCCTTCTCCTTACCCTGGCCCCTTCCCACATCGCAGCAGCCCTCCTGACTTGAAGCCGATCGGGGCTGGTAGCTTGCAACAAGGTGTATTTCCATGGCAACCAGTCATCACGGACCAATTTCTCCCAGGATACAGGCCGGGCTCTTTACTGACGTCAGTGCAGAACAAGTAGGAGTGATAACACCGAGGCCATTAAAGGCGCTCCGAGAGTGGGAGGGGGGCAGCTCAGCTGCTTAAGGTTTCCTCTCCCCCCCCCGGTAGTGGGAGCATCATCCCTTCCACAAAAAGAGCCGACATATCAGGAAGAAGGCATGTCCGGAACGCCTTGCATTGAGCAGCTAGTTTTCTACCTGTGGGGACTGGTTCTTTATGTTCAGGGATGGCAGAGCTGACCTCAGAACTAAAGTGAAAACTGCCGCTCTGTGTGTGCATCGCAGTCTAGAAACGTGACTTAGCGGGGTGTTTCTCCAACTTGATAACTTTAAGGTGGGTGGATTTCAACTCCGGAATTCAACCATTAGGCCAGTTTTTATTTTTTTCTGTGTCTCTCTTTTATTCTCTTTCCTCTTATTCTCTCTCTCCCTCCCTCTCTCTCTCTCTCTCTCTCTCTCATTCTGTCTCTCTCTCTCTTCCATTCTCCCTCTCTTATTCTCTCTATCTATATCTTTCATTCTCTCATTCTCTCATTTTTTTCTCTCATTTACTCTTATACTCTCTCATTTTCTCTCATTCTTTCTCTCTCATTCTTTCTCTCTCTCTTCCATTCTCTCTTATTCTATCTATATCTATCTATCTATCATCTGTCTGTCTGTCTGTCTGTCTGTCTATCTATCTCTTTCATTCTCTCTCATTCCCTCATTTTTCTCTCTCATTCGCTCATACTTTCTCATTTTCTCTCATTCGTTCTCACTCATTCGCTCTCTCTCATTCTGTCTCTCTCTCTCTTCCATTCTCTCTTATTTTATCGCTATCTATCTATCTGTCTGTCTGTCTGTCTGTCTGTCTGTCTGTCTGTCTGTCTATCTATCTATCTCTTTCATTCTCTCATTCTCTCATTTTTCTCTCTTATTCGCTCATACTCTTTCTCATTTTCTCTCTCATCCTCTCTCACACACCCTTTCTCTCTCACACACACTCTTTTTCTCTCTCATTGTCTCTCTCTCTCATTTTTCTCTCCCTCATTCTCTCTCTCTCTCTCTCTGTCCGTCTCTCTCCCTCTCTTCCTCGAGCGCCTGTCTCTGTTCACACCAGGTGAGCAACCAAGTGGGGTGAAGACCTATGATGAAATGCACTTTTACAGGTTAAGCAGGGTTAGAGTTAAAATCTTCCTCTGACTTAGCCGGGCGATCATGGCCTGTCTGATTAGCTTACAGTTCCATGCATTGTGCAAAGCCAGAAAATGGGTTAATTTAATCATCAGATGAAGCATGTCATGCGAATGCAATCAATGTCTGGGGACAAACACACAATTCGCAGTGGGAATTTCTTCAATAAGGCACTTGACCAAAGAATCTGCTCTTTTAAAAAAAACAGAGGATGGAGCTCAGACAGCGACAGCTCTGGCAGATCGCGGCCATCTGGGAGGGAGAAAAGAGAGGTGTGTGATATCACATACACACCATTGTGGCTTATGATGGGCACTGATGAAAATAGAGAAATACATACACATACACCAGGGGTCTTCAAACGTGGCCCTTTTATGACTGGTGGACTTCAACTCCCATGCCTGCCTGAGGAATTCTGGGAGCTGTCGTCCACAAGTCATAAAAGGGCCAGGTTTGAAGACCCCTGACATACACACGCACACACACGCATGCACACACACATACATACACACACAAACACATTTATCATATATTTGTCGTATTTAGGAACTACCCATTTCCCTCACAGAGGGACTCTGGGCAGTGTAGAATAAAATACTGAAAGAAAGAAAAACAGCATACAGGTAGTCCTCGACTTACGACCACAAGTGAGCCCATTGGCTTTGCTTGTCAGACGGTCACTAAAGGGGGTCACGTGATCCCAGGAACCGTCATAAATACGAATCAGTGGCCGAGTGTCCGAATTTTGATGACGTGACCAAAAGTGTGCGAAAAATAACCGTAACTGTGAAAAAAAAATTCATAAGTCACTTTATTCAGCGCTCTTGTAACTTTGAACGCTAGATGAACTTTGTTTTACGTCAAGGACTGCATGTACTCTGTACATATTCAGAAAGCGAGCCCTAATTAAACCTTGCAAAACTTCAAAAATGACAACCAACACTTACACTCCCTGGAAAGCCTTTTTTGAAAAAAACAAAAAACAAAACAGAACTTTGTGATAATTGCTTCTAAACGGCACCCATGCTGCCTTTTTTTTCCCCCCAAGGCAGTGGATCAGCAGCCTGGGCGTTGTGTATTCGCATGTGGTACATTACTTTTCAGTTATTTTGCTGCCTGTTTATTGAAACTGTCATTCCTCAGCAAATGGCAAATAATGGCAAATAATGCAGGAAAAAGCATGGAAAAAAGGTTTTGTACTCATTGTGAGGGCTGTGGGGGTAGAACCCAAAGCTTTTAAGTACTGAGTAGGATTTTCAACTCATTGCATCTCTCGGGTTTATTCTATATTTGGCCATACCTATCCGCTCCTCTGTATAATAAATGCCACCATGGGGTATTTAAGAAGTTAACGGGCATGGGTTTTACAGAACACATATTTACTTCCTGCTCCAGAAGACAGGAACTTTTCTTCATCAACGATTTGGACGAGGGGATAGATGGGGAACTCATCAAATTTGCAGACGACACCAAGCTGGCGGGAATAGCCAACACTCCAGAAGACAGGCTTAAGATACAGGAGGATCTGGACAGACTTAAACACTGGGCGCTATCTAGCAAAATGAAATTCAATGGTGAAAAAAGCAAGGTTCTACATTTAGGCAAGAAAAACCAAATGCACAGGTACAGTATAGGGGGGGTACCTTGCTCAATAGTAGTAACTGTGAGAGGGATCTCGGAGTCCTAGTGGACAATCACTTAAATATGAGCCAGCAGTGTGCTGCAGCTGCCAAAAAAGCCAACACAGTGCTAGGCTGCATTAACAGAGGGATAGAATCAAGATCACGTGAAGTATTAATACCACTTTACAATGCCTTGGTAAGGCCACACTTGGAATACTACATCACGTTTTTAAGTTAGTAACACCGTTCTTAAGTGAATTTGGCTTCCCCGTTGACTTTGCTTGTCAGATAGTCACAAAAAATAATCATATGATTATCTGGGACACGGTCATAAATATGCAGCCGTTGCCAAGCATTCAAACTTTGATCACATGACCATAGGGATTCTGAGGTAACTTCACTTCAGTTAGTCACTAAATGAATGGTTGTAAGTCAAGGACTACCTGTATGTACACAATGCTTTTATAGCTAGTTCCCAACTTACAAATGTTTGTTTAGCAACTGCTTATAGCAGGGGTCTTCAAACCTGGGAACTTTAAGACTTGTGGACTTCAACTCCCAGAATTCCTCAGCCAGCCAGGGCTGGCCGAGGAATTCTGGGAGTTGAAGTCCACAAGTCTTAAAGTTGCCAAGTTTGAAGACCCCTGGCTTATAGTTACAATGGCACTGGAAAAAGTTTCAACCGGTCCTCATACTTATGACAGCCGCAGCATCCTCACAGTCACAGGTTTGAAATTATGGCACGTAGCCATTGGCATGTATGTATGCAGGACAATTGAAGTGTCCCAGAGATAAGTGATCACCACGTGCGGCCTTCCTAGCCACTTCCAACAAGCAAAATCTATAGGGGATTTGATTAACGACGGCATGATTCGCTTAACAACTGCAGTAATTCGCTTAACAACCATGGCATAAGAAGATCATATTGTCAGGCACGACTGACTTCACTGCTTTGCTTAGCAACAATAAGTCTGCTTGTAAGTTGAGGACTACCTTACTGCACTGATTTCACTGACAATAATAATAATAATAATAATAACAACAACAACAACAACTTGAATACCATTGGCATTGACAAATTCTCCATTAGTCAATTGCAAAAGGCGGCCTTACTAGGAACTGCTTCCATCCTGCGACGATATCTGTAATAACATCAAACATCCACATCTGCCTATCCCAGGTTCTTGGTAATGACTCAATAGGTAGACAAAAATGCCAAATCCAGTCTGAACATCTGGCTGACTGTGCGATGATCAACAACAACAACAACAACAACAACAACAACAACAACAATAACAATAACAATAATAATAATAATAATAATAATAATAATAATAATAATAATAATAATAATAATAATAATAATAATAATAATAATAATAATAATAATAATAATAATAATAATAATAATAATAATAATAATGTTGGAAGGGACCTTGGAGGTCATCTAGTCCAACCCCCTGCTCAGGCAGGAAACCTATACCAATTCAGACAAATGGTTGTCCAGTCTCTTCTTAAAAACTTCCAGTGTTGGAGCATTCACAGCTTCTGGAGGCAGGTTGTTCCACGGGTTAATTGTTCTAACTGTCAGGAAGTTTCTCCTTAGTTCTAGGTTGCTTCTCTCCTTGTTTAGTTTCCATCCGTTGCTTCTTGTCCTGCCTTCAGGCGCTTTGGAGAATAGCTTGACTCCCTCTTCTTTGTGGCAGCCCCTGAGATATTGGAACACTGCTATCCTGTCCCCCCTCGTCCTTCTCTTCATTAGACTAGACATACCCAATTCCAGCAACCGTTCCTTATATGTTTTAGCCTCCAGTCCCCTGATCATCTTTCTCAAATATGCATGGTTGTGTTGAAGGAAAAGTCTTCATCCTGGTTCAGTCCAAGCGGGGAATAAACAACATGGCGACTGCTTTAGAAAGAAGGTTGCAGGTTATTGAAGAGGAGAGCCAGACAGAAAGATGGCTCTGGAAGAAAAGAGAGCAAGCACATGTAGGGAGTGGGTTTTTATACCATCTTGAGCCTTTTGTTTGGAGTTGTTGCTGTGGCATAAACTTTGACCTGAGTCTGAGTGTGCTTTTCTGGTATTCTGATGGTGGTGGGTTAATCCTATTATGTCCCAAGGGTCATATCCTGCTTCCCTGGGGCTATGGCTGATGACTCTTAGATTTTTGGTCTGTTGATTCTAGGGATCTTTCTTCCTAATCCCAGTTTCCTGACTCCAGTCTTTCTGACAAGATTATCACATCTGCATTTGTGGAGACTTGGTTTTTGTTTGGGACACAGATTTGTGGGGGGAGGTTGGTTTCTGCCTTTAAAATCCTTTAGGGAAATATATTCTGCCTTTTAAATATTTCCGAGAATATTTCTTTCTCTGGGGGGGGGGGGCTGACTTTCCACAGTTGTAATATTAGAGAATATTACAGAGAATATTAGAGAACTTTGGAGAACTGCAAATCACAGCTAAATTTGACCAGATGGTTCAAAAATTAGAAATTCAGGAAGTTGGCAGCGAAATGATCACTAAATAAATCTCTCCCTCTTCTCTGCTTTAAGGGGAGCAGATGTTCTGAGCGTTTATGCCCGCTCACAGCACTTCCAGCCACCTGCAAATTTCAAAGGCCCAACAGATGCTAACAGCAGAGGAGCAGGCCCACCAGAGATTTCTTCGGTCAGCTGGCAACTGGATAGGCTTCCTGGTTGCCTCTTGCCTGAATCTCTTGGAAATGGCACAATTCTGGCCAGATCATGCCAAAAAAGCTACTTTTTCGATTTATTAGATATTTTGTTTGAGGGCCAAGACCAGAGACCACCCGGAGTTGGCTAATTGAATTAACCCCAGGATTTGAAACCAAGTAGTTAATATCAAGACATTGGGCTGCTTCTGGAGAGAACAGGACATCTGGAATGAAGGTAACATCTGGCTGGATCCAACAGCTGGCTTTTCCTCCACTAAAACATGAGCCTTCAAACTTGGCCCTTTTATGGCTTGTAGACTTCAACTCCCAGAATTCCTCAGCCAGGCACGCTCCCAGGAATTCTGGGAGTTGAAGTCCACAAGCCATAAAAGGGCCACATTTGAAGATCCCTGCACTAAAATGTCCTGGGCTCACCACACCTGCAACATTAGACCTCCCCATCAAAGGAATATAAAAATGAAGGCCTTCAGCGCACATATTAACAGAAGGGATCTTGGAGGTCCTCTAGTCCAACCCCCTGCTCAGGCAGGAAACCCTATACCAGGGGTCTTCAAACTTGGCCCTTTTATGACTTGTGGACTTCAACTCCCAGAATTCATCAGCCAGCATACCTGGCTGAGGAATTCTGGGAGTTGAAGTCCACAAGTCATAAAAGGGCCAAGTTCGAAGACCCCTGCCCTATACCATTTCAGACAAATGGCTGTCCAGTCTCTTCTTAAAAACTTCCAGTGATGGAGCATTCACAACTTCTGGAGGCAGGTTGTTCCACTGGTTAATTGTTCTAACTGTCAGGAAGTTTCTCCTCAGTTCCAGGTTGCTTCTCTCCTTGACTAGTTTCCATCCATTGCTTCTTGTCCTGCCTTCAGGCGCTTTGGAGAACAGCCTGACTCCCTCTTCTTTGTGGTAGCCCTTCAAATGTTGAAAGACTGCTACCATGTCACCCAAAGTCCTTCCTTTCATCAAACTAGACATACCCAGTTCCAGCAACTGTTCTTCATATGTTTTAGACTCCAGTCCCCTAACACTGTCCTCCATCATGGCATCTCCAACCAGCAAGAAACCTCACCTGTTGGATTTCTAGTCTACAGTGGTGGGGATAAAGAGGCAGATCCGTTGGGGGACTCTGATTCATGAGGGATTAAGAACTGGGGCAAGAATGGTCTTAAAATGGAGCAAAACTCACTTAACAACTGTCTCACTTAGCAACAGAAATTTTGGGCTCCATTGTGGTCGTAAGGCAAGGGCTACCTGTATAGGTAGTCCTCAAATTATGACCACAATGGAGCCCAAAACTTCTGTTGCTAAGTGAGACATTTCTTAAGTGAGTTTTGCCTCATTTTACGACCTTTCTTGCCAGGCTTATTAAGTGAATCACTGCGGTTGTTAAGTTGGTAGCATGGTTGTTAAATGAATCTGGCTTCCCCATTGACTCTGCTCGTCAGAAGGCCGCCAAAAGTGCTTGCATGATCCCATTGAAATCAACATAAATATGAGTCAGTTGCGAAGCGTCTGAATTTTGATCACGTGATCACAGGGAATGCTGCAATGGTCATAAGTATGAAAGATGGTCCTAAGTCACTTTTTTCAGTAGTGTTGTAACTCTGAACGGTTAAGGAGGGGCTGCGATGTTTGGGTGCCTGGGCTAAGGCAGTTTCCCACACCTGGGTCAATGAAACACAATTGTCGCCTTCGTATAATACACTCATCTGGAAGAAACAACCTGTTCTGGGAAGAGAGAAGTTGCTTTCTAATAGCATGCTGAGTAACAAACTTTTCAAACCCTACTTTAGCCGTCTTTGGTGGTTTGTGTGAAGCCGGCCACTTAAACACCGTTGACACCATTCTAAAACTCTCATTTAGCATCTTCTCAGCGTTTTGAACTTCAACACCATCGTCCTCAGCCAGATGGGTTAGCCACCACGCACCTAATCGTAACCACTAACCACTCTTGGGTCACTCAACCAAACTCAACTACCACGAGAAAAAACAACAACACCAAATTTAAAATTAAGCACATTTCCTCCGAGGCTCTTGGAAGAGATCATATAAATCACCAAATCCAGCCATTCCTTGGATCAGGACCCCCATTGAAGCATCCCTGATCCAGAAGACGGGATCCTAGGTAGCAATGCTTCAACAACCACACTTCCCATACATTCATAATATCAGACGAGAATTGCCCTGCAAAATAAAACAATTATTCTGCCTGCTGAGTTGTTCACGGGGATCAACCTGATGGTCAACTTGATCGTCATCCATCATCATCATCATCATTGAGCATGAATTGGTTGGGACCATCTTCTGGGTGATGTCCCTTTAAGAACTTCCCAAATGGGATCCTACTGTAATAAGTAGGAGCAGTGACCTTGAACAGCAGGAGAAAGAGCCAGTATCAAGATAAAGTCAGATAACAGAAACCTGGATCTGGGACAGAACTGTAATGTGAGAAAACATCTCAAACAAGCCCCTCCCCAGTTGTCATGGAGATCAAGGGAGGGAGAAGTGCATTCAAACTTGCAAGAGTCTGTTATTATACCTTTATAATAAAAGTAACATTGGCTACAGAACAACAGAATAACAGAGTTGGAAGGGACCTTGGAGGTCTTCTAGTGACTGTCCAACCCCCTGCTCAGGCAGAACACAGCCTACACCATTTCAGACAAATGGTTGTCCAATCTCTTCTTAAAAACTTAAAAACTACACGTTTTCAGTTTCCTGGTCTGGTCTACTTCAAAAGGCTGACACATACACTATGCCCTTCGATCTTTCTTAAGGCTTAAATATACTCCCTGACGCCAGTCCTCAGTATCTTCTCATAAGACTAAGTTTATGTCAGGCGCAAGCAATCAGATCCACAGACGGAGAGTTCAAGCACACTACTTTATTGTATTCTGCCTGTGATACAGGAATCTCCCCAGATGGCGGCAGTCAGAACTTTGAAACTGGATCGTAAGTAGCTCTGGAGAATAATAGAATAATAGAGTTGGAAGGGAACTAGGAGGTCTTCTAGTCCAGGGGTCCCCAACCCCTGGTCTGTGGACCAGTACCGGGCCGAGGCATGCCAGCAACCAGTCCGCACAAACAAGCAAAGCCCCATCCACGGGATGCAGGCAGCACACAAAACCATGCACTCTCCGGTCCGTGGAAAAACCTCTCTCCACGGAACTGGTCCCTGGTGCCCAAAAGGTTGGGGCCCTCTGTTCTAGTCCAACCCCCTGCTCAGGCAGGAGACCCTGTACCATGTCAGATAAATAGCTGTCCAGTCTCTTCTTAAAAGCCTCCAGTGATGGAGCACCCACAACTTCTGCAGGCAAGCCGTTCCAGTGGTTAATTGTTCTCACTGCCAGGAAAGTTCTAGGTTGCTTCTCTCCTTGATGAGTTTCCCTCCATTGTTTCTTGTCCTGCCCTCTGGTGCTTTGGAGAACAGGTGGACCCCTTCTTCTCTGTGGCAGCTCCTTAGATATGGAAACACTGTCATCATGTCAAAAGGTCTGTCGTAACCTTGGCTATAAGTCAAGGACTGCCTTTAATACACATGTATCTCTCACATATATCCATCAGTCATCCTCCTGACTTCCTACAGGGGTCAAGGGGATGTCAGGTGCTGTATGATGCCGCTGCATCCTGCATCATTTGCAAAATGATATTATGACACAGGTGATTTCATGCTTCCCGGGGAAGCCGTTCATAGCTTTGCTCTGAAACATGTGCAAACGTCCTTTAAATGGGGCAGAATTACATCAGGTGGCCTTCTTCTTTTACATTATTGTTCGCACTTTGCCTTTTGTGGGGTTGAATTATCTTATTTTTCAAACAGATATAATTGCTGCTAGGTATCCTGAGTGGTGTTTATATGCTAAAAAGGCATGCTATAGTTTTTGTATAGAAAAAGCAAACAATTGAAAGCTGGTAATGGATCTTCCAGAAAGAAGGAGGAGGAGGAGGAGGAGGAGGAGGAGGAGGAGAAGGAGGGGGAGGTGGAGGAGGAGGAGGAGGGGAGGGAGGGAGGGAGGAGGAGGAGGAGGGGAGGACAAGAAGGAAGGGAAAGGGGAGGAGGAGAAGGAGATGACTTTTGTGGGGCAATACGCTGGACGGGAATGTTCATAAACTGGTTTGTTTTTATTTTCTGGACTCACACATTATACGGAACCGTGAGCCAATCTAGCAGAACTAAATTTGCCCAAGTGGAGCACATGCACACAGAAACAATCATTTCAAATCTGCAGATGCACACAACCGGTCGCTCGGTCTACCCGAGCTGCTTCAGCCTGTCGTGTGAACACAACCCCGGCGTACGTCTTGCCCTACAGCCGGGCATCACCACTGTCGATTTTTCCTCCCTCCTTGCCAAAGGGAAAAAAAAACTGTAAGCCCCAGAGGACAGCAAGAATCCCCCAGCCAATAAAGTTGGCGAGTTTGGATCGGATGGAGACGTTCAAGCAGACAACCCACTACGGAGGCTCCTTCAACTGGGATCCCTTGCCCCTGGGCAGGGGTTGGACTCACTAGACGACCTCCCTGGCCCCTTCCAACACTAGGATTCGTTGCTTCTATCGGTACCCGTGGCTGAATCACCCTGATTGTGGCACCCCGTGCAAAAAGAACAGTGGGCCTACGAGGAGAGCAATTAAAACAGGCACCTCAAGAAAGTCCTGGCTGTCCACAGAGTTCTGACGCACCAACCTGCGCACCAGTGAGGTCCGAGTGTGGCCCAAGGATGTGAGGGCAGGCAAGGATTTCGCCTCGGTCCACTCCACGTGCAACGTATTGTCCACAGCCACTGCAGGGGAGAGCAGAGAGTGAGGTCAACCTCCAGGGCGCCACAAGAGGGAGACAGAGAGCAATCCCCTAAAGTAGTACTTCTCAACCTGGGCGACTTTAAGATGTGGGGACTTCAAGTCCCAGAATTCCCCAGCCAGCATGATGGCAAGGGAATTCTGGGAGCTGAAGTCCGCACATACTGGCTGGGAAACATTGGTCTAATGCATATGTTCACTGACACTAAGCAACAGACACATGGCTGGCTGAGTAATTCTGGGTGTTGAAGTCCTCACATAATGGCTGGGGAATTCTGGGAGCTGAAGTCCGCACATAATGGCTGGGGAATTCTGGGAGTTGAAGTCCTCACATAATGGCTGGGGAATTCTGGGAGCTGAAGTCCGCACATACTGGCTGGGAAACATGGGTCTAATGCATATATTCACTGACACTAAGCAACAGACAAATAGCTGGCTGGGGAATTCTGGGAGTTGAAGTCCATACATCTTAAAGTTGCCCAGGTTGAAAAAAACCACACACACACACATGCAATTGCCAAATCAGGCCTCTCGGTTCCTGATTTCCTCAATGGTAGCGTCAGTACTGATTGTAAGTTTCTTCAGTGCCGTTGTAAATTCAAATAGCTACCAAACAAATGATTGTAAATTGAGGACTACTTGTAATGGATTTCTTTCTTTACCAGTTTCCTATCACTGATAGGCTGGCATATCTGCCCTAAAGCACCTGAAGGCAGGACAAGAAGTAATGCGCAGGGGGGGGGGAGTTCCAACCTAGAATTAAGGAGAAATTTCCTGACAGTGAGAACAATCTGTCAGTGGAATGGCTTGCCTTCAGAAGTTGTGGATCCTCCATCACTGGAGGCTTTGAAGAAGAGATTGGACAGCCACTTATCAGGAATGGTATGGGATCTCCTGCTTAAGCAGGGGGTTGGACTAGAAGACCTCCAAGGTCCCTTCCAACTCTGGTATTCTGCAGAATGACCAGCAGCAAAGTGAATGGACTTACAATAGCAACTGAGACATTGTTGTACACCTCGCCTGAGTGTAAAACCTTACTTACTGGTATCCTAGATTCAAAGCATTCAAAGCATCTGGGTGGCCAACATTTTAGAGAAGCTTTCTAAAGACAGCTGCCACCAGATTGCCTCCAGCTGAATCGTGGCTCAGGTGGGTAATTGGCAAAATACCGGCCAGAGAGTTCTGTTCCAGTTTATTTGTTTTGTTTTGCCCTTAGCAAAACAGTTTACATTCAGCCTAAGAAATCATTTCAAAAGAGAAGAAGGCTTTTTTTGGTGTGAAGTTTGCATAGGTGGAGTGTGATGTTCTTGCCTTTAGTCACAAAGTGCAGCACAGGGTATACGAGAAAGCTCTGATATCCTTGACTTATGACCACAACAGAGCCCTCAATGGTTACTAAGCGAGGCAGTTGTGAAGTGAGTTTTGGCCCATTTTACAACCTTTCTTGCCACCATTCCTAAGTGAATCACTGCAGTTGTTAAGTTAGTAACATGGCTGTTAAATGAATCTGGCTTCCCCGTTGACTTTTGAGTGATGTCGGTGGCGTTGGTTTCCTTGTTTATATACAGCAGCTTGTTGCCAAGGAGCACACCCCACACTCTCTAGCACTGATGATGTTACGTAGGTGGGTAATGAAATGTCTGTAAGCAAACAACCAAGCTCAGAGGGCACTAAGGACTCCGCAGGTGGAACAAATCCTTGAAACATTCTTCTTTCTTTTTTTTTAATGTCCTACACTGCAACCCCACAGTGCAGGGGTAGGCAACCTTGGCTCTTTTATGACTTGTGGACTTCAACTCCCAGAATTCCTGAGCCAGCATGGCTCAGCTTGGAAACCTCTCCCTTTCCCCTCAGCGTGGCTGGCTCAGTGGTTGGATTCCGAAAGATCTCCTGTATGGAGAACTAGTGCAGGGAAAGCGCCCCAGAGGGAGACCTGAGCTGCGATATAAGGATATCTGCAAGAGGGACCTAAAGGCCTTGGGAATGGACATTAACAGCTGGGAATCCTTGACCTCTGATCGTTCAGCCTGGAGGCTAAAGACGCAGTACAGCCTTCTCCAATTTGAAGAGACACTTGTGCGGCAGGCTGAGGCAAAGAGGCAGTCCCGGAACCAGCAAAATCTGGGGGCTGGACAGGGGACGGATTGTATCTGCCCTCAGTGTGGAAGGGACTGCCATTCTCGAATTGGCCTTTTTAGCCACACTAGATGCTGCCTTAGGACCTCTTTCCAAAGCACGATACCATAGTCTCCCGAGACTGAAGGATGCCAATGGATGGCTGGCTCAGGAATTCTGGGAGTTGAAGTCCATGAGTCATAAAAGAGCCAAGGTTGCCTACCCCTGCCATAGTGGCAAAGAGAGACTTGTGACTTTTGGTCGGACCTGCTAATTCTGAGAACGTGGAGAGCTTCCATTTTGCAATTAGACTACTCTTTCTCTTAGGCATGCTTCCCCGCCTCCAGCTATTAATAAGAAATTGTTAAGAGTGCAGCCGAGCTCACAGACAATCTGAAGGGAGAGGTGAGAACGAGAGCCACTCCAGTTTGATCCAAGTGAGAATTAGCAAGCCCCACAAAGCACAGATCCTAAAGGGATTCAACCTCAACCCTGGCTGTGCTTTGGAAGTGTGGAAAGAAAAATCTTCATCGGGGTCCAGTCCAAGCCAGGAATAAACAAAATGGAGACTGCTGTAGGAAATAAAGATGTAGCTTATTGAAGAGCAGAACCAGAAGATATGTGGCTCTGGAGCAGCTGACCACATGTGGCTGGGAGTGGTGGGTTTTTATACCGTACCTTCTTGGGCTTTTGTGTTTGGAATTGTTCCTGTTTGAGACTTTGTATTTCCTGTGTCATGTACTTTGACCTGAGTCTGAGTGTGTGCCCTTTTTGTATTCTGATGGTGGTGGGTTAATCCTAATATGTCCTAAAGGTCATGTCCTGCTTCCCTGGGACTGGGGCTGATGGTTATGTCCTGTGTTGGATGGGTGAGGGGTTGTTGGTTCTAGGGATCTTTGTCTTTCTAATCCCATCAGCTCCAAGCTTCCTGGCTCCAGTCTTTCTGAAAGGATTATCAAATCTGCATTTTGTACAGACCTGGCCTGCTGAATTTCTGGCCGGGGCAGAGAGACTTGGGGGTGGGGGTGCGCTCTTACTACTGAAGGACAGAGACTGAAGCTGAAGCTCCAATGATTTGGCCACCAAATGAGAAGAGAGGACTCCTTGGGAAAGACCGCGATGTTGGGAAAGGCGGAAGGCAAAAGGAGAAGGGGACGGCGGAGAAGGAGATGGTTAGATGGTGTCACGATGAACATGAATTTTGGCAAACTCCGGGAGACAATGGAGGACCGGAGGGCCTGGCGTGCTGTGGTCCACGGGGTCACGAAGAGTCGGACATGACTTAGCGACTGAACAACAACAAAAAACAAAGCACGGCATTGCTATTTGACATAAGCTGCTAACTAAGCAGAGAGTTTTCCGCAAGTCTGAATTCAGCCCAACAGCTCAGATAGTGTATGAATTAATAAAAGCCAAGAAAGCTTCATATTTATATGTCAAAAACATAATCCATAGTGGAGACCTTGCAGTGAGCAGAACCCTGCAGCGAAATGGAAGACATGTATTCAAGAATATCCCTTTGGTATCAATAGAGGGAAATATTTGTAGCTACCAGAGCCAGCCCTGAGATGTTACCTAGTCAGGTAATAAAACGCCTGCGAGAAAACAACCAAGCTCAGAGACCATCAAGGACCCCACAATATTCATTTGTTCTGGATGAATATGATGAAGGCAAGGGATCTCTTGGCAACCTAAGATAGGGATCTACAAACTTGGCAACTTTAAGACGTGTGGACTTCAACTCCCAGAATTCTTGACCCAATATGGCTGGCTGGGGAATTCAGGGGATTGAAGTCCACAAGTCTTAAAGTAGCAACTTTAACTTGGCAACTTTAAGACGTGTGGACTTCAATTCCCAGAATTCCCCAGCCAGCAAGGCTGGCTGGGAAATTCTGGGGATTGAAGTCCACAAATCTTAAAGTTGCCAAGTTTGGAGACCCCTGCCCTAAGACTCAACCTGATGCTCTCCAAGTGATGGAAGAAATCTCGAGGGATAATCCCAGCCAGGCTAGAGAAGGGCGAACTGAGCTATCTCTGTGTTGACAGAGGGGTGGGGAGGAGGGGATGGCGGGAGAGAGAGAGAGAGAGAAAGAGAGAGAAGCCTGGGCAGAAGGAAAGAAGAGAGGGGATCTGAACTGAGCCAGCATTTCTTTCTCTGAGAAGAGAGAAAATGCATCCGGCTGCAGGAATCTGCCTTCCGTGCAAGGAAGGGACGCTGCGTTCCAAACAGATGAGCCATTAATTTTCCGGAGTGTTACTGCTACTGTTGTACCCAGGAGGTGCCAGCAGCTTTTGCAGAAAATAGCACAGCTCTTTTCTCTTCCACTGTCAAGGCATAACAAAGAAGTTTATAAGACGGGAGGCTAGTTCTGTGCTCTTTACTTATAACTCGAGTAGGAGATCCGGAGTCAAACCAATCATAATTGTCCTCCAATTCCAGATGACTGACTCGGACAAAGGTCAGCCTGGAAGGCCCATCCCTGAAGACACCGTGACCAGGCCAGACCCAGTCATGTCCATCTGACTTTTGGCAGTCAGGAATAAATGACATCAAAAGAGGAGATGAATTGGGGGGGGGGTGAGAACGTTATTCCTTGTGAGAAAAATTTGTTTGGTACTCATCGTTTTTTGTACTCATCGCGACCCCCGGAACAATTAACGATGAGGGCTGAGGTACCGCTGTAAATCTACAGGAATTTATTTGGAATGTCTAGCTCAGGGGGTCTTCAAACCTGGCCCTTTTATGACTTGTGGACTTCGACTCCCAGAATTCCTCAGCCAGGCACGCGTGCCTGGCTGAGGAATTCTGGGAGTCGAAGTCCACAAGTCATAAAAGGGCCAGGTTTGAAGACCCCTGGTCTAGCTTAATATTTTGAGTGAAGCCTACCATTCATGGCCCTCGAGAAGAATCCAGAAGTTGTATTTCAGAAGCACATGACATGGATTTTGTAACCTGTTAACTAATGTAGTTACTTTGTATTTTAATTTGACTTATTTTTCTCCCTTTTAAAATGATGTTAAGGCTCATTACAGACTGGAATGTACAAAAACATTTTATCCTCTTGCTCTATGGATTGATTGATAACTTCTAACATTCCTAAACTGAAAGAGGTGGATGAATGGATGGATGGATGGATGGATGGATGGATGGATGGATGGATGGATGGATGGATGGATGGAGACTTATCTCCTGACAAGTAAAAAGTTTGTTAGTGCTAATTGGCGTCTGCTTTGTCTCTTCGTGAGCCCCAAACAACCTTTTTCCTTAAATTTTACGCCCCTTCTGACGTCAGACCTCATTTTAATGAACATGTGTGATATTATGCGATGCAAATATGTAACATGTTTCACTACATGTAACTGACTGACTGGGCCAAGGGGAAGTCACTTCTGTCCTGTCCAATCACCTTGCCTCTTTCATTTTCTTTGCTGTCTTAACTATAAAAGGGAATGTAAGGTGGGTCCCCAGGTTCTCCCTTTTCATAGGGGGGATCCCACTTTATCAGGGTACCCTAGTAAATTATTTTTAAATGATCTTCCGACTCGGTTACTTATTGGGAAAGGTAAACCAAGATAGAATTTAGGGCCAGATTTCACTATCAATTCAAACAACATACTTGGTTAGGCCAAGGAAAGAGCTAGCTGCTAGCAGATGCATCCCCAACTTTGCTTAATTTCAATCTTGGTGAGGTTGCCAAGCCTTGCTAATTATGCAAAGCCAGTCTGGGGGCTGCTTGCTCCAAATAATATCAATTACATTATTTGAAATACATGTGATAGGCTACAGATGTCATCGTGCATTACATTTGAAATTCAAATTCGATATGAAATATGATTTGAAAAAATGAAATTCCGCAGTGAGAAAAGGTTCTATATATAGGCATTAAAAACAAAATGTACAGATATAGAATAGACTAGTAGTAACTGCGAGAGGGATGTAGGAGTCCTAGGGGACAATCACTTAAATATGAGCCAGCAGTGTTTTGCAGCTGCGAAAAACGCCAATGCAATCCCAGGCTGCATTAAGAAAAGGATAGAATCTAGATCAGGGCTTTTCAACCTGTGGTACATTAATGAGTGGCAGGTGGTACGCAGCCCTGCCTAGCCAAGTGTAGTGGGGGAGGGAAAGAGCCAGCGCAGGCAAGGACTTACAGTGAGAGAGTCCTCTGGAGCTGCAGATTTTACTTATGAATGGAGCCATTTGGGGAGGCTGCCTTAGCCGGCAGCCAGTACTTACATTTTTTTTTCTTCCTTAAGTGCGGGCTGGGCTCCTTACTTTCCTTTCTAGCCAATAGCTAATTCTTAAAGGGGAAGTGCCTTTTTAAGCTAGTTCACTCAGCAGCTTGTCTTTTCCGTCTCTGGAGGCCTTTCCTTGTTTGATCAATATATGGAAGAGGGAAAATATGGGGGGGGGTCAAATTCTTCCTTCAGAAGGAGATGGGAATGAGAAAAAGGGAGGCAGGGAAGGGAGGGGAGGGAAGGAAGTCCCGCCTTAGCACTTGGCCACCAGCAGCTCTGCCATTGACTTTGCTTGTCAAAAGGTTGCAGAAGGGGATCACATGACCCTGGGACACTGTGACCATCATAAATATGAATCAGTTGCAGCATCCAAATATAAATCACATGACCCTGGTTGCTGCAATGGTCATAAGTGTGAAAAATGGTCATAAGTCATTTCAGTGCAATTGCAACTTTGAACAGGTTTTTTTTTTGTCACCAAGTTTTTGACACCTTGCTAGGTGGTACTCGAATATTGCCATATCCTAAAAGTGGTACAATCGGTAAAAAGGTTGAAAAGCCCTGATCTAGATCACATGAAGTGTTAGTACCCCTTATTATGCCTTTGTAAGACCAAACTTTGATTTTTGCATTCAGTTTTGGTTGCCACAATATAAAAAAGGTGTTGAGACTCTAGAAAGAGTGCAGAGAAGATCAACAGAGATGATTAGGGACCTGGAGGCTAAAACCTATGAAGAACAGTTGCAGGAATTGGGTATGAAAAAAGGATTAGAGGTGACATAATAGCAGTCTTCAAATATTTGAGGGGCTGCCACAAAGAAGAGGGGGTCAACCTATTCTCCAGAGCACCTGAAGGCAGGACAAGAAGCAATGGATGAAAACTAATCAAGGAGAGAATCAACCTGGAACTAGGGAGTGATTTTCTGTCCAGTGAGAACCATTAATCAGTGGGACAGCTTGTCTCCAGAAGTTGTAGGTGCTCCAACACTGGAGATTTTAAAGAAGAGATTGGACAACCATTTATCTGAAATGGTATAGGATTTCCTGCTTGAGCAGGGGGTTGGACTAGAAGACCTCCAAGGTCCCTTCCAACTCTGTTACTCTGTTATTCTGTTACATTTCCTTAGAATTAAAATCTTTTCTAATGCTTCCAGAAATTCCACAACAAAAAGAGTTTTACTTTTCTTTTTTTTAAGAGAGAAAAAAATTGGGGGGGGGGAAATGAATTTTTTTTTTAAGCACTCCTTATCCCTCTCAAATATTTTGGCCTTTTTGCACCACAGCTTGTGTGTATGATGCATAACGTTGTTCACCAAATCATCATGATATCTGCTGCATTAAATTTAGAAGAGCAGTGGAGATGGCTAATTTTCCCAACAAAATATGAAATGAGTAAGAACTGTAATTTTGCAATAGCTCACGACAATGCTGTGGCTAAAATAGAATTTGATATTCTAATTTTAGGCGTCTTAAAGATACTGGGTTCAGTAAGAGAGTTGCGGAGGCCAAGCTTTCCCCTCTTCTTAATAATTGGGGAAGCGGGATGCTTCTAAATCAGTGACTTATTTTAATACGTAATATATTGCCGGGAAAGGTGGAATGGGAGAGAATAGAATAACCAGCAACATGGTGGACAGGCTCAATTAACGGGGCAATGGGGGGGGGGGGAGCCTGAAAGATGAGATTAGGAACAGACCATTATAGAGAAAATCTATCTCGGTGGTCAATAGGCGTTGACACAAATGTGAATGCACACAATCAATGACAGCCACACAAATCCAAAATACAAGTACAGGTAGTCCTCAGCTTACAACCATTTGTTTAGTGACCGTTCGAAGTTATTCGGAATTTATTTGGAATGGCTAGCTAGCTTAATATTTTGGGTGAACCCTACCATTCATGGCCACTAGAGGACAGCAAAGAGAGACAGAAAATACTTAACACTTTGTTCCACCCCCCCCCCCTAGTGGCCATATAGGTTTTTGCAGCCTAGATTTAGTACAGGTACTCCTTGATTTACAACAGTGGTTTAGTGATCATTCGAAGTTACAACGGCACTGAAAAAAGTCACTTAGGACCGTTTTTCACACCTGCACCCTCCCCGCGGTCACGGGATCAACATTCGGATGCTTGGCAACTGATTCATATTGATGACGGTTGCAGGGTCCCCGAGTCATGTGATCATATTTGCAACCTTCCGACAGGCAAAGTCAATAGCAGAATTCACTTAGCAACCGTATGACGCCTTTTCAGCCAATTGCAGCATTCTGTGATCACGTGATGTGATTGATGACACTTTTTGTCAAAAACCGAGCTTTTCAACTCTTTTCTGGGGGGGGGGAAACAGGCTTGTTTAACAACTGTGGGGTTCACTTAACAACTGCGGCAAAGAAAAGGTTGTAAAATCAACTCAGTCACGTGGATGCCTTGAGTTATAAATTATAAATTGTGATGGGAATTCCAGGCTCTCTTTTTTCTTTCGCTGAGCCTACAAGAAGGTCATGGCAAGTTTCTCATTTTCAGGAACTGATGCTCAAAAAAATGCGGAGACACTTTTTGGCCGATGTTTGGCTGATCTGGCCACCATCCCTGCGCAAACCTACATGGCTAGATGGTGCATTAGAGACCCTTCCGACATGCAAGCAGGGTCTTATCAGAGTCTCTTGTGCACTGGATTCCTAAACAGACGAATCGTTTAATTCACCAAAAACTCTTGCACGTAATAAAATATAGCCCAGCCCCACCATTTTTCAGCCCCAGGGTTATGTAAGCTGTAGGCTGTTCTAAATTTTAAATAATTATCAAAATCCTTTTTTCTGGCCTGGCTTCTCTCTTTCCAAGACCTATTCAGAAGCAATGGAGGAGGTGGCTGGCTTTGTCCCTTGAGCTGGCAGTATCCCACCAGTGAGGAGGGTGAAGTGGCGCCTTCCTTATGAATGCCAACCGGCTGGCATAAAGGAAGGTGGCAGAGGAAATTGTGTTATTTAACTGACCCATATTGCTCAGCCAATTCAGAGACAGGGGCCTTCCTCAATATTTCATAATGAAGTATTACTGAGAGAGAGAGAGAGAGAGAGAGAGAGAGAGAGAGAGAGAGAGAGAGAGAGAGAGAGAGAAGAGCATTAAAAGTTCCCCCAAAGAATTGAACATTTGACTTTGGAAAAGGCGTGAAAGTATTATTAAGGAGGGACTTGCAAAGAAAATTACGCCAGGCTTTTCTTCGCTCAAAGTCGTTTACAGTTAATTCTTTGTGTTAGAGCAAACCTAGAATAGATTTAGGCATTTTACTGGCCTTTTGGCTATCCCTGCCCAGCCCACGTGAGGTCAATCAGAAATTAGAAGTCAAATATAAATTTGATGCAGCGAATCGAAACAGAATAATTCACTGCTTTTTTATAAAGCGATAAAATTAATATTGAGCAGAATTAAGTTCAGCCTAGTGCTTCATCTCTCCATAATAGTTCTAGTTTCTTATGTGGCCCCCCTGGGGAAATTAATTGCCCACCCCTGAGTTAGAGCTACAGGTAAGTCCTCGAGTTACGACCACAATTGAGACTAAAATTTGCTTGTCAGAAGGTCGCAAAAGGTGATCATATGACCCTGGGACACTGCAATGGTCATAAATATGAATTAGTTGCCAAGCGTCTGAATTTTGATCACCTGACAATGGGGATACTGTAAGTGTGAAAATGGTCATAATTCATTTTTTTTTCAGTGCTGTTGTATCTTCGAACGATCACTAAACCACTGCTGTAAGTCAAGGAGTACCTGTACTAAATCTAGGCTGCAAAACCCTATATGACCACTAGGGGGGAACAAAGTATTAAGTATTTTCTGTCTCTCTCTCTGCTGTCCTCTAGTGGCCATGAAGGGTAGGGTTCACCCGAATTGTAAAGCTAGCCATTCTAAATAAATTCCTGTAGATTTTACAGTGCTACTTCGGTCCTCATTGTTAATTGGTTCTGAGGGTCACGGTGAGTATCAAAAATGATGAGTACCAAGCAAATTTTTCCCATAAGGAATAATGCAGTGAGTCACAAGGCAGCCCACACCGACAACTTCTAGTTTGTGCATTGAATACCAAAGAAACATTGAGAACCGGAACAATTTGTTTTGCGTCAAAATGCATTGAGTACCAAATTCAACGAGTTGCAAAGCAGTCGAGTACCCAAGTACTACTGTAATTGTTATTATTTATTTGTTCCTAAGATATGTATGCTGCCTCAGTCAGGCAAGTCTACGTGGCTTGCAAGGCTAATAAAACATCCTGGGGCATCCTCAAATATGGTCCAAAAAGTCAGGATGTCAGCTGCAGCCACACAATCAAAGCCCCACTTCCTTTTTAGCGAAAGACAAAAATCTTGCTTGTGGCTTTCATCTTGATTTATTTTATTTTTTTTTTGCCTTCCGAGCAGATGCCACTGAAAACATACAACAGAAATAAAAAGCAATGCAATTTTTACAGCTGTAACACGTACTCCAAATAACTCATGAAAGCATAGTAAATTCTAGCACCAGATATCCCCTAGATATCTAACACCACAACTCTTAAGTCCCAAAACTGCGTAGATAACATGATTTATTTATTTTATTTTTTTTTAAAAAAACAAAACCCTTTGTAAAGTTTAATAACAAGGATGCTCTCCCCTGAATTCTAACCACGATCCAACCAATTTCTCCTGGAAAAGCAACTCTCACGGTTCCTAGCCTGCTTCCTGTCGAAGCTGCAGGTGAAACCTGCTTTAGTGTGATGTCTGAATTCAGCCACAATCCACCACTCACAATGGCCCCAAGGCTGAATCGATTGATTTAGTTTGACTGTTCTCCGTCAATACAAAGAGTTTTTTTTCCGCTTGCTGAACTGAAGTGTTTTTCATCCGTCCTTGAGCCGGTCCAAACCTACCTCAGCATGAAATGAGCTACAGTCCCTATATTTACAACAGTTGGAAGTTACGACGGCACTGAAAAAAGTGACTTATGACCGCTTTTCACAATTACGACCATTGCAGGATCCCCATGGTCACGTGATCAAAATTGCAGGTGTTCCGAGTAAGGCTGCCTTTTGCAATTGACTGATGGTCAGTTTGTCAATGATGATGGTGTTCAAGGGCTGCTCCAGTTATTCTGGGATTGCACCCAAGGCACCTATTATTACAGATTGATGATCATCATTGAGCCCAACATTTCTCTGGCTAAAGAAGACAATTGTTAAGTGAATTTTGCCCCTTTTTACGACCTTTCTTGAAACCGTTGCTAAGTGGACCACTGCACTTGTTAAGTTAGTGGCATGGTTGTAAAAGCACCACATGGCTTCCCATTGGCTTGGCTTGTCAGCAGGTCACAAAAAGGGGATCACATGACCCATAGGGTACTGCAGCCATCATAGATATGAGCCGGTTGCCAAGCACCCGAATTTTGATCACGTGACCCTGGGGATGCGGCAACAGTCGTAAGTCTGAAAAAAAAGTCATAAATCACATTTTCAAGGCTGTTGTAACTTTGAATGGTCATTAAAAAAAATGCTTATAAGTTGAGGATTTTCTGTATTGGTACTAACTTTGCTTTCATTTGCCACTGTCATTCTATTTCTATTTCTATTGTTATTATTCATAGTGCTGTAAGTTAAAGTAGTATTTATTAAATTATTTTGATATAATACATTTTGGGGGGGTTTCTGAAACTTCATGAAGGCATTTGGTGAGCTGAAGAGTAGAATAGAGTAGAAAAGGATGGAATAGAAAAGAGTAGTGTAGAGTACAGAATAGAATAGAATAGAATAAAATAGAATAGAATAGAATAGAATAGAATAGAATAGAATAGAATAGAATAGAATAGAATAGAATAGAATAGAGTAGAGTAGAGTAGAGTAGAGTAGAGTAGAGTAGAGTAGAGTAGAGTAGAGTAGAGTAGAGTACAAAATAGAATGGAATGGAATGGAATAGAATAGAATAGAATAGAATAGAATAGAATAGAATAGAATAGAATAGAATAGAATAGAATAGAATAGAATAGAATAGAATAGAATAGAATAGAATAGAATAGAATAGAATAGAATAGAATAGAATAGAATAGAATGGAATGGAATGGAATGGAATGGAATGGAGTAGAGTAGAGTAGAGTAGAGTAGAGTAGAGTAGAGTAGAGTAGAGTAGAGTAGAGTAGAGTAGAGTAGAGTAGAGTAGAGTAGAGTAGAGTAGAGTAGAGTAGAGTACAAAATAGAATGGAATGGAATGGAATGGAATAGAATAGAATAGAATAGAAAAGAATAGAATAGAATAGAATAGAATAGAATAGAATAGAATAGAATAGAATAGAATAGAATAGAATAGAATAGAATAGAATAGAATAGAATAGAATAGAATAGAATAGAATATTCTTTATTGGCCAAGTATTATTGGACACACAAGGAATTTGTCTCTGGTGCATCAGCTCTGAGTGTGCATACAAACAACAAAGTGATAAATCATAAATCATAAGATGCGATCATAAATCATAATATACAAATAACAAAGTGGTCAATCATAATGAAAGATGAGAAGGTAATAGCAATACTTTAGTTTGCTAGAGTTTGGGGGCCCCGACTGTAGATTTCCTTTCTGGTTTCAACTTGGAGGCCTCACCCTAGGAACAAGGCCCTTCTGCACAGCCTCCCAAACCCCAAAGAAACTGGAAATCTTCTATTTAAGGGGGAGAGGGGAAGATCGGAGCACGCTCAATTCCAGTGAAAGTCACCACGGGCCCACCCGATTCCTGCCCCCGCTGCAGAGGGTGCTCTATGCAGAGACTCTTAAAGGATGGAAAGGAGTGTTTTAATTCCCCTGAGTTCAAAAGGCTGAAAGGCCTTTTGAAATCCCCCCCCCCCCGTTGGGAAATGGAGACCCCAGCAGGTTTTCTACAGAGTGGCTTTTGATTTCCTTTGATAGGCAGAAGAACTTGCCCTTTAGAAGCCGCAAGAAGCCAAACTGGCTCAAGAACAGGCAACCAGGATGACGCTGCAGGGTGGAAGTCGGCTTTCCCAGCGACTTTGGGACGTGTGAAAGCCGCCCACCTGGGTTCCCACAACATCTTTAACTAAGCCAGATAATGAATCAGGAGGTCCACCCAGGGTGGGTTTTTAACGTGGCTTTGAGTGTTGTGAGAATCCAATCCCCTCAATTAGCTTGTGGTGCATTATATGTGGTGTACACCCAGGAAAACGGGCTAGCTCAGAAACAATTTAAATGGGTTGTGTGAATGCAGCTGCTCAGAATAAAAGGCTCTGCTTGCACAGTCTTGGGGATAGATAGCTTAACGAGTCCAAGATCTAAGGGAGAGCCCATTGGGGAGAAGGTTGCTACAATCTGACTTCTAATTCTGACTTAGCTTTTTCTTACCCCTAATTTCCAAAGCTGTATGTTGTCCCCTTCTTATTCTCTATTGGGGTGTCCATGGGGTATAGTCAAAAAGTCAAGATGGGGGTCACCAGGCAGCTTTGGACTTTTTTTGGCCATATTTTGAAGAAAACCCCCCCCCTTGTTCTCTGCCTTCCTAGTGAAAAACTTCTCAACTTCTGGTTGATTGTCCTCACTGTCAGGAATTTTCTCCTTAATTCCAGGTTGCTTCTGTCTTTGATCAGCTGCCAACCATTGTTTCTCGTCCTTCCCGCTGGTGCTCTGGTGAACAACGTGACCCCCTCTGCCTTGTGGCAGCCCCTCAAGTACTGGAACACCGCTATCATGTCTCCCCTATTTCTTCTTCTCTTTAGACTAGCCAAACCCAAGTCCCGCAGCCGTTCTTCGTATGTATGCCCTGACTTCAGGGGACTGGGGTTACTTTAGGATCAGGGGACCTCATTGGTGCACCTGCTGGCTTCCCGTTGATTCAGTCTCCATGAAGGAACCAAATGTTCACTCAGCCAGAGAGAGGGCAGGCCTAATGCAGCCACATTGTTTAACAAACAATGCCTATCTCTGCCTTGGGTCTAGGACAGGGGTGGGGAACCTTGGCTCTTTTATGACTTGTGGACTTCAACTCCCAGAATTCCTGAGCCGGCATGGCTCAGCTGGGAAACCTCTCCCTTTCCCCTCAGCATAGCTGGCTCAGGAATTCTGGGAGTTGAAGTCCACGAGTCATAAAAGAGCCAAGGTTCCCCACCCCTGGGCTAAGTCAGGGGGGTTGGACATGGTGTAGGCCAGGTGTCCTGGGTGCCTAGGAACCCTTGAGTGAATCACAATTTCCAGCATTCTTCACCATTGACCAGAATAACAGAACAACAGGGTTGGAAGGGACCTTGGAGGTCTTCTAGTCCAACCCCATGCTCAAGCAGGAGACCCTATATACCAAGACCTGGAGACCCTATATTAGCTGGAGATGTATCTCAGGAACATCTGGAGCACCTAGATCCTCCTGGCCTGCTGTAAAAGCTGAGGCTATTTTCCAGATTCTGCTGCTTGAAGAAATGCAAGAAAAGAACAGGTTTCCAGGGACAGGTAATCCTCAACTTTCAACCATTCGTTTAGTGACTGTTCAAAGTTACAACAGCCCTGAAAAAAAAGTGGGTCATATTTATGACGGTTGCAGTGTCCTGGGGACGCAATCGCCTTTTAAGACCTTCTGACAAGCAAAGTCACTTTTTTCAGTGCTGTTGTAACTTTGAACGGTCACAAAGCAAACGGTTGTAAATCGAGGACTCCCTGTAGCTAGAAATTGTCTCCCTCTAGCCACCAATCGGGGTTGCAAGAATTCCGATCACTGCTAAATGGCAGCAGAAATTTCTCGATATCTAGTTGTGATTCAGATTTGTCTGCCCAGTCGGGAGCCCTGGAACAATTAGTCCAGAATTTAATTTTGGCAAGCATCCTTTTGACACTTAATTGGGATTTTTTTTTCCGTTTACTTCTTATCAATCATGGCTGGGCCTTTGGTGGTGAAGGAATAACTTCTCTTAATTGCCTCGAGGCTGTGTTTCTGTTTTAGAGTAGAAAGTAATTCTGTTTTTCTCTCTTTTCTCTCCAAAGAAGTAAAAGAAATTCTTCCCAATTGAACCGAAGAAAGAAAGAAAGAAAGAAAGAAATTGAGAAGATCCAGGGAGATTATTGACTGCACAAATAAGAAGCTGTTTGTTACTTCCACATTAGATGTATTATCCCTGGGTGATTCTAATCGTGCAGCATGCTTAACCTGATTTTTGCATTTATTCCTTTTTTTCTGGGATTTCGCACAATACGCTGAATAATGGCAACCACGACAGCCAACCTTGCTTAGCCAATTATACAAATGAAGCTGCTCCATCTTGACCCGATCTCATTAGGCATATTATGTGAACACAGGCAGGGAAGCAGGTAACAGGCAGGACTAGAAAGGGGAATGTTTTAATTAAAGGCACAGAAACCCCTGCAAAGCTTTCACGGCTGCCCACCTCACAATGCAATGGCTTTTGATTATTCCATCCTCGCCAAACGTCTCCATCCTGAGATATTTATATTCCGGCAGGACAATATTGAAAGCGTTTGATTGTTCAGACCCGATGCCTGCATTGTTTGGATCCTCGCTGACAAGCAAAGCAAAAAAAAAAAAAAAGGAGCCAATCCAGAACAAAGCTTTTACTATCAACCAAGCAACTTCAACGTTCACGGAGACAGAGGACATGTTATATAGAAGATGAGCAGGCGAAGCTAATGCATTCGGACAGAGTGCCCTGGAAGGCAAAGCCTTCCCTTGTCCTGATTGTCAGCAACCAGTCAAGATGCCATCAACTGGGGGCTTATGGCGCTTCGGCCTCGGAGAAAGCCAGTCCCAAGAGATAAAAATAGAAGTCACCCCTCCCCACCTTGATGCCACATCTTCAGTTAGGAGCCAAGAACTTTGCCAGCTTGCCTGAGGATCCCTTTTGGCTGTCCAACTATTGGGCCAAAAAGGAGAAGAACACGCCCTGTTGCAAACCCAGCATCTCCACCCAGAATGGATTTGCAAAAATCCAACCGAGCTTTGATGGGTTTTGTGGATGACCAGGTGGGCCTGGGCTGGATGGAATCATGATCTGGACTCAGGATGTTGGCTTCGTACATCGCTAATTTTGGTCCGCCATTCAAAGCAACGGTTCCACCAAACAAAACATCAAGCGTGACTCCAACTGAGAAGAACCAGGCTAGAATCTAGGACAGGGGTGCCAACTTTACGACCTGTGGACTTCAACTCCCAGGATTTCTGAGCCAGCCGCACTAGCTTAGGAATTCTGGGAGTTGAAGTTGCCATAGTTACCCAGCTCTGATCTAGCAGCTCTCGTTCCCAACACTGCCAAGCCCATTTGCTCTGGAAAGCCCAGTGAAATTGTCCTACAGTTATTAATGTGTTGCACTGAAAGATTATTTAGTGCTAATAAATCTGCTCATCAAGGGAACCAGATACTTTGGGCTTCAGCAGAGGATAGCGGTCAGCAATTTTTGTCTGTTATTTTCCCCCAAAATAAAAGGATGCATGTCGATGGGGTGGGTGAGAAGAATGTCCCTATGAAAAAGAAATACATATGTCCCACAAGACAGAATATAGAATAACAGAGTTGGAAGGGATTTTGGAGGTCTTCTAGTCCAACCCCCTGGTCAGGCAGCAGACCCTAAACTATTCCAGACAAATGGCTCTCCAATCTCTTCTTAAAAGGCTCCAGTGATGGAGCACGGGACAACGTCTGACGGCAAGCCATTCCACTGGTTAATTTTTTTTTTCTCACAATTCCTCCTTAGTTCTAGGTTGCTTCTCTCCTTGGTTAGTTTCCACCCGTTGCTTCTTGTCCTGCCTTCGGGTGCTTTGAAGAATAGCTTGACTCCCTCTTCTTTGTGGCAACCCCTGAGATATTGGAAGACTGCTATCATGTCACCCCCTAATCCACACATTACAAAACGCCAAAAGCTTCTGGACCAGGAAATCCGAGCTGCAGGATCTTCTTCCACTCCACCAGCTCTCTGAGGAGCATAACAGGCTTCTCACTCCCCCTGCCCATCTGTCTCAAGATTTCTGTCCTAAAATGAGCCTGGAAAGGCTACAGACACCGTGCTTCTTTCCAAGCGCTTTGAGAAAGCAAGCCAGTTTCCTTGCTAAGTGTTTCAGCAAGTTTCTAGCTCTCATGCCGGAGCTGGCCGAAATCCTCTCTCGCCCTGCCAATATTATTTCCTGCAACGAAGCAGGCAACTGTTTCCTGTGCTGGCACAAAATGAGCATGTTTTCCCTGCTTTAATTTCTGATTTGGAAAAGAAACAAGACAGGGTGGATTCCATTTTATATAAAAAAAAAACACAGAGAGAAAATATTAAGGCCCGTTTGAGTTTTTCACGGTGCTGACCGAACCAACTTACAAGCAAGGTTTTTCATTTCATTGTCCCGGTCGAGAACGTGCTAGCATATAGAAAATGCATCTTTGGCAATCATCTTACAGAATAAATCCTCCTGAAGACATTTAATCCTTATTACAGCATCAGAGATCCGGGCTTATAGCCCAATCCTGTATTTATTACGAAGTAAAAATCTGCTAGATTCAGTTATGCTTCCCCGCCAATTAAGCATGCACAGATCTGCTGACTTCGGTTGCAATCCGAAGCATTTTTACTAGGAAGTAAACACGGGGGGAATTCAGCCGTGTGCATTTTTCTGATTAAGCCAACATAGCGTGGGGTTTCAAACTGAAAAGTCGCTGCTTGGAAATGTGCCTCTGGTGTACGTTCAATAGCAAACATTCGGTATTATGTTCTTATAAAATGCTTAACCAAGACGGTTATGGACCTGGTGACTGCATTCTCACAAAAGCTTGGTTAGATTTGGGGGGTTTAATATGTTGTGTGAACTCAACTTGCCCTGATACTCTGTCAGGGCATTGTGCAGATGGGTTAATTCCTTAACCAGGGTAAGATATTAAATGAATATAGTTTATATCCTCCCCAGGATGTCACCCTCATTGCCTTCAGCTGATCTAAACGATGATAAGCTATATTAGGAATCTTAATATATAAAATGCATTCATTAATGTATATAAAATACATTCCGGACAAGCAACTCACTCAAACGGCCTCGTGTCATTTAAATATTGAGCACTTCCTGCTGAAGACGAGACAACAAAATTCCAAATCTATTTTAAAACATTTCAAAAAAAAAAAATCTGGAACTTATTTATATTCTACTTTCACTCATTCGAACACACAACCCAATGAATTGGAAGCAATTAAAATTAATTAACAATAAAAAAAATCAAGGAATAAACAAAACATCCCATTTCGGCGCAAAAGTCAGTTTGAAAATCAAAAGTCTGATTCAGGGGTCTTCAAACTTGGCCCTTTTATGACTTGTGGACTTCAACTCCCAGAATTCCTCAGCCAGGCAAGAATTCTGGGAGTTGAAGTCCACAAGTCATAAATGGGCCAAGTTTGAAGACCCCTGGTCTGATTAAAGTCCGGCAGAAAGTCATTGTGAAAATTAAGCTTGTTTCCTTTGGCAAGGAGTTCCACAGGCTCTTGAAGATGGGAAGAGAGAAAGAATACAGGCAAGTCCTCGACTTACAACAGCTTGTTTAGTGTCCGTTCAAAGTTACAACGGCACTGAAAAAAGTGTACTTATGACCGTCTTTCACACAACTGTTGCAGCACCCCCAGGGTCACGTGATCAGTACTGAAACACTGGGCAACTGACTCACATTTATGACGGTTGCGGTGTCCCAGGGTCACGTGATAACTTTTGCGACCTTCTGATAAGCAAAGTCAACGGAGAAGCTACAGGGTAGGCAACCTCGGCTCTTTTATGACTCATGGACTTCAACTCCCAGAATTCCTGAGTCAGTCCATGAGTCATAAAAGAGCCGAGGTTGCCCACCAACCTTCTCACTAATTAACAACTGCAGTGATTGACTTAACAACAGTGGCAAGGAAGGTCATAAAATGGGGCAAAACCTACTGAACAACTGTCTTTTTTAGCAGAGGAAATTTTGGACTCCTCCAGGGTGATCATAAGCGGAGGACTACCTGGAGTTTCAAAGGTTGATAAGGGTGAATTATTATTATTATTTGTTTCAATTGCCTTATCCACATTTCTTGGACTTCACTTTTACCAATATGCGCAGGAGTTTTTCTTAAATCTTTCAAAGGGAGCATTGGCGGAGATTATGCCCTACTGGGCATCACAATGTGCTTTTATTTTGTCTGGCACCGACAGGCCACTTACAAAAGGGAGGATGTTGGGGTCTACGGCTTCATTTCGAGATCCCTGTCCGTGGGATGTTCAGAAATCCGAAATCTCTCTACAGGTTGTAAGCTTCTCTGCTGATTTCCAGCAGGATTGCTCCGAGGACCAGCTCGAGAGCAGAGATGAGAGGGAAGGAAGAGAGAACCACGGATGGAGGTGCCGTTAGGATAGTCCTTGATTCTGGGATCTGGAAGTTATAGCGACCGAGGCTGAAGCTACGAGGAGAAGAGAAATAAATTCTCAGCCTTTGGAGTACCAAAGGACGAGACAGTCCGTAGGAGGCTGTAGGGTCCAAGGTTGAATTCCTTGCTTAAAAAGGGAACCAAACGGATGAAACGGAAGTAGTCTATGTTCAGGTAGTTCCTCGACGTACGACCACAATTGAGCCCAAAATTTATGTTGCCAAGCAAGACGTGAAGCGAGCTTTGCCCCGTTTTATGACCTTTCTTGCCACAGTCGCTAAGTGAATCACAGCAGCTGTTAGTAACAGGGTTGGTAAGTGAATCTGGCTTCCCCATTGGCCTTGTCAGAAAGTTCGCAAAAGGTGATCACAGGATCCCAACGGTCATAAATACGAGTCAGTTGCCAAGCATCTGGTTTTGATCACCTGACCACGGGCACGCTGCAATGGTTGTAAGTGTGACAAACAGTCACAAGTCACTTTATTTCAGTGCTGTTGTAACTTTGAACGGTCACTAAACAAATGGTTATAAGTCAAGGACTACCAGTAGCCTAATCTTTCTTACTTTCCTCCCTGCCTGCCTTCCTATTTGATACACGAAGAAAAACACACACAGATAGATAGATAGATAGATAGATAGATAGATAGATAGATAGATAGATAGATAGATAGATAGATAGATAGATAGATAGATAGATAGATAGATAGATAGATAGATAGATAGATAGATAGATAGATAGAGATGGATGGATAGATAGATAGATAGATAGATAGATAGATAGATAGATAGATAGATAGATAGATAGATAGATAGATAGATAGATAGATAGATAGATAGATAGATAGATAGATAGATAGATAAAGATAGACAGGCAGACAGATAGCTAGATAGCTAGATAGCTAGATAGCTAGATAGCTAGATAGCTAGATAGCTAGATAGCTAGATAGCTAGATAGCTAGATAGCTAGATAGCTAGATAGATAGCTAGATAGCTAGATAGATAGATAGATAGCTAGATAGCTAGATAGCTAGATAGCTAGATAGCTAGATAGCTAGATAGCTAGATAGCTAGATAGCTAGATAGCTAGATAGCTAGATAGCTAGATAGCTAGATAGCTAGATAGCTAGATAGCTAGATAGATAGCTAGATAGATAGATAGATAGATAGATAGATAGATAGATAGATAGATAGATAGATAGATAGATAGATAGATAGACAGACAGACAGATGTGTGTGTATGTATATATATATATATATAAAGAGAGAGAGAGATGATAGAGGATAGAGGATAGAGGATAGATGATAGAGGAGGGATGGATAGAGATAGATAGATAGATATGGATGAATAGATAGATAGATAGATAGATAGATAGATAGATAGATAGATAGATAGATAGATAGATAGATAGATAGATAGATAGATAGATAGATAGATAGATAGATAGATATGGATGAATAGATAGATAGATAGATAGATAGATAGATAGATAGATAGATAGATAGATAGATAGATAGATAGATAGATAGATAGATAGATAGATAGATAGATAGATAGATAGACGAGAGAGACAGAGAGAGAAAGAGAGAGAGAGAGAGAGAGCATTAAATATAATTTGGGTGTGCTTTTTGTGTTTTTGCTTATTGGAGAATTTTTTGCTTTTTTTTTAAAAGCAGATTTTCTTTGTTTTCTATAGTTTCTCGTTTTCTGTTTCTTTGTTATTTCCTCTTTATGTAGTTTAGTACAGAGGAGAGGTCTGTTGCCTTCACCATATTTTTTCCCATATATAATAAGTTAGGTTTCTTCTTTAAAGAACTGTACAGATAAATGAATTGCCACATAACTCTCTTGGTATAGTTATGGCTATTCCATTTTTCTATTTGGCTATTACTTTTAATATTTAAAAGCAATAACTAGCGTCTTTCAAGAAATGTCAACTGCAGTGTTTTTAAAGTTTAAAGAAGGAGAAATAATAATAGTTAATCATAGCCCTGGTTTGAACGGGTCTTGCTCTTTCCATAACTTGATTGCTTGGCATGAGTACTTCGAACCAAATTGCAAAAAATTAAAAAAAGAAGAGAGATTCCAAAGGATCTTTGCATAAAACTGGTATTTATCCATGCAGATAAATAACTCAGTTCCAGTGCATTGCCTCAGTTCTGCTTTTCCCAATCCTCCAGTAGGGACTACAATTCCCAGAGACCTTTGCCTGTTTGAAGTCCCGTCCTTTCTCACCCAGAACAAGTTCATATGCAGAAGGGAGGGTGTTGACAAGAGTACATTACCATCCAATAGAGTGATGTAGCTACACAGGTCTCATATAGGTAGTCCTCTACTTACGACCGATGGTTTAACAAAGGTTTGAAGATATGACAGCACTGAAAAAGGTGACCGATGACCAGTCCTCACACAACCCTTTCAGCATCCCCATTGTCACATGATCACAATTCGGGCACTTGGCAACTGCTATATTTTTACAACGGTTGCAGTATCACTCATCTCAACATGCCCAGGGTGCATATGGAAGTTGTTATGGTATCCACCACCTCACAGAAGAAGGATGAGAAGCGCTTGCAAATTTAAAAAAAAATGGTCTGGAATGAGAGAGATTTACAGACTAGGTGTAGTTGTCTATCCTTCTAAGATTGACCACAGAGATACTCCGGACGTAAGGGTAAAACATGGACCATAAGAAAGGCTGAGCGCAAAAGAATTGAGGCCTTTGAACTATGGTGCTGGAGAAGACTCCTGTGAGTCCCCTGGACTGCAAGGCGATCAAACCGGTCAGTCCTAGAGGAGATCAACCCCGACTACTCTTTAGAAGGCCAGATCCTGAAGTTGAAACTCAAGTACTTTGGCCACCTAATGAGAAGGAAGGACTCACTGGAGAAGAGCCTGATGCTGGGAACGATGGAGGGCAATAGAAGAAGGGGACGACAGAGAATGAGGTGGCTGGATGGAGTCACTGAAGCAGCAGGCGTGAGCTTAAATGGACTCCAGAAGATGGTAGAGGACAGGAAGGCCTGGAGGAACGTTGTCCATGGGGTCGCGATGGGTCGGACACGACTTCGCAACTAACAACAACAACAAAGGGTAAAACAAGTTGGAAATTGATAGAAGGGAATATTTGTTGCTCAGGGTTGAACTGTGGGGTCTTGGGTGCTCTCTAAGCTTGGTCGTTTTCTTGCAGACGTTTTATTACCCAACTAGGTAACATCATCAGTACTGGTGATATTACCTAGTTTGTTAATGAAACAGCTGCAAGAAAACATCCAAACTCAGAGAGCACCAAGGATCCCTGCACAGCATTGGGAATCTTTTTTCCTGAGTATCAAAACATAAGAGCCATGAAATGCTCAAGCTGAGCATTTGATGGCTACAAAGACTGACTAGATTTCTGTGGACGTTCACATGTAGGGCCTGAGATTGGTCATCCTAGGAACCTTCGTTTAGTGCAGGGCTCTTCAAACTTGGCCCTTTTATGACTTGTGGACTTCAACTCCCAGAATTCCTCAACCAGGCACGCTGGCTGAGGAATTCTGGGAGTTGAAGTCCACAAGTCATAAAAGGGCCAAGTTTGAAGAGCCCTGGTTTAGAGGCACACCATTTCTGATACTATCTCCGATACCTTAAGTAGCTATCTTGACTAGCAGCTATTAACAGTCATCTCTATGAATCATGCATCTTGGGTTTGTCTAGTCTAGGGAAAAGGACTAGGAGTGACATGATAGCAGTCTTCCAATATCTCAGGGGTTGCCACAAAGAAGAGGGAGTCAAGCTATTCTCCAAAGCACCTGAAAGCAGGACAAGAAGCAACGGATGGAAACTAACCAAGGAGAGAAGCAACCTAGAATTAAGGAGAAATTTCCTAACAGTTAGAACAATTAATCAGTGGAACAACCTGCCTCCAGAAGCTGTGAATGCTCCAACACTGGAGGTTTTTAAGAAGAGACTGGACAAGAGCCACTTGTCTGGAATGATAATAAGGGTCTTCTTCTTGGGCAAGGGGTTGGATTAGAAGACCCCCAAAGTCCCTTCCAACTATGTTATTCTGAAATTTCTGAAATCTCAGTTGCCATTTACTGTGCCTTGTAGTTGTAAATTCCATCGTTTGGTTTCATTTTTACGTGAAGAAAATTGCCCTTTGGTCTGTTCCCATTCTCCCGCCTTAGTTTGAGGGGGAGAACACAGAGATTTGGGGGGAAATCGCTGAGACAGTTGATATTCTGAAGAAATAGCATAAAGGAGGGGGATAGGAGAATGTAGATAAGCATGGTGATGTCAAGCAGAAGGAACTTCCTGAAGGGGAAGAGAAACCCTTGACCAACAGACAAACATGCCAATTGTTGTTGTTGTTAGTTGCGAAGTCATGTCCGACCCATCGCGACCCCATGGACAATGTTCCTCCAGGCCTTCCTGCCCTCTGCCAACTTCTGGAGTCCATTTAAGCTCACGCCTGCTGCTTCAGTGACTCCATCCAGCCACCTCATTCTCTGTCGTCCCCTTCTTCTCTTGCCCTCAATCTTCCCCAGCATCAGGCTCTTCTACTGCAAAGAGACCAGTTCTGAAGCTTAAACCACGATGGTGGTATTTTAGCCCACGGGGACAGATAACTAGGCAGCACAGATGAACGCTATTTTACCAGCGTTACCACAATGGATCCAGAGTAGGGTGTTTTTCCCCCTAGAATTAAATGGACGTGCTGCAGACCCATCTCCTGATTACTGGATGCACCCATTTTATGGATACAGACACAGCACTGATCTTTGGGCAGTCTAGGTCTGCAGAAGCCATTGACTCTCTCATCCTTCTCCAGGTTGAAATTAACCTTGCACTGTAAGCCTGGTGGGTTTTGAAGAACGATGTGCGTATGCTTGCACATCAGGATAAGCAGGCAAGTGCGGCGTGTTTTGTGGATGCAGCCTGATCAACCTCATCACGTGAAGGTTGCCATCGATGACCAATAAGCAAGGTATGAAAACAATCCGTGCCTTTTCCTGGATCAACCACTGATCTGGGTTTGGATCATTTGAGCACGCTGCAAAGGGCATGTGCACAAATGAATCCATGAGAGAGGAAAAACTGGGAGGGAGGGGTTTTTCCCCCCCCCTTTCAAATGAGGAACATTGAGGGAGGGCAAGGAGGAGAGCCTTATATATGACTGTTGTTGAGTTCAATCAAGTTATTATTACCAAGATCACCGTCTTTCTCTTTTACACAAAACCTGCTTCCCTATTAAAATCTTGCACGCTTTCAGCTTTTCCATTTTCAGCTCTTCTCTGAAACCCTCGTCACCAAATTCTTTTAAGCCCTCTTTGCTGCCCACCCCCCTCAGTTTTGGAATTCCATCCCTAAGAAGAGATTTGTTCAGCAAGTCAATATTCCCCCCCCCCCCTGTTTTTAATGCCAGATGAAGATCTCTGGGTCTTAGGCCGATTTTTGTTATTGTTGTTTTGTTACAGTATTAATTACATCAGGATTGTCCAATCTGCCTGTATGTTGGGGTTCTTGATGTCTTCTGTAAGCGGCGCTAAGAAGGCTCGGCGGGTTTGAAGAACGGGATATTAAAGTGTAAGTAAATACTCCTATACGGTGTACTGTATGCAATGATCTACGTTACAGGTTTCCTTCTTCACCTTCCGGGCAAACTTTCTGCAGCTGTTTCTAGGACTCTACTCTGCTCATTCTACACTCTCCAACAGTGTAGAGTTACTCCAAGTAACTCAGAGGTAACTCCTGAGAGAAAAGAACCAATTGTTCTCAGTTCCAAAGCAGCCAGAGAAGGAGGCTGGTGTCTAACCATTTATAAGGGATACGCCAATAAGGAATTGTATATAATACTTCCAATTGGCATGGAACAGCTACTCTCTTCGCCAGACCGTGCCAAAATTAGAGGGGGACCCTTTTGGGAGGTTTACTCATAACATACACCCATCTTGCAAAGCCAGCCTCTTCTTTTGCATGCCATTATTTTCACTTGCCCTGCTGGGTTGGGAGAAGAATCCGCTACGTCCACCCAGCTCTCATGTGCGTACCCACAAAATACCCACTCTAAAGCTAGGACCTCAACTCAGCTCAGTACGGTTCAAGGCCTCACTTCTTCCTTCCTTTTTGCACCCCGGAGTAGAAAATACAATTTGTGAACCTGGCTAATCGGCTGGGGTTCTCCGCCCCACCCCCCACTCCTGTCGCCTTTTTCTGCTTCTGGGATGGCAATTGATATTGGGGCGACGTGGGGGGGTGGCGGCGGGAGAGACTGAAGGTCTGCTAAGGAGAACGGTTCCTTGGCAACGGCGAGTCTGCCCTCGCATGCTAATTGCGCCGGGCTTCGGCCGTAGTTGGCGACGCCGGGCGAGGCGGGAGGGCGGAGAGCGAGAACGCGAAGGAAGAGAACACAACCTGCGAACTGCTGGAGAGCTGCGGGGCCAGGCAGTCCCGCGAAAGCCAACTGTGCAACTGTCACTGACCGAGAGCTGCGATGCCCACGCCAGGAGGACCTGCCACGCCAGCAGGAAGCAGGAAACCTAACTGGGCTCGGCTGAGCGCATCCCGCCCACACACACACACACACACACACACACACACAAAGATTTCCCCCCCCCCCCTCAGGTCGTTCAGGTTCCTTGCTACCACCTCCTCCTCCCCCTCCACCCCACCCCCACCCTCCAGGGAGCACCCAGCATCTTCACCCGTCCATAGGGTGCCTGGTCCTGGTCCAGGGGAAATGCAGCCCCCTTCCTCCCCACCCCCACCCCCCACTTTCCCACAACAATGAAGACGGTCTTACCGATGGGGGTTTTGGAGCCAATACAGCCCATAATCGACGGGGGCAATTTAGGATGGCGGTAAACCGTTGCTCCAGACCGCAAACATTGCCACAATCCCTCATGGGCCGGCAACTGGTAGGCAAACCGGGAGCCGGTGGATGAGCAGAGGAGTCCCTCTTCCTGGGCTGGAGCTGGCGGTTGCCGCGAATGCCGGAGAGGTAGGTTGGGAAAACACAGGAGCGCGCGCGCGCGTGCGCGCACTTTCACAAACACACACACAGAGAGAGACACACACACAACCGCCAGCCTCCAGGAAGCGCGCTGGCTGGCTGTCTCCTCCCCGCTTCGGTTTCTGCCCCCTTCGCCAAGCTGGCGTCTCGGGGACTTTGGGGCTGAGCCGCCTGCACGTTCGCCCACGTCACTGCTGCCAGCGCGAGTGGCGGGGTGGGGTGGGGTCTGGTGGGAGGGAGGGAGGGAGGGAGGGAGGAGAGGACAGGCGGGTTGGTGGACGGCCGAAACGGCGCCCTCGCTTCAGCACCTTGGACAGCGGCAAGCGCACATGCCGGTTTGCTTTCAGCACCTTGGCCAGCGCCGCTGGCCCTGCAAACCGCGCTGTGTGGGATCGCCGGTTCGTGAGCAAATTCCCGTTTCGTGTGAGTGACGGCTCGGATGCGGTTGGGGAAAGCTTAACCAAGCCTCAGCTTTGAGTGCCCGTGGCTCCTGCAAGTGGCTTTGAAAGGCTTTGATCCTCCCTCCCTCCCTCCCCCATTCGCATCTTCTGCTCTGCCACTCCCCCGATTCATTCCTCAGCTTAATGAAACTGAGTTAACGACCCTAGAGGGGAAGGTGCTAGTCCCACAAGAAGACATTAGAGCTGTGCAACAGACATGGCAACCTTTCCCTCCAACTGATATCTCTTTCTTTTTCTGACGCTCTTTTTCCAAAGAGCGTCAGGGTTTGAGGGTTTTCCCCGAGGCGTCTAGAACTCCCGTGTCAAGTGGAGACAAGACCTGTTTTATTATTGCAATTCATAACAACGCATGCTTTCGTGCCTCTTCTAAAGTAGGAAATACTTGGATGGGGGTGTGTAGGAAGTAGCACACATTCTTCTTGTGGTGGCTTTTTACTTATTTATACCAGCCTAGTAATTGGGCTGGAAAGTCATCCCCATTCTCTCCTCCTCGCTCCCGCATCTTATGCAACACTTGAATCAATTTATCAGAAGCTGCCAGTCTAGGGACAGCGACACTCCACTCCTTTCTAATAATGTTACCGAGAGAGACAAGAAATATACCGAGGGCCTAGAGATCAAATCCAATGAGTAAAAGCTGGGAGAGCTTTTGTCGCCCGGAGGAGAAATTACTAGGAGATGATATGCCACTTGAAGGACTGTGCAATGTTTTCTATAATTCTATAAAAGGTTAGCAACCAGACTAATTGGTTCAAAATACGACTGCGTTCACATAGCATGGTGGCTAATGACTAACCGAATTATCGTGTGCTTAGTTCAGTTTCCTAGGTTTGTGTATCAATGGAATGATAAACCAATCCCCAGTTGGGTTTGCCTCACACAGCCAACTAAGATGTGGTTTAGGGTACTGTGCATTCTCAAAGCTTCAACAAAGATGTGGTCTAAAAGATAAGTACCAATAAAGGAGAATATTTGTAACTCGGGGTTGAAATGAGGGATCCTTGGCGCTCTCTTGAGTTTGGTTGTTTTCTTGCAGACGTTTCATTACCCAAACTAGGTAACGTCATCCATCAACATAACACTGATGATGTTATCTAGTTTGGGTAACGAAATGTCTGCAAGAAAACAGCCAAGCTCAGGGAGCACCAAGGACCCCTCAAAGGTTAGGTAGAACACCATTTTGGTACAAAGCCCTACAGAAGGGGTCTTCAAACGTGGCCCTTTTATGGCTTGTGGACTTCAACTTCCAGAATTCCTCAGCCAGGCACATGTGCCTGGCTGAGGAATTCTGGGAGTTGAAGTCCACAAATCATAAAAGGGCCAGGTTTGAAGACCCCTGCCCTACAGTTTGTGAAATTAGTGAATGCTTTAGTAGAGGTGTTTAAGCAGAACTGGGTGACCACTTTTAGGGATGGTTGTTTTTTTTTCATGACATGAGTAATGGTCTCTCATGGACTATGTGACTTTTGTGTTCCTGTTAAACTCTCAGATCCTTTGGAAAGAAAGGGAAGGGACTCTGTAATTGAGATCTCAGATTCCAGAGAAACTCAGCAAGAAATTGCTGGAATTGGGTATGTCTAGTTTAATGAAAAGAAGGACTGGGAGTGACATGATAGCAGTCTTCCAATATCTCAGGGGCTGCCACAAAGAAGAGGGAGTCAAGCTATTCTCCAAAGCGCCTGAAGGCAGGACAAGAAGCAATGGATGGAAACTAATCAAGGAGAGAAGCAACCTAGAACTAAGGAGAAATTTCCTGACAGTCAGAACAATTAATCAGTGGAACAACCTGCCTCCAGAAGTTGTGAATGCTCCAACACTGGAAGTTTTAAAGAAGAGATTGGACAACCATTTGTCTGAAATAGTATAGGCTTTCCTGCCTGAGCAGGGGGTTGGACTGGATGACCTCCAAGGTCCCTTCCAACTCTGTTATTCTATTCTATCTGTACTGAAAATGAGGACAGGCAAGAAATCACCACACTTTTGGGGCATCTCACCTTGATTTCTTTTCTGTGACACAAAGCGGAGGAAGTATTGTGCCCATTGCATTGCTCACAAATCTAAATCCCCATTATTGCCAGAAGGGCATATAGGCCAAGGGCGTTTCCACCATAATAACTTCTGCAGTTACATTTTCCAATTACTTGGCAGAGAAGGCAACGAAGAGGAGGATATTTAGACCACGCTGGCTCTTAAAATAGAGGGTAAAGATAGTTTCAAACCTGTTCAGTTGGATGAGAAAGGGTTTCCAAAGCAACCGACTGATGAAATCTCCCGTGGAAGAGCTTGAACGTTTTCAAAAGTTTGGGAAAGACTATAGTTTGAATCCCAGGCCTGCTACTAGTCAGCAACCTAAAAGGGAGTGTTTATACACAGGTCAATGGCTGCATTTTCAAAGCTTGCTAAGTTTCCCATGTCTTCTCATCTTTTCTACTACCTTCTCCTATTGGTATCCTATGGTTATATTGCCTTGTTGTTTGCATGTGCACTTGTTTGTTTGTACATGTTTTTTGTATGTCTGTATGTACACTGATTATATTACCTTGTTATTTGTATGTACATTGAAAGCTTCTGCCCCAGAGACAAATTCCTTGTGTGTCTAATCACACTTGGCCAATAAAGAATATTCTGTCCTGTCCTGTCCTGTCCTGTCCTGTCCTGTCCTGTCCTGTCCTGTCCTATTCTATTCTATTCTATCTATTCTATTCTATTCTATTCTATTCTATTCTATTCTATTCTATTCTATTCTATTCTATTCTATTCTTATTCCTACTATCCTGTTCTGTTCCGTTCCGTTCCATTCCATTCCACTTCTATTCTATTCTATTCTATTCTATTCTATTCTATTCTATTCTATTCTATTCTATTCTATTCTATTCTATTCTATTCTATTCTATTCTATTCCTATTCCTACTATTCTGTTCTGTTCCGTTCCGTTCCATTCCATTCCATTCCACTCCATTCTATTCTATTCTATTCTATTCTATTCTATTCTATTCTATTCTATTCTATTCTATTCTATTCTATTCTATTCTATTCTATTCTATTCTATTCTATTCTATTCTATTCTATTCTATTCTATTCTATTCTATTCTTATTCCTACTATTCTACTCTGTTCTGTTCCATTCCATTCCATTCCACTCCACTCCACTCCACTCCATTCCATTCCATTCTATTCTATTCTATTCTATTCTTATTCCTACTATTCTGTTCTGTTCCGTTCTGTTCCATTCCATTCCATTCCACTCCATTCTATTCTATTCTATTCTATTCTATTCTATTCTATTCTATTCTATTCTATTCTATTCTATTCTATTCTATTCTATTCTATTCTATTCTATTCTATTCTATTCTATTCTATTCTATTCTTATTCGTACTATTCTACTCTGTTCTGTTCCATTCCATTCCATTCCACTCCACTCCACTCCATTCCATTCCATTCCATTCCATTCCATTCCATTCCATTCCATTCTATTCTATTCTATTCTTATTCCTACTATTCTGTTCCGTTCCGTTCCATTCCATTCCGTTCCGTTCCGTTCCGTTCCATTCCACTCCACTCCACTCCATTCCATTCCATTCCATTCCATTCCATTCCATTCTATTCTATTCTATTCTTATTCCTACTATTCTGTTCCGTTCCGTTCCGTTCCGTTCCATTCCATTCCATTCCATTCCACTCCACTCTATTCTATTCTATTCTATTCTGTTCTGTTCTGTTCTGTTCTGTTCTGTTCTGTTCTATTCTATTCTATTCTATTCTATTCTATTCTATTCTATTCTTATTCCTACTATTCTACTCTGTTCCGTTCCATTCCATTCCACTCCACTCCACTCCATTCCATTCCATTCCATTCCATTCCATTCCATTCCATTCCATTCCATATATTCCATTCTATTCCATTCTATTCCATTCTATTCCATTCTATTCCATTCTATTCTATTCCATTCCATATATTCTATTCTATTCTATTCTATTCTATTCTATTCTATTCTATTCTATTCTATTCTATTCTATTCTATTCTATTCTATTCTATTCTATTCTATTCTATTCTATTCTATTCTATTCTATTCTTTCTCTAACCACCATGGCCAACTCACCACAGCCAATTCACCATGGGACAACCGACCGTGGGACAACTTGCTGTGGGACAATTCAACAATTCAATTTAAGTATTTAAAATAATTTAAAAATAATTTTAATTTTTGTCATTCCCATTTCATTTTATCCCTCCTTTAGCAGCCTTTCTTCAATGATTCTATTCCCCTATTTCTTCGATATTAGTGTAACTCTTGTCCCATGGCGAACTGGCCACAGAGAGTTGGCTATGGAGAGTTGGCCGTAGCAAATTGGCCGTGGCGAGTTGTCCTAGATCCGCCCCAAGGGTTGTCCCAAGAAGGTTCCATGCCTGTTTACACTCTGAGGATAGAGATAAATCCTCAAATGGCCTCACGACTCTCAGAGAGCTATCGACCAGATGACTGCAAAGAATATAAATCCTTCTACTCCCCATGAGTCACTTAGAACTAAAGAAGCTTCTTGGAGGAGAAGCAAAACATTTCCTAAGGAAAAAAAACCGAAGGACGTCCAGCTGCTTTTTGGAAAAAGCACCTTTGGGACAAATGAAGGTAAACTTCTGTCTCGTTGATAATGATCAATGGAATCAGTAGAACACACGTTTATGTATATGCAATTTTTCATCCAGGACTCAGCACACACAAGGCTGCATGCACGGTTCCTCCAATATTCACCTGAAACACCAACTCTTAGGAGGAAAGCCAGGCTGTCGAAGAACGTGGTGGCTGGACGCCATCACAACTGACACCAGCCAGAGCACAGAACAACTCAAAGAAGCAGGGCAAGATCGGAAGATGTGGAGAGACCTGGTGTCAATGCTGCTAACATTGGATGTTCTTGTTTGACAATATATGAAGAGGCAGACATTTTCCATTTAACCCGTGTATTACTTTTAGAGTTAGAATTAGATGGTGCTGGAGGGGAGGGGGAAGAATGTGCATGGGGACTAGTTAGCCATAACAATATCTCAGTAGAGTATTCTTCAAGGTTGGTTGTAATAAGAGGAGATAAGAAATGGCGGGTTATGGACCGGGAGGGAAAGTTCGCACTTCAAACTAATTGGAGAATGTGATTAATGACTGTTAAATGAAGGAGTGAATTGTGCTTAGATACTGTGTGTTTGGGGGAGGAGAATTCAGATTTTGGCTCCATCTATGTACGTGGGGAAGCTATGTTGCTATTAAAGATTCTTTAAGGAAAACAATGCCTCAAAGTTCTTTGCAGAGCTTCTTCTTTCGGAACCATGACACCTGGCCCATAGAATCACCAAGAGTCAGACATGACTGAATGGTTAAATCACCATCACCATCACCAACTCTTAGACAGCTTTGGCCGAGAGTGAGTGATTCAGCCAGTGTTAACCTTGGTTGCCTGGCAGATGGCTGGATTATAACTCCCAGAATTCCCCCAGCTAGCATGGGGAAATTATAAATTCACCAGATTGACCTTGCTCTAGTCTAGTTTAGTGTTTCTCAACCTTGGCAGCTTGAAAATGTGTGGACTTCAACTCCCAGAATTCCCCAGCCAGCTAAGATTGAGAAACACCGGATTAAGCTGGGTCCATTGTAACTTCCACCAGTCATAAACCAAGGATGATGTGTAATCAAGATAAGTAGAGAATGTGATCTATAGCAGGTGGGGTGCCTGCTTGTTTACAGAAAACACAACACAGGGTCTTTAGCTTCTCAAAGGCAACGATGCCCTATAAATTATCTTTTTATTGTAACAGGGCGACTTTTCTGTAAACCTGGAGAAGTTTTATCATCTTTCTCCTTGAGTAAATGAGCACAGCCAAATCTCCTTTAGACACAGGGAGGATGGCACGCTGTAAAGAATATTGGTCTTACCAAATTCATGGAGCTTTGGTTAAGATGCTGGGCTTGTCGGCTGGGAAGCCGGCAGCCCAGGTTGGAGACCCGAGCGCCACACGACGGGGTGAGCTCCCGTCCTTGCCCCAGGTCCTGCCAGCCTAGCAGTTTGAAAGCATGGAAATGCGAGTAGATCAATAGGTACCACTTTGGTGGGAAGAGAACAGTGCTCTGCGATGCCATGCTGGCCACATGACCATGGAAATATCTTCGGACAGTGCTGGCTCAATGGCCTTGTCCCCCTATAGTCAGCAACAACTAGTGGAGTAAAATCCGCAGGGACTCCTTTATCTAGCAGCTTGACCTTTCTTTGGTAGGAGATGCGAAGAAAGCGGCATGGCCAAATGAAAACCAAACAGCTTCATGCAAATCTGCCAACTGTTACAGCCTTCTGTGCGGCTCACAGGGTTTATGGAATGTATTTTCTAACACAACTACATTGTTAATCATAAAAGAAAGGGGATGCATCTTTGTGGTTTACTTGGCAATGATACAGAAATAGTTTGCCACTGCCTGTCCCTGAGATGTTGAGGTCGTCCTAATGGCCCTGGGGGGTTTCCTGGTGATCTCCCACCTGAATACAAACCAGATCCGATCTCCTGAGTTTCTCAAGATCAGCCAAGGTTGGCTGGGTGCTCTCTCGGATTCCGACCTGTCAGCTTGTGTTATTAGCCTGGTATGAACTAAGCCCCTGTAAGAAATGTCATCTTTGGCTTTGTGACAGGCGATGGCTTTTCCACAGTTACTACCAAGGGCAGCTAAATGATGTCCCAACCCTGTTGTGACTTTGTTGTCACCTGGGAGGCAGAAGGAACCTCAGCTGAATCTCCTGAAAACATTTTGGGATCCTTGTTTTTCTCAGGATGGAACTTCTATCTAGGCCAAACTCCAACACCCATTAAAATGCCAATGAAAGGGGGTGCAATGAGGGGTGGTATAGAAAAAGAGAGAGAATGTTATTTGCTTGTTTGCTTGTTTGCTTGTTTGCTTGTTTGCTTGTTTGCTTGCTTGCTTGCTTGCTTGCTTGCTTGCTTGCTTGCTTGCTTGCTTGTTTGATTGATTGATTGATTGATTGATTTTTATCCTGCCTTCCTTACTTTATAAGTCACCCAGAGAGGAGAGGAGAAGAGAGAAGCAGAGGGGAGGAGAGAGGGGAGCAGAGGGGAGGAGAAAAGAGAGGGAAAGGGGAAAAGGAGGGGAGAGGGGAAGAGGAGGATGAGAAGGAAGAGGGGAGGGGAGGGAAAGGAGAGGAAAGGGGAAGGGAGGGAAGAGGAGTAGGAAAGGGAAGGGAGCAGAGGGGAGAGGGGAGGAGAGGAGAGGAGAGGATGCTGGCTGGAGGATTCTGGGAGTTGAAGTCCACAAGTCTTAAAGTTGCCAAAGTTGGACATTCCTTCTGTAAAGAAAGAATACAGAATGAGTAATTCAAAAATAATAGCTATGAATAATAAAGACAAAATGCAGAATAACCAAAAATACAGGCTTGGAATGTTGGCAACTGCTCCATTCTAAGCTCCCTTCGCCCCTCCTTCTCGTCACGTGTCCAGTGGTGGGATTCAGCCGGTTTGCACCACTTTGGCAGAACCGGTAGCTAATTTCTTTGTTGCCCAGGCAGGCCCAGAATGGACTTCCGGAAGCGGCATCCACGCAGAGAACCGGCTGTTCACCTATTTGAATCCCACCACTGCATGTGACCCAGCGTGGAGCGTGTGCAGCTACCCTACACTCCCTGTACAAACCCCACACCTGTAGGCACGCACACCCCGAAGCACATCCCAAACCAATGGGCGCTAAATTACTGACACTGTCAGAAAGGTTTGGACAAGCCAGGTTGTGCAGGTTTTCCCCTTCTTTTCCTTCCTGTTGTTAAGAACATTGCATTCACTCTTGGTTTCTTTCAAAGCTTTCCCTTTTGGCATATCTAGCTAAACTTGTATGTTAAAAAGAAAAAAAATGGGTTTGTCTTTAGCCGTTTTATATATATATATATATATATATATGTTTTCTGAGGTTTTCACGGGTGTTTGTATGTAGGTCTTTGGTAATTCGGGTTTTCTCCCGTGTAAAATTGGAAGTGTCTTGGCGACGTTTCGACGAAGTCTCATTTGTCATCTTCAGGCTGGTGTCTCTTCGGCCTCGTGCTTCTAGAAGCACGAGGCCGAAGAGACACCAGCCTGAAGATGACGAATGAGACTTCGTCGAAACGTCGCCAAGACACTTCCAATTTTACACGGGAGAAAACCCGAATTACCAAAGACCTACATACATATACATATATATATAAGACATACACTGTCTTACATCTTCTATTTCTGCAACTGCTACCAAGATATATATATATATATATATATATATATATATATATATATATATATATATATATATATATATATATATATATATATATATATATATATATATATATATATATATATATATATATATAGTTATACAATTTATAGGTCGCCCAACTCCCAGCGGCTCTGGGCTGCTTACAATTAAAAAGTAAAAAAAAATATAAAAAATTACAGAAGACAGAAATATATATATTTTTTCTCTCTCTTCCTGCCTGCAGTCTCCTTCCCTCTCTCCGCAAATGAGTCTCTTTGGATCTCGGCGGTTTCTCCTCCTGCATTTGGCACCTGGCGCCATCTCTCTGCCATTGAGGGCTGCCAACTCCTGTCCTTGTCTAGGCACTTGTGACAGGGGTGACGCAGCTGGCACAAAATGTCACAGTCGGAAAAACAATGACAAATTGTGCCCAGTCAAGCAAGATCCAGAAGGGAACGCTGACAGACGCTGGCAACGGGAGCCACAAAAGAGAAGCGATAGGCAGGGCATCTCCTTGACTCCAGCCTGGCGTGTGCAGACAAAAGGCTCAGGAAAATTGGAACAACCCAGGTGCCCATCAGTCAGTGTAAAACTCAGGGACAAGGAGACCTCAGCTTTGCAGGCCAACCTGTACAAAGAAAATGACATGCCAAGCAATTCTTATCTTAAAATAAAGAAAAGAAAGAAAAAAAAAGAATCCACCAATCAATAAAGGAGAATATTTGTAGCTCAGGGTTGGATTGAGGGCTCCTCGGTGGTCTCTGAGCTGGGTTGTTTTCTTGCAGACGTTTCTTATACCCAACTAGGTAACATCATCAGGGCTTGTAGGGAGGGGAGGGTTTGTTCTCCTTTTGTAAAAATGTACAATTGCTTCTCCGAATCCTGCCTCGCTGACTCACTTCTTTCTCATCCGATTAATGGGTCTTTAAAATGGCTCTCTAAAACTGGGTAAAATGAGAGCAAACCCCCACTCCCTGCTAGCCCTGATGGTGTTACCTAGTTTGGGTCACGAAACGTCTGCAAGAAAACCACCGAGCTCAGAGAGCACCGAGGATCCCTCGACCCAACAATCGTGATTAAGGCTGGGTCGGTCTCCAAGGGTAGCAGCCAAACCCAGGCAATCAAACCTCGCCCTTTTTCACGTGAGTTGTGAATTTCAGTTCATCTGGGTCAGGGGTAGGCAACATTGGCTCTTTTATGACTCGTGGACTTCATCTCCCAGAATTCCTGAGCCAGCCATGCTGAGGGGAAAGGGAGAGGTTTCCAAGCTGAGCCACGCTGGCTCAGGAATTCTGGGAGTTGAAGTCCACAAGTCATAAAAGAGCCAAGGTTGCCTACCCCTGATCTGGGTTATTGGTTAGGGCAGGATCAGAAGTGCAACAGACTTTTTGAAGAGAGGACAGTTGCCTTAACAGCTTTGTCACTTCAGGATGTGGTTAACCCACTTTTTCTCCTCTGGGGAAGAAGAAAGTACAGGTAATCCTCGACTTAAGACCACAGTTGAGCCCAAATATTCTGTCGTTAAGCAAGACAGAAATCGTTAAGTGAGTTTTGCCCTATTTTACAACCTTTCTTGCCACAGTTGGTGGCAAGAAAGTGAATCTCTGCAAATGTTACGTTAGTAACACGGTTGTTAAGTGAATCTGGCTTCCCCCGTTGACTTTGCTTGTCAGCAGGTTATGAAACGTGATCACATGACCTCGGGACACAGCAACAGTCATTAATATGAGTCAGTTGCCAAGTGTCTGAATTTTGATCATGTGACTATGGGGAAGCTGCAACGGTCGTAAGTGTGAAAAACGGTGATATGACATTTTTCCCAATGGGGTTGTAACTTTGAACAGTCACTAAATGAACTGGTGTAAAGTCGAGGACTGCCTGCATTACAATTACAAAATATAATGCAGGCAGTCCTTGATTTATGACCACAACTGAGCCCAACATTTCCGTTGTTAAGTCAAGCAGTTGTTAAGTGAGGTGTCCCATTTTACGACTTTTTTTGCTAAGCGAATTGCTGCAGTTGGTAAGTTGAAAGCAAATTTGGCTTCCCCAGCTGACTCCACTTGCCAGAAGCCGTCTGGGAAGATCCTGTGGGAAGTCAGCCCCCGCCCCCCCCAGAGAAAAAAATGTTTTTGGAAATATTTAAAAGGCAGAATATATTTCCCTAAAGGTTTTTAAAAGCAGAAACCAACCCATCCACCCCAAGTCTCTCTGTCCCAAACAGGAACCAAGTCTGTAGAATTGCAGATGTGATAATCTTGTCAGAAAGACTGGAGTCAGGAAACTGGGATTAGGAAGAAAGATCCCTAGAATCAACACACCAAAAATCTAAGAGTCGTCAGCCCCAGCCCCAGGGAAGCAGGATATGACCTTTGGGACATAATAGGATTAACCCACCACCATCAGAATATCAGAAAGGCACACTCAGACTCAGATCAAAGTTCATGCCACAAGAACAACTCCAAACAAAAGGCTCCAGAGGGTATAAAAACCCACTCCCTACATGTGCTCGTTCTCTTTTCTTCCAGAGCCATCTTTCTGTCTGGCTCTCCTCTTCAATAAACTGCAACCTTCTTTCTAAAGCAGTCGCCACGTTGTTTATTCCCCGCTTGGACTGAACCCTGATGAAGACTTTTCCTTCAACAATCCCAAATGGTGATTGCAACTGCCATAAATGCATGCCAGTTGATCAGTTTTGATCGTGTGACCACGGAGATGCTACAATGGTCGTAAGTGTGAAACACAGTCCTAAGTCACTTTTTCTCAGTGCTGTTGTCACTTCGAAAAGTTACTAAACGAATGGTGTAAATCGAAGATTACCAGTACGGTATCCCAAATCATACAATGATAGAATGAGAAAGGATCACAATAGTCCCAGACTGGCTGGGGGATTCTGGGAGTTGAAGTTTGCACTTCTGAAAGTTGCCAAGGTTGAGAAACATTGGATTAGACCGTGCTAATGGTGAACTGTATTGAGCATCTTGGAGAAATGTGACAGCTGTTGCAATAGCACTCAGATTTATATTCTGCTTCACCATGCTTTACAGCCCTCTGTAAGCGGTTTACAGAGTCAGCATTTTACCCCCAACAATCTGGGTCCTCATTTTACCGACCTCGGAAGGACGGAAGGCTGAGTCAACCTTGAGCCGGTCAGGATCGAACTACTGACAGTTGGCAAAGTTAGCCTGCAATACTGCAGTCTTACTACTGCGCCACGGATGTCAGTGAAAATAAAGAAAGCAAGTTTTTCATGTTATGCTGACTTTTGAAAATGTCTCCATTAATAGTATTCAATCTTTCCTGCTTGAAGGAGGTGAAGTGGATGCACTCTGCGTAGCTTCAAAATCATTCCAGGTTGAAGAAAGGGACACCTTTACCTAACTCCCAAATAACCTTTTAATCTCCACATGAGTGGGGTGTGTGTGTGATAAAGACCCCACCACACTTCATTTGACCAGCTCCGTGATTTATTTTATTTGAATGAATGAATCACACCCTTCGTTTACTAGGTTTAATGTTCTTTTCTTTTCCTCACAGAAAGAGTTTCTCTTGTTTACTCCTTCCTAACCTTAAAGATAGCTTTCTAGAAATGATGTCATAACACCTCAATTATCTCCCGTGTAATTTACACCTTTTAACCATCGGAAGGCTTTGCAAGGGAAAGTGAATTTCAGCCTCACCGAACACCAATTATGTTTCCTCACCACACAAGGAGTCCTTCACTTAAGGCCACAACTGAGCACAAAAGGTGGTTGTTAAGTGAGCTAGGCCCAGTGGTGGGATTCAGCCGGTTCACACCGGTTCGGTAGAACCGGTAGCTAAATTTTATTGAGTTTGGAGAACTGGCTGAATGCACACTGCTTCCAGAAGTACAGTCTAGGCCTGGGAGGCCTGGAGGAGGCCTCCCAGGCCTAGAACGGCCCACCGGAAGTGCGTTGATGCCACTTCCGGAAGTCCGTTCTAGGCATCAGAGGCCTGGAGGAAGCCTCCCAGGCCTAGAACGGCCTGCCAGAAGTGCATGGATGCCACTTCCGGAAGTCCGTTCTAGGCCTTGGAGGCCCAGGCCTGCTTCCAATAAGAGAACTGGTTGTTCAGGTATTTGAATCCCACCACTGGCTAGGCCCTCTTTTATGAGCTTTTTTTGCCATAGTTGTTAAGTGAATCGTGTAGTTGTTAAGTGAATCCGGCTTCCCCCATCGACTTCTCTTGTCAGAAACTTGCTAGGCTGGTTACAAGTGTCAATCGCAAGACCGTGGGACACGGTAATTGTCAGAAATACATGTGCCCAAATTCTGATCATGTGACCATGGGGATGCTGTAATGGCTGTAAGTGTTCAAACCATCATAAGTCACTTTTTTCAATGCCGCTTTAGCGTCAAATGGTCACCAAATGAATGGTTGTAAGTCGAGGATCACCCCTACTTACCACGTTCAGGTAAGCACTTAGGTGCAACCACATAATTAGCTAAGATTGGTTAATTTTGGTCAGTTTTTTGCTTTGTTTTTTTTAATAGGTTGCATCTTCTGAGGACCCAGCTGGGTTGGCTACTCAAGGTAGTCCTCGACTTATGACCACAATGGAGCCCAACATTTCCGTTGTTAAATGAGACGTTTGTTGAGTGAGTTTTGCCCCATTTTACGATCTTTCTTGCCACCGTTGTTAAGTGAATTGCTGCAGTTGATAAGTTAGTAACACCGTTCTTAAGTGAATCTGGCTTCCCCGCTGACTTGCTTGTCAGAAGGTCACCAAAGGGGATCACGTGACCCCCCAGGGACGCTGCGACCGTCATAAATATGAACCAGTTGACAAGCTTTTGAATTTTGATCATGTGACCGTCAGAAATGCTGCAACGGTCGTAAGTGTGAAAAATGGTCATAAATCACTTTTTTTCAACGCCGTTGTAACTTTGGTCGCTAAATGAACTGTTGTAAGTCGAGGGCCTGTACCTGTACCTGTAACTTCCAACTTTCTTTGGTAGAGATACAAATATCAATTACAGTAACCTCTTACTCTAAGATTAACAATCTTAATACAGTACAGGAAGTCCTCAATTTACAACCATTTGTTTAGTGACCGTTCAAAGTTACTAGAGCATTGAAAAAAGTGACTTATGCCTGTTTTTCTCACTTCAACCTTTGCAGCATCCCCGTGGTCATGTGATCAAAATTAAGACACTTGACAATTGGCTCATATTTATAACGGTTGCAGTGGCCACCATTGTGGCCACCATCTTGACTTTTTGTCATCCCCTCCACCCTGTACAGATCCCTGTTCTTCATCCAAAGGAATAATGCTCGTTTCTGTTGCTTCCAAGTCAGAGGAAGACCATGGAGGTTTTCAAAAATAGACCGGACAACCTATTTGACCAGGATAGTATAAGGCTCCTGCCTTGAACAGGGGGTTAATAGTCAACACCCTAGAACAGTGATGGCGAACCTTTTAGAGACCGAGTGCCCAAACTGCAACCCAAACCCCACTTATTTATCGCCGGGTGCCAGGTGGGCATGGCCCACTGGTTGGGCGTGGCTGTGGTGGTCATGGTAGACTAGGTGGTTGTGGTCAAGGTAGGTGTGATCACCTCAACGTTGCTCGTGGGGACACCTGTGGGGGCCGGGCAGGGTTGGGGGAGATCCAGGGGGTCTCTGGCAGGTGGGGCGGTAGGCAGGAGGTTCATCCGGCAGGATGAGGCGAGGCGAGGCGAGATGCGGCGGGGGTGCCATTGTCACAGGGCAAGGCGAGGCAGGGGCCAGGGCGGCCGCTGCCTGACACCATCGGACCCCGCATACAGAGGCCAGCGAGCGCATGGGTGCTGGGATGCATCCAGCCACGTGAGACCTCGGCGAGTTAGCGGGTGGCTGGTTGAAGAGGGACGGTTGCCATCTCTGGGGCATGGCAGACGTGCTCACAGAGAGGGCTCTGAGTGCCGCCACTGGCACCCGTGCCATAGGTTCGCCATCACTGCCCTAGAAGACAAGCTCAGGACCCAAAAAGATCTTGACAGACTTGAACAATGGGCCAACAACATGAAATTGAATGTGGAGAAAAGGAAAGTTTTACACCTAGGGAGAAAAAAACCAAAGGTACAAGTAAAGATTGGGTGAAATCTGGCTCAAAAACAGTAACCATCAGAGGGATCTCGGAGACCTAGTGGACGATCACTTAAACATGAGCCAGCCATGTGCGGCGGCAGCCAAAAAAGCTAATACAATCCTGGGTTATATAAACAGAGGCACAGAATCAAAATCACGTGAAGCATTCGTACCGCTTTATAACTCCTTAGTAAGACCTCACCTGGAATACTGCATCCAGTTTTGGTCACCACATTACAAAAAAGATGTTGAGGCTTTGGTAAATGCGTGAAGAAGAACAACTAAGATGATTAAGACAAAAATATATAAAAGAATGGTTGCAGGAACTGGGTATGGCTGGTCTGGAGAGAAGAAGGACTAGGGGGGACATGATAGCAGCATTCTAGTATTTGAGGGACTGCCACAAAGAAGAGGGGAGCAACTTACTTTCCAAAGCACCAGAAGGCAGGACAAGAAGCAATCTAAGAGAAACTTCCTAACAGTGAGAATAATTAACTAATGGAACAGCCTGCCTTCAGAAGTTGTGGGTGCTCCATCACTGGAGGTTTTTAAGAAAAGACTGGACAGCCACCTGTCTGAAATGGTATAGGATCTCCTCAGTGGTGGGATTCAAATACCTGAACAACCGGTTCTCTTATTGGATGCAGGCCTGGGCCTCCGAGGCCTAGAACGGACTTCCAGAAGTGGCATCCATGCACTTCCAGCGGGCTATTCTAGGCCTGGGAAGCCTCCTCCAGGCCTCCCAGGCCTAGAACGGCTTCCGGAAGCAGTATGCATTCAGCTGGTTCTCCAAACTCAGCAAAAGTTAGCTACCAGTTCTACCGAACCGGTGCGAACCGGCTGAATCCCACCACTGGGTCTCCTGCTTAAGCAGGGGGGTGGACTAGAACAGGGCTTTTCAACCTGTGGTACGCATACCACTTGTGGTACATTAATGAGTGGCAGGTGGTACGCAGCCCTGCCTAGCCAAGTGTAGTGGGGGAGGGAAAGAGCCAGCACAGGCAAAGACTTACAGTGAGAGAATCCTCTGGAGCTGCAGATTTTACTTATGAATGGAGCCATTTGGGGAGGCTGCCTTAGCCGGCAGCCAGCACTTACATTTTTTTTTCTTCCTTAACTGCCGGCTGGGCTCCTTACTTTCCTTTCTAGCCAGTAGCTAATTCTTAAAGGGGAATGTGCCTTTTTAAGCTAGTTCACTCAGCATCTTGTCTTTTCTGTCTCTGGAGGCCTTTCCTTGTTTGATCAATATATGGAAGAGGGAAAATATGGGGGGGGGGGTGTTCAAATTCTTCCTTCAGAAGGGAATGAGAAAAAGGGAGGCAGGGAAGGGAGGGAAGGAAGTCCCGCCTTAGCACTTGGCCACCAGCAGCCCTGCCATTGACTTTGCTTGTCAAAAGGTTGCAAAAGGGGATCACATGATCCTGGGACACTGTGACCATCATAAATATGAATCAGTTGCCAAGCATCCAAATATAAATCACATGACCCTGGGCATGCTGCAATGGTCATAAGTGTGAAAAATGGTCATAAGTCATTTCAGTGCAATTGCAACTTTGAACAGGTTTTTTTTTTGTCACCAAGTTTTTGACACCTTGCTAGGTGGTACTCGAATATTGCCATATCCTAAAAGTGGTACAGTCGGTGAAAAGGTTGAAAAGCCCTGGACTAGAAGACCTCCAAGGTCCCTTCCAGCTCTATTCTGATTGAAAACCTCCGAGGTCCCTCCCAGCCTTTATGAGTTTATGTTCTATGGGAAATTTTCATCGGTGTTTGACAAACTTTCTGCCTTGGCATTATAAACAATTCTTTTCATTCAAAGGGGGGGGGGAATTGAGAAGCCGGCACTGTATGTTGTGAAGCAAAACTCTAGCCTCAGGCCTTACTTTTATTTTCGAGAATGCCATGGCACTTCTCTTATTTATGTTCCTCGTTTTATAAAGCTACCCGCACGTTGCTTTCAAACCGCTTTGGGCAGGTTGCAAAAATATATATATACACTGAAACTACGCTATCAGCAATATTGAGAGGGGGGGAAAAAATCACTGAAATGTTGGTTTTATTTATTAAATGGGACCAAGGCGGAAGGCACCGCAGGAGTTTCTGACAAAATACCAACCCCTCTGCTTAAAAAAAAAAAAGCGCAAATTTAACAGTAGGTGTGTTTCATGGAACAGATGAAAGCAGGGGTGGTTGTGGGTGGGAAGGCTGCCTTCCAAATAACTCTATTGATTTAGGAAGAGCTTTGTCCTCTGAGAGTATTTCTTTCTCTCTCTCTCTCTCTCTCTTTTTTTTTTTTTAGGTACATCTAGTTAATTCCAGCCTTGTTTGCCATATTTCTCTCTGCCTTATTTCCTTATGTCCTTCTTTTCTTTTCTTTTTTTTGTAATAATAGTTTTATTGATTTGTCAAAATATAAAATACAAGGAGAAATTCAAAAAAAGGAATAGAAAACTAAAAGAAGGGGGAGGGAAAAGGAAAAAAAAGATAGTGTAAAGAGGGATGCCCCAGGGCTCTGTCCTGGGCCCAGTGCTCTTCAACATCTTCATCAACGATTTGGACGAGGGGATAGATGGGGAAATCATCAAATTTGCAGACGACACCAAGCTGGCAGGAATAGCCAACACTCCAGAAGACAGGCTTAGGATACAGGAGGATCTGGACAGACTTGAACACTGGGCGCTATCTAACAAAATGAAATTCAGTGGTGAAAAAAGCAAGGTTCTACATTTAGGCAAGAAAAACCAAATGTATAGGTATAGTATAGGGGGTACCTTGCTCAATAGTAGTAACTGTGAGAGGGATCTCGGAGTCTTAGTGGACAATCACTTAAATATGAGCCAGCAGTGTGCTGCAGCTGCCAAAAAAGCCAACACAGTGCTGGGCTGCATTAACAGAGGGATAGAATCAAGATCACGTGAAGTGTTAATACCACTCTACAATGCCTTGGTAAGGCCACACTTGGAATACTGCATCCAGTTTTGGTCACCACGATGTAAAAAAGATGTTGAGACTCTATAGGGTTTCCTGCCCGAGCAGGGGGTTGGACTAGATGACCTCCAAGGTCCCTTCCAACTTGATGATGATGATGATGATGATGATGATAATGATGATGATGATGATGATGAAGAAAAGAAAAAGGCACCAACGTCCGACTCTCTTTAGCACAGTAGAAGATAACAACTTTACACCCACAACTTTGTACTTTTACACAACAGTATGCACAAACCATTTCTATAACAATAAATCTATCTGATTGGCAAGAACCAAAGTTGAGATTTTGTTGTTGTTGTTTTCATTGCAAGCACAATATTGGGAAGCAATTTCAAAATAGAAACAGGGTTAGATATATTCTCTTCCTTGGGTAAAAGATTCAGTTTGACCATCTCTGCTTCTCTTTGCTGTGGGGAATAATATGTGGGAAGTCAGCCCCCCCCCCCAGAGAAGGAAATATTAAAAGGGCAGAATATTATATCTCCTCAAAGGATCTTAAAGAGGCAGAAAAGCATGCCCAGTTTTTCTTAATAGCCCCAAGTCTCCCTCCCCCAAGCAGAAACCAGCTCTGTAGAAATACAGATGTAATAATCCATTCAGGAAGGTTGGAGCCCTCCAGCTAGAAGCTTAGGAAGACAAAGACACCTAAAATCTACATACCCCACCCAAACTCTAAGACAGGACATAACAGGATTAACCCACAGATGCCAAAGGGACACACTCAGATTCATATCAATCTCAAGAGCAATGGCTCTTATTGCCTTTGTACCCCACCTTAAAATTTTGCCAGGCCCAGTCTGGATGTCTCTCCCCCCCTCCCTCCCACGAGCATGTTTATCTACTTCCACTGATATGTTTTCAGTTCCAATTTTGTCTCCTTGACATTATCAAGTTTGTTGTGTCTGGAGCAGTTTTGGCGATGGAGCTGTAGGATTAAAAGGAGGGAGGGGGGGCAAACCAGCCCTACCCTAAACCTAGAGGAAATTGCTGTCTTTTGGGGAAGTACAAAAAGCCCAACGTGAGGAGACCGAACGGGATTTGGGACCTGCATTTATGCCTACTTTGCTGGCTGAGCAAATTTGCAGCTGTGCATTTTCGTGTTTTTTTTTGTCTCAATCCAACAAGCATCCTCTTTTAAGCGACAGGATGAAACAGGTGCTGGTAGTCATAGCATTAAGGAAAAAGTGAGGGTTTTTTTTTTAAAAAAATGCCCATCTGCAAACTGAGGGAGGGTGGGAGGATGGGAAGGGAAAAATTAGCTGATCATGTTTTGATATGGAAAATCTCCTCGGTACCCATCGGATGCTTGTCTAGAAAAGGAATAAGAATGCATTCCCGTGCATCTTACTCTTAGTTACCTCACCCTCTTCTTTGTACAGGTAGGTCTCGACTTACCACGATCCAATTAATGTCTCGAAGTCAGAGTGGCACAGAAAAAGTGGCCTATTACTGATCCTCGCACTTACGACCGTCTCAGCATCCCCGTGATTGCATGATCAAAATTTGGATGCCTGGCAACTGGCACCGTATTTATGTCTGTTGCAGCATCCTGGGGTCATGGGATCCCCATCTGCAGCTTTTCAAGCCCTTTTCTAATAAGGAGTCGATGGAGGAAACTAGATTTGCTTAACAACTGCATAACTCACTCAACAACCAGGGTGATTTACTTAACCACCCTGGCCAAAAAAAAAAAAGCTCCTCAAATTGAATGTGACTCACTTAACAACTGCCTTGCTTAGCAACAGAAATTCTGACCTCAGTTGTGGTCGTACGTTGAGGACTAGGTGCAGGCAGATTCCTACCAAACGTTTAGCTAGCATTGTGCACTCGTTTACCTAAAACATATAAAGAACAATTGCTCAAATTAGGTATGTCTAGTCTAATGAAGAGAAGGACCAGGAGAGACGTGATAGCAGTGTTCCAATATCTCAGGGGCTGCCACAAAGAAGAGGGAGTCAAGCTATTTTCCAAGGCGCCTGAAGGCAGGACAAGAAGCAACGGATGGAAACTCATCAAAGAGAGAAGCAACCTAGAACTAAGGAGAAACTTCCTAACAGTGAGAACAATTAACCAGTGGAACAACCTGCCTCCAGAAGTGGTGAATGCTCCAACACTGGAAGTTTTTAAGAAGAGACTGGACAGCCATTTGTCTGAAATGGCATAGGGCAGGGGTCCCCAACTCCCAGGCCGTGGCCCATTCAGAACCGGACCACGCAAGCAGCGGGTGAGCGCCCGTACACACGTAGCTCCCCTTGCACAGATGGGCACTTGTGCTCACAGCCCCATTCGGGCGAGCGGCAGGCATTTGCGCTCACACAAATGAAGCTGTGCGTGCGCACTCCTGCCCCTCGCACAGAACCATCTCCTCTTTCCCCCCCCCCCCGCACACCAGGCTGCCCACCCCGCTGGAATGGGCGCAGTGATGGCGAACCTTTTAGAGACAGAGTGCCCAAACTGCAACCCCAAACTCACTTATGCATCGTCGAGTGCCGGGTGGGTATGGCCCATTGGGTGGGTGTGGCCCATTGGGTGGGTATGGCCCATTGGGTGGGCGTGGCCCATTGGGTGGGCGTGGCTGTGGTAGTAACGGCAGACTGGGAGGGACTAAAAAGTTCAATCAATCAATTCCAACTTTGCGAGATCTTTTTTTTTTCCCGTGAGAAGTTGAAATTGACTGATTGAACCTTTTTTTTTTTTTTTTGCACACGGCGGCGGAGGCCTAGAGCGAAAAGGTTTTATAAAACTCAGCTGAAGGCCTAGGACTGGGGCGACGGCGCGCGTGGCCACAGAGAGGGCCCTGAGTGCCGCCTCTGGCACCCGTGCCATAGGTTCGCCACCACTGATATAGGGCCTCCTGCCTAAGCAGGGGGTTGGACTAGAAGACCTCCAAGGTCCCTTCCCACTCGGTTATTCTGTTATTCTGTTACCTAGGAAGGAGCCCCCCTCCCTTGAATTCAGTGGGTTTGACTTCTGAGTAGAGCTGGGTGGAGCAGCAGATGCTGGGCTGCAAAGCCAGCCGAGAATATCTGATGAGCTTCTGCCGTAGGGCTGCGTGTTCTCTGCAGTCTTCAGGGGCAGCAACTGGAACTCACAAAGGGCACCGGCGATTATTTATCCTCCTCGACCATCTCGGATGACTCACCGCCTTGCCTTTTCACGCGTCTAGCCTAAAGCAAACGTAGAGGTCTTTTTTTTCTATTGAACTCGTTTCAAGTTCACGTTCAACCGTTGAAAAAAAACGAAAGATGCTTAACAGCCAGTGAGGATTGTTCTATCGTTCGGCAGCATGGATACAATAATTGATTAACTGATGGATTGATTTCACACGTGGATTTGCTGGGCTTGGGTACCACCCTCATTCGTAGACAAGCCCGGCATAAGGGAGACTAAAGAATAACAGCGCTGGAAGGGACCTTGGAGGTCTTCTAGTCCAACCCCCTGCTCAGGCAGGAAACCCTTATACTATTTCAGACAAATGGCTGTCCAGTCTCTTCTTAAAAACTTCCAGTGATGGAGCACCCACACAGCTTCTGGAGGCAGGTTGTTCCACTGATTAATTGTTCTTACTGTCAGGAAGTTTCTCCTTAGTTCTAGGTTGCTTCTCTCTTTGGTTAGTTTCCATCCATTGCTTCTTGTTTTGCCTTCAGGGGCTTTGGAGAATAGGTTGACCTAGGTCAGGGGTCTTCAAACTTGGCCCTTTTATGACTTGTGGACTTCAACTCCCAGAATTCCTCAGCCAGGCACGCGTGCCTGGCTGAGGAATTCTGGGAGTTGAAGTCCACAAGTCATAAATGGGCCAGGTTTGAAGACCCCTGACCTAGGGTCTCAGCATCTTCTTCGTATTGTGGTGACCAGAATGGAACACAGTGTTCCAAGGGTGGCCTCACCAGTGCAGCGTAGAGCGGTACAATCACTTCATGCTATCTGTCTGTTGACTCAGTCTAGGATTGCATTGGCTTTTTTGACAGCTGCAGCACACTGCTGCCTCCTATTTAAGGGGCAGTCCACTATGACATCGATACAGTACCTCTTTCACAGATACCACCTATTGAGCCAGATGCCACCTATTCTATGCCTGTACAGTTGATTTTTCAAGCCTAAGTGCAGGACCTTAATTTCCTTACCACTGAATTGCATGGGCCAAATGCATGGTCCTCCTGAATCTTGAATCTATCCTCCAAACTGTCAGTAATTTCCCTTAATGTGATATTCATAGAATGAAACATTGGTGTGAACATGGAGTTAATAGAATAGAATAGAATAGAATAGAATAGAATAGAATAGAATAGGAATAGGAATAGGAATAGGAATAGGAATAGAGCTGGAAGGGACCTTGGAGGTCTTCTAGTCCAGCCCCCTCCTCAAGCAAGAGAACCTATACCATCTCAGACCGGTGACTGTCTAGTCTCTTCTTAAAAATCTCCAGTGATGGAGCACCCACGATTTCTGTGGATAAGCTGTTCCACTGGTTGATTGTCCTCACTGTCAGGAAGTTTCTCCTTAATTCCAGGTTGCTTCTCTCTTTGATCAGTTTCCAACCATTGTTTCTCGTCCTTCCCTCTGGTGCTCTGGTGAACAACGTGACCCCCTCTGCCTTGTGGAAGCCCCTCAGATACTGGAACACTGCTATCATGTCTCCCCTATTTCTTCTTTTCTTTAGACCAGCCAAACTCAAGTCCCGCAGCCGTTCTTCGTATGTTTTGGTCTCTGATCATCTTAGTTGCTCTTCTCTGAATTTTTTCCAAAATCTCAACATCTTTTTTGTGATATGGTGACCAAAATTGGCTGCAGTATACCAGGTGTGGTCTTACTAGGCATTTTATAAAGCAGTACAAATTCTTCGAGTGATCTTGATTCTATGCCTCTGTTTATACAACCCAGGATTGTGGAAAAAGGAATAAAGTTGAAAAAGGCATAAAAAATAAGCAGGTGGAAATAGTGTGGAATTTCCAAATAAAACTGATCAAGTCATAAGAAGAGACCCAGTATGATAAGCAACTTATAATGGCATGGAGAGACATTTATCTTTTTTGAGAAATTGCATCGGCACCTCGCATCTCTGATCTCAGCTGTGTTGTCTGTACTTAGGAACAGTCTGTTCCAAGATGAAATGGTTACAGAAAAGAATTTTTAACAAAATCTGAGAACACGAACAAGAATTTGTCATTAGACAGGCATAAAAAAAATGGATGAGCCTTTAAAAATGAAGAAGGAAAATTAAGAAGGGATGTCAATCCCAGAGAGTAATTAGAATAATTTATTCTTGCTGGTGGGTGTTTTTTTTTAAGTTTTGAAGAATTTTGAGACGAAGATTGACACTCATCTGAATGAAAGAACAAGATTGTTTTACACAAAAGGAAGGAGTACAAAGTTGGCTTATTGGATCAGGGTTATAATGGGAGGTGTTCTTAGTTTAGGTGGTTCTTTATAGACTTGCTGACATCTAGACTGGAACATGTTGTTTATTGGATTTGCAGTTAACCTGCAAATAAAAACCCACTCCCTACATGTGCTCTCTCTCTCTCTTTTCTTCCAGAGCCATCTTTCTGTCTGGCTCTCCTCTTCAATAAACTGCAACCTTCTTTCTAAAGCAGTCGCCATGTTGTTTATTCCCGGCTTGGACTGAACCATGATGAAGACTTTTCCTTCAACAGTTCTAACTGCCAGGAAATTCCTCCTTAGTTCTAGGCCTTACTAACTTGGGACACATTCTATAAATTTAGCCCATCTGAGGTACGTTGATTCAAAAATGGTTGCCCTACGGTGCACCATTTTGTCCAGTTGAAGGTTACAAACAATCAAACCGACACAGAGGGTTTAGTAGAGCATACATTATAAAAAGCTAGTTTGCCCCCCATCAGTACAAATTCCAGATCGTGTCTCAGCTAAAAAAGTTGGTTTACCTTGGGTAAGGAACAACTTGTCATCACGAGGAACAAAGATATGTAGAATGAGGCAAAGATTCTGGCTGGTTTTTAGGCAATGCTCTATTTACAGGAATTATACTCCATGATGGCTTGAGAATGCAGCTGCTAAGGAAACAAAAGGTCCAAATGAGGCTGAACAAATGTGGCTGATCATTGTACATCTTGTTTTTCCAAAAACACCCAATTGCTAATAATAGTCTAGAGAAAATATCCAGGATTTGAGGAAAAGGCATCACATTTTTTTTATTTTTATTTTTATTGAGCAATGTAAAAGTGATAGAAAAAAACTCACATCCATAACATGGATTCTAAACTGGCCCAGGTATTGTATATTTCTCAGTATATTTTTCACATATTAGCTGTTGTTGCGCCACTTACCTATTTATCAGTCATCCAGCTAGTCCTTGACTTACAGCCACAATGAAGCCCAACATTTCTGTTGCTAAGTGAGTCATTTGTTAAGTGAATTTTGCCCCATCTTACGCCTTTTCTTGCCACGGTTGTTAAGTGAATCGCTGCCGTTGTTAATTTAGTAACACGGTTTTTAAATCCATCTCGTTGCCCCATTGACTTTGTTGTCAGATGGTTACAAGAGGGGATCGCGTGATCCCAGCACGCTGCAACCGTCATAAATATGAGTCAGTTGCCAAGCGTCTGAATGTCGATCACGTGACCCTGGGGACGCTGCAACGGTCGTCAGTGTGAAAAGCACTTTTTTTCAGTGCCACTGTAACCTCGAACGGTCGCTAAATGGACTGTTGTAAGTCGAGGACTTAATCATACGGCCATCCATCTCACGCAAAGTGACTTTAACGCTGCTGCTGCGTTCATGCCATTCCTGGTTCTGTGCAACAGACTGCACCCTAACTCAGTTAAACAAGCCGGGTTAATGCACTTGGCACCACAGGGTGGTTGAGTGGGTTGCGTCTACATCAGGGGTCTTCAAACTTGGCCCTTTTATGATTTGTGGACTTCAACTCCCAGAATTCCCAGGAATTCTGGGAGTTGAAGTCCACAAGTCATAAAAGGGCCAAGTTTAAAGACCCCTGGTCTACATAGACATAGAACCAGAAATGAGCTTCATAAAACATACAAAGAACGGTCGCAGCAATTGGGTATGGCCAGTCTAGAGAAAAGAAGGACTAGGGGGGACATGATAGCAGGGTTCCAGTATTTGAGGGGGTACCACAAAGAAGAGGGGGTCAACTTATTCTCCAAAGCACCTGAGGGCAGGACAAGAAGCAATGGATGAAAACTAATCAAGGAGAGAAGCAGCTTGAAATTAAGGAGAAACTTCCTAACAGCGAGGACAATAAAGCAATGGAACAATTTGCCTCCAGAAGTTGTGGGTGCCCAATCACTGGAGGCTTTTAAGAAGAGACTGGACAGCCACCTGTCTGAAATGGTACTGGGTCTCCTGCTTGAGCAGTGGGTTGAGCTAGAAGACCTCCAAGCTCTATTCTGATTGATTGAGCTGAGTTCACACAACATCCTTCGATCGTTCAGCCCCTCCCCCAACACACACCCAAATTTTAAAAAGCTTGAAACTACTCAGCTGTGGCAAGCAAGCTGATGGCAGGTGCCTGGATTTAGCAGATCTTACAGAGCGTGTCTTTACAGGCGGTCCTCGGCTTATAAGCACACTTCAGCTGAAAAATTTATGTTGCTAAGCAAGACAGGCCTTAATTGGGTTTCCCCCATTTGGCGATCTTTCTTGCCCCAGTTGTCCAGTAAATCGCTGCAGTTGTTAAGTTAGCAAGACGGCTGTTCGGGGGAATCTGGCATTCCCGTGCAGTTTACTTGTCAGAAGATCGCCAAAGGTGATCCCACCACCCCGGTTACGCAACCCTCATAAACACACGACAGTTGTCAAGCACCCAAATTTTGAGCAGGTGGCCCTGGGGATGCTGCAACAGTGGTAAGTGTGCAAAACAAACATAAGTCACCTTTGCCAGTGCCATTGTGATTTTGAACGATCCCCGAAGGAATGGTTGTGTTGAAAGAAAAGTCTTCATCGTGGTTCAGTCCAAGCCGGGGATAAACAACATGGCGACTGCTTTAGAAAGAAGGTTGCAGTTTATTGAAGAGGAGAGCCAGACAGAAAGATGGCTCTGGAAGAAAAGAGAGAGAAAAAAGGGCTGAGCACATGTAAGGAGTGAGTTTTTATACCCTCTGGAGCCTTTTGTTTGGAGTTTCTTCCTGTTCCTGTTTTAAGGCTTTGTATTTCCTGTCATGTATTTTGACCTGTGTCTGGGTGTGCCCTTTGGCATCTGTGGGTTAATCCTATTATGTCCTGTCTTAGACTTTGGGTGGGGTATGTAGATTTTAGGTGTCTTTGTCTTCTTAATCTTCTAGCTGCGGGCCTCCATCTGCATTTCTAAAGAGCTGGTTTCTGCTTTGGGAAGGGAGACCTGAGGCTATTAAGAAAAACTGGGCATGCTTTTCTGCCTCTTTAAGATCCTTTGAGGAAATATATTTTTCTGCCCTTTTAATATTTCCTTCTCTGGGGGGGGCTGACTTCCCACAGTTGCAAGTCAAGGACTACCTGTACTTTAAAAAAAATCTTGCCGTATACACTCATGGATAAGCCCATCCACAAATAACCCAATCCCATTTTTTTTCGGGTGTGGGGGTGCATTTTGGCTCTTAAATTCTCAGCTTATTCGTGAACACTGCATACGTGATGGGCCATAAATCAATTGGTTGCTTTTCGCTCTTTTATAAAGTCAGAATCAGAAAGAAAGGAATATCGGTTTGTATGCTTCGGTTGAATGCTGCTGACATATTTAGCTTTGCAGAGCTGAAAAGGAAAGCATGAAATGTTATAAATAAAAGCAAAAAAAAAAAAAATTATAATTGAGCCGCTTCGCAACAAAGGCCCTGCGGGCTGTGGGTCTGATCAATGCCAAATTGGTGAACAATCACTTAAATATCACTCAATCAGAAAAGAGCTGGAAGGCACCTTGGAGGTCTTCTAGTCCAACCCCTGCTCAGGCACGAGACCCTTGTACCATTCTTGACAAATGGATGTCCAGTCTCTTCTTAAAAACCTCCAGCGATGAAGCACCCACAAGGCAAAAGCCATTCCACTGATTAATTGTCCTCACTGTTAGGAAGTTTCTCCTTCATTCCAGGTTGCTTCTCTCCTTGATTAATTTAATTAGTTTGATTAGCAACATATGAGCCAACAGTGTATGGCCAAAAATGCCAATGCAATCCTAGGCCAGTGGTGGCAAACCTATGGCACGGGTGCCAGAGGCGGCACTCAGAGCCCTCTCTGTGGGCACGCGCGCCGTCGCCCCAGTCCTAGGCCTTCAGCTGGGTTTTATAAAACCTTTTCGCTTTAGGCCTCCGCCGCCGTGTGCAAAAAAAAAAAAAAAAGGTTCAGTCAGTCAATTTCAACTTCTCACGGGAAAAAAAAAGATCTAGCAAAGTTGGAATTGATTGATTGAACTTTTTAGTCCCTCCCAGTCTGCCGTTACCACCACAGCCATGCCCACCCAATGGGCCATGCCCACCCAATGGGCCACACCCAGCCAATGGGCCACAGCCACCCGGCACTCGACGATGCATAAGTGGGTTTGGGGTTGCAGTTAGCTACCGGTTCTGCCGAAGTGGTGCGAACCGGCTGAATCCCACCACTGGGTATAGGGTCTCCTTCTCGAGCAGGGGGTTGGACTAGAAGACCTCCAAGGTCCTTTCCAACTCTCTTGTTCTGTGTTCTGTGTTTTGTCGATGAATTGAAACCCCCTCACAACCCTCTTCAGTGCTGGCTAATTCAGCCTTGCTTGTTCCAAAACGCTGCCTCTGAAGCCAACAGAAAAGCTACTTTAGATGTCATGCTCCAAAAACAACAGCTTCTGAGCCATAGGGACAAGCTGTTAATTATTAATTATTCTGTTAATACCATCAGAAACAGTGTTCGCCTCACTGAGCACAGCACAGCTCTGTTTAGTTGCGCCGAGCATGCTAGCGAGATATTCAATTGATCTTTAAAGGGCAAACTAATTTGGAGGAAAAATGGTCCAGGCTGTCTTGAATTGAGCTCAGCTTCCTTCAACCACACCAGTACCATTTCCTTCCCAGCAGTCTGGCTTCTTCCAAGATATATATATATATATATATATATTCAGCTTCCCCACTCTAGCTAGCTGACAGCCCCAAGATTTCCTGTTGGTGACTCATCCAAGACCCAATCAGGACTAACCTCTCTCAGTTTTCAACTGAAAGAGACACCAGTTGATGAGGCAAACCCGGCACAGACAGAATGCCGAAAGTGTGGCTGCGTTGATGTGACACACAAAGCTACGAAATGACTGCATCTCCCACTCATGTGGCTGACAGAGGCCACCCAGTGTGCGGCCCGAATCCAGCAGTTGAGTAGAAGGCGTAAACCGTGGTTCAGTTAAAGATGGTGTGAGGTGTTTTATATCAAAATATATTTTATTCTTTATACTGTTTCCATCTTCCCTTAAAACATTAACAGAATGGACTGAGAATCAGCGTCTCCACTAGAGAATTGACAGTCGAGCTGAAACTAAGCTAATCAGGTAAAAATAGCAAATGGGGGGGGAAATATTTTACTCACACTTCCTCAAACCCCCAAATAGGTTACCCAGACGTAACCCACATATCAAGGGATAAGGTCTGCAAACACAAATGGAGTTAATTAAATTAGGTCTCCCAGTGGAACTGCATGTTCACAAGAATAAACGTCATAGATGTCATGTACCCTACACACACACACGTACATCCCTCAAGTGTCACCCTAGAACCGTGGTGGCGAACCTATGGCACGCGTGCCACTGGTGGCACACAGAGCCCTCTCTGTGGGCACGCGCACCGTCACCCCAGTCCTAGGCCTTCAGCTGGGTTTTATAAAACCTTTTCGTTTTAGGCCTCCGCTGTGTGCAAAAAAAAAAAAAAAAGGTTCAATCAGTCAATTTCAACTTCTCGCGGGAAAAAAAAAGATCTCGCAAAGTTGGAATTGATTGATTGAACTTTTTAGTCCCACCCAGTCTGCCCTTACCACCGCAGCCACGCCCACCCAATGCGCCACGCCCACCCGGCACAGGATGATACATAAGTGGGGTTTGGGGTGCAGTTTGGGCACTCGGTCTCTAAAAGGTTCGCCATCACTGCCCTAGAATCAGCACGTAGACACTTCCATATCCAGGACAAGCTCCATTATAAAATGGTGTCGCTGTACCCCATTTCTCTGCAGCTGCCCCCAAAGCAAACCCCTCTGCTTTTGAGAATAAATATTTCTCTTTTCCTCTCAGGGGTATGGATTTCATTTTTATTTATTCTTGCACAAAAAAGCATGCGCGTGGGTGCGAAAGGGGCCGCTAGCCCAGGGCGGGTGTGCACGGTCGGTTTGTGCATGCGTGAACAGGGCCACCGTGCAGGTGCACAACTGTTCACGCATGTGCATGGTGCCAGTGCATGCCGCATGCATGAATGGGGCCACTAGTGCTGCACCAGTGTGCGTGGCCCCATTTGCGTGCGCGCTCACGCGTGCACCAATTTTAAAGCTGCTCTCCTTCCCTCTGGGCCGCGGGGCTGGAAAGGTTGGAGATCTGTGGTATAGGGTCTCCTGCTTGAGCAGGGGTTGGACTAGAAAACCTCTGCGGTCCCTTCCAATTCTGTTAATCACAAATTCACCACTGCAATCTTGGGGAAAAGGAGAACATCTGCTGACTCTAGAACTGTGCTTCTCAACTTTGGCAACTTATGACTTCAACTCCCAGAATTCCCCAGCTAGCATGCTGGCCCAGGGTTTCTGGGAGTTGAAGTCCGTGCCTGCTGGCTGAGGAATTCTGGGAACCGAAGTCCACATATACTGGCTGGGGAATTCCAGGAGCTGAAGCTACCACAACTTAAAAGTTGCCAAGGCTGAGAAACATTGCTATAGTCTACTCTAGAACAATAAATTTGAGGATGAGAAGGAGCAGCAGAGAACATTATGCAGAAACAGAGATTTTGTTCATTTACTTGTTATGACATCTATTTATGTACCAGTAGCTCCCAAGTCACCAGGCAGCTTAGAATAATAAAAAGAGAAAAAAAGAGCAATAATTGTCATAGCAGAATCAATTGCTCTAACGTTATGCATTAAATATTTAAGATGATGATTAAGAAACACTTGTGAGATGGGCCACTGTGTAAATGTGATGAATAAATAGATTTCAGTCAACACATTTTACAGTATGGCTGAAGCAATGACTATGGAGATTCACAGCCATCCAGGACATGGTTGTCCCCAAAGTGCATTTTCGAAAGGCAACTGGACCTTCCTTGTTTTTTCTTGTTCGCTTCTCATCTAAGAAGCTTCTTCAGTTCTGACTGAATGGTGGAAAATAGAAGGACTTATATTCCTTGCAGTCATCCGGTTGTTAGCACTCTCTCTGAGAGTCGTCTAGGCCAGCGGTCCCCAACTTTTATGTCTTGGTGGTTCAGCGGGGGGGGGGGGAGAAAATTATTTCCCGTCCTTTTTGGAGGCTACAAGGCCACACAAAAGCATTTCCTGAAGTTTACAGTCCTCGTGCGACCCGGAGCTGCCTCAGAAAGACATTTCAAAAAGTATGTAGAATTATCTAAGGACAGTGGTGGGATTCAGCCGGTTCGCACCGGTTCGGTAGAACCGGTAGCTAAATTTTGTTGAGTTCGGAGAACCGGCTGAACCCATGCTGCTTCTGGAAGTTCGTTGTAGGCCTCGGAGGTCTGGAGGAGGTCTCCCAGGCCTAGAACGGCCCACCGGAAGTGCATGGATGTCACTTCCAGAAGTCCGTTCTAGGGCTGGTGGAGGCCTCTCAGGCCTAGAACGGCCCGCCGGAAGTGCATGGATGTCACTTCTGGAAGTCCGTTCTAGGGCTGGTGGAGGCCTCCCAGGCCTAGAACGGCCCGCCGGAAGTGCATGGATGTCACTTCCGGAAGTCTGTTCTAGGCCTCGGAGACCTGGAGGAGGCCTCCCAGGCCTAGAACAGCCCACAGGAAGTGCATGGATGTCACTTCCGGAAGTCCATTCTAGGCCTCGGAGGCCCAGGCCTGCATCCACGCAGAGAACCGGATGTTCAGGTATTTGAATCCCACCACTGTCTAAGGCAGGGGTAGGCAACCTTGGCTCTTTTATGACTCGTGGACTTCAACTCCCAGAATTCCTGAGCCAGCCATGCTGAGGGGAAAGGGAGAGGTTTCCAAGCTGAGCCATGCTGTCTCAGGAATTCTGGGAGTTGAAGTCCACGAGTCATAAAAGAGCCAAAGTTGCCTACTCCTGGTCTAAGGATATGGGGCGGCTTCGTAGCTCAGTGTGGTTAAGACACTGGGCTTGTCGGCTGGAAAGCCGGTAGCCCAGGTTTGAGAGCCAAGCGCAACACGATGGGATGAGTTCCTATCCTCGCCCCAGCTTCTGCCAAC